>JADLZN010000560.1:0-236375 GCA_018155175.1 Sinocyclocheilus anophthalmus | reverse complement strand
ATAAAATAAATAAATAAATAGAACAAATAAACATGTTATTTATTGTCTGTATCATTAGCGAAAAAATAAATATGACAATATAAGGCAAAATATGAAAATACATTTCATTTTAACCATCAAAATATATCTCAAGATTGGAAATATATTTTCTTGCTCCTTGTACAGTACATTTCGAAATTTAGACAGTTGAAGGTTTAAACAAAATATATTTTCACTTTGAAAAATATTTTCATAAAGCCATACGCTTTGTTATATTAGAAATATGTTTTGTCCAGAAAATTCATATTTTGTGGTATTGTCATAAATTAATTAAATAAATAAATATAAACATAAACATAACTGTTCTTTATGTATTATCTCACATATATTAATGAAAAATATTGAATGTTTTCAAAGGAATAAGTGCCTATTATACTATATATATAATATTAAATATTCAAAATGTAACTTGAAAAACACAAACAATACAGTTAAGAATATAATGAAAACGATACTTTCGTCATGGAACAAACAAAAACAACTATCGGAGGTGATTGGCATGGTAATGGACACAGGGACGATGTTAATGTATTTGGTATTGGCGGATTAGATCTGCTACGCTGCTGCGGCAGAGCAGGTACCGAGACTTGCTACTGACAATACATCCACAACATGCTGCTGTGAAAATGTAAGAAATATTGCTGCAAATATAACATACATGAAATAAACAATAAAAATAACCCCCATTATAGCCTACTTGAATCCACATCATAGCAGACTATACAGGGTGGAGTGGGGACTGGGTGGAGGGTTTGTTGAAGCAAGCTTGCAACTGTACAGCAAACAACGCAAGGTATTTGAATATAAGCAAGCGAGCTCATGGCTACCGCGACAGAGAGAACCAATCAGCTGCATGGGGACAATAGTCACCAGTGTCAGATTGAGCTAGGCTATCGGGACTGCGCCGTCTAGAGTTTCTGCAAGAATCTGTTATAATGATAGTAATATTATCTAGATCGCATATTATTATATCTATATGACGCACTCTGTGAAAGATAAAGTTGCAGTTGTGAGAAATAAAGTCGCAGTTGCGACGTATAAAGTTATGAAGTCACAGTCGCAAGATTTAAAATCACATTTTAGCAAAACCACTTGAGGACCATAACTGTACAACTCCAGCAATGAGTGAAGGGAGGAAGAGAGCTTCAAGACAGGGAAAATTATTCATACCCTATAGCCACCAACATTTATTAGCATGTGATCATCAGCTTCGATATGTTTGATAAGAACTTTCAAAGACGATTTTGCATTTTTGGACTGAATAAACATGTGTTTTAGTGTACATTTCTCTGAGGCGCCAGAGGCGACTGTAAAACTGTAAAAAGATGGAAGTTTATTGCGGCGTCCAGCCCAAACAGCGCTACAGGGAAAACTTTTAACACCTTACTGGCTCATACAGAGCCCTATTGTCTTGCTCTCGCTTACATAATCACTGACATCATCAAGAAGAGACTATAACAGCAGTCTGAACCTTTTCTCGCACACGTTCTCACTTATCCAATCACTCATTAATTTGTTCACTCCCTGCTTTACTCAGCGGCATATGAACTGTGTGACTCAGTCTTTCTTAGAGAAGACGATCATTTGGGTTTTGGCTCTGGCTGAAGAGCAGGTATGAACATGTGAAAAAGGAAATGCAACACCCTCTAACATAAGCTTTATTACAGCTCCTTTTCAAACCCATAATGACATGTGCGGTAAACGTTGCAAAGCAGAGTAAATTATCATAGCAGACATAATGAGGGAGGGTGTGATTGTTTATTTAGCTATTAGTGTGTTTGACTATGTGACAATTAGTTTGAACTCGTTGCTGTACACCCTTCAAATTGATCACGTAGTTTCTGTCAGATTTCCTGAGTTATTGCTACTACTGTTAAACATAAGTTAATACTGGGATCTTTTAGAAGAATTTATTATTTGTTTCTTTGATTACACTGGTACTGTAGCTAATGCCATGTTTTTAAAATTAAACTAGCAGAAACAACAGTCAGTTTGGCTCAGTGTGCAGTATATGCAAAGCCTAATTGTATATATTGTTTTTTAAAGCTGCAGTACGTAACTTTTTTTGGTTAAAAATGATCCGAAATCAATATTTGAGCAAGTACATAACCAGCCATTGTTCAAAACTATCACCTTACCTTAGCCCGATTCACAACGGTAAATTTATAACAGTGTTTTCTAATTTGGTAGGAATTTGCGGAAAAATTCAAGCATGCCATTGCGTCATTACGTCACGTCTGTAAACATAAAGAATTTGTGACAGGTGCTAGGCTATCGCATGTGAGGATCCTGCAGGTTACCGATCGTTTAGCCTTTTCTCACAGCAGCCAGAATTATTAAATGTATCATTTTGATGGCGGATTGTAATCCATTAAGGATTGTGTGTTTATGAAACACATCTGAATGAAATAAAATTATATTTCAGTTTTAAATGTGTTTCTGATTACAGATAGCCTGGGTTTACAAATATTTGTATTTTAAAGAAAACCAGTTCATAGGGAGCATAATTTGCTTTTTGGGTTTAAATAATTTCTTAATATGAAATTCGAAGGGTATGACAATTAGATTAGACTGTGCAGAAGTTGAAATCTACACTCTAATACACACTACATACACGTAGTCACACAATGCTGATGTTGTTAACATTAATCATTTTATGAATAAAGTATAACAATAATAATAATGTGAACGGTTTGATGTGATATGAGCTAACCGATCTTTAGATTTAATCACCATTGGTAGAGAGATTTATGGTAATGCTTTTTTCCTCAGTTAGTCAGAACAAACGTGGCAGACTAGTTACTTACTTATTCAGATGGCAATATACGTTGAAAATTCTTATTTGGGTCATACTTCCAAGACGTAGAATCGAAGACAGTAATATCCCCACACAGGGGTGCGGTGACTGACTGCCACCACTTTCACTCAAAACATTAGATTCATTACGGGCTGAGGGAGCCGCGCTGGAGCCGTGCCGGTGCACGACCCATGCAAGGAAGATAATTCCGCAGACAGCTGCAATTCCAGGTTTTCAAACAGAGATGGCGACAAAGAGGCAAAACTTACAGACTGCAGCTTTAATGTTTTTGAAAGACGCGCGTTGTTAAAACCCAGGCGGCAATTATTTGATCAGAATACAGTAAAAACAGTAATATTGGGAAATATTATTACAAATTAAAATACCTGTTTTCTATTTGTAACTGTTTCAAATGCAATTTATCCTGGGATCAAAAGCATTTTTTCGGAATATAAACTCCAGGTCTCAGGGTTCAAATGATCTGCAGAAATCATTCTAATATGCTGATTTGCATACTAATATGCAGTTTAAAAAGCAGTGGTAAATATTTAATTCAACGTTATCATACGGTATATGTATGATATCCCTTTAATAAAAAGAAGAGTGATTACTTGAATTGATAAATCAGTTTCAAACTGTTTTATGGAAACATAAATTTGCTAAAAAGAATCAGACTTCCCTTGTGAAAAAGAAATGAACTTTAGGATGCTTTTAAAAATAGTACGTATTACAGAAAGAATATACTTTCATAGAATATACTTAAGTGTGAACTGAATAATGTTTTGGGCACTTAATTGCTGGTTATTTACAATTCAATTAAAAGGATTGAAGTTTAAAATTGCTCTTAACTGCCAAATTAGTTGCATAATACACCTAGGTATGACTTAAGTAATCTTTATGTAATTGCCTAATTACTTGTATTGTCTTTTTGGGAATTGATTTTTCAAGTTGATACTGCTGGAATATACTAATAAGATTTGCAAATCTAATTAAGTAAAATAAAGTATTACGTTATTGTCATTTTCTATGAGTGAAACTGGATGCACCATCGTATTTAAAGATATTTATAATTACACACTTGATGATGATTGCAATTAGACATTTTAAAATAAAAAACTTAAATGTATATGAAAAAACAATACAAGAATCAAGGAGGCTACTTAGGGGTAGTCAACACATCAAAAAGGTGTGTTTCTTTTAATAGCACAACCAAACGATTCTTTAAAACGATTAAGTGTACTTTAAAACCCACAGCTTATAATTGGCTTTATTACAAGAAGTGAAACTTAGGTGTACTTAAAAGTGCACTGAAAGGGTGTAAGAAAAAGTCTATGAAAGTATAGTCTCTTTATTATACCTTAAAGTGGCCTTTTATTTCATCAATAGTAAATTAGATGACATAACAGGACAGGAAACTCGTATTTATAAGATTGAAAGACGTTATTCAACTCACATTATAGGCAATTCTGTTCACAAGAATTATATTGGATGCACTATCTAATAAACACGCTGTAGTATTTATGCGCTCAGCTCTTTTGAGTGACAGGATCATACAGCTGTTAGCTTCTCAAGAAACAAAAGCGGGGATAATCCTCCTCCTTCGCGTGCCACACACACCACACCCACACACACACACCCACCCACACACACACACACAAACACACACACACACACTTACACACACGCACACACACACACACAACCACACACACAACACACACACAGCACACACACACACACACACAAAGTGCCTGCAACATAAACAAAAACAATCTTCAGTACAGCTAGTAATCGCAAAAT
The DNA here is from genome assembly GCA_018155175.1 of Sinocyclocheilus anophthalmus. Taxonomy (NCBI): domain Eukaryota; kingdom Metazoa; phylum Chordata; class Actinopteri; order Cypriniformes; family Cyprinidae; genus Sinocyclocheilus; species Sinocyclocheilus anophthalmus. The sequence continues at coordinate 231,739 of JADLZN010000560.1, read as the reverse complement.
TACACATGATTCAAATTAACATTGGCACAGCCACATGTGTGGTACACGCTTGAAAATTGTGGGGAAGACGAAAGATTATGGTGTAAACATTGCACTGAATGCAGCTCTGTAAGATACAACTCCAGTGGGCCCGGCGCTCTGAACGAGCCCTGAAACTGTACTTCAGTGAAAGGCGGCGTTTATGTGGCACTCTGTATTCTGAAAGGGTTCTGCACTGTTCCTTTCATCAGAGGGAAGAGGGTGCTCTGTACAAAAACAAGCTTTATGTGTGGATAAAAGACATGACTGCCCTTTTGACTGTGCCCTTGAAATCCAGAACGGATGGAGAGAGACTTTTTGTGATTTATTAGATATAGTCAACAAAAGAGGACGATAGAGACAGAGAAAGATTTTACTCATTAAATCATCCACTGACAAAAGAGCAGATTTATAAGGCAACAAGAAAGCCAAATTCCTTTCCATTGCTGTTATAAATACATTTATGTATAGCTTTAGCTATAAGGTTATGTCGCATGAGAATTGACTCTTTGACCTGCGAGCATGTGTGTACTGTATAGTGCAGATATTTTATTTGTTTCTTACAAACATGCAGCTCTTCACTTCACAAGACATGATGGCCTGGGAGGATTATTGTGGGATTATTGTGATGTTTTTATCAGTTGTTTGGACTCTCATTCTGACGGCACCCATTCACTGCAGAGCATCCATTGGTGAGCAAGTGATGTAGGAGACGTAATTTCTCCTAATCTGTTTTCCATTAAGAAACTCATCTACATCTTAGATGGCCTAGTAGTGAAAAAAAATGTCAGCAAAATAAAACATTTTGGGTAACCTATTCCTTTAAACCAGACGTGTTGTTATTCAGAATATCAACAAACATGTTGACAGTGTAACTGCTTCAACCTGCAAGAACTGATATAGACTAACATAATATGTTATTTTTTGTTGGTTTAGTTATAGAGCATAAATTTTTTTCAGTGTGGTCTGAAAATTAAAGCTGTTTAAAGGGATAGTTCACCCCAAAACATAAATGTGATGTTTATGCTTCACCCTCAGGGCATCCAAGATGAGGTGACTTTGTTTCTTCAGTATAAGAAAACCCAACCAAAGAGATTTTGCCAGTTGGTCAGTCACATAAAATGGGGTGATGGGAATCACGGCTTTGCTTTGAGGTAAACAAAAAACATACACACAAAAACAAATTAGTAACCCTGCGGCTTCGTGACGATACCTGATGTGTAAAAGACAAGAACGATCGGTTCTGCTGCTGCAAGAATTGAAAGTATGATATAGTTTTGTACCTCTGATTCAGTAATTAATGTCCGAATGTTTGAACTGTCTGAGGGGTTTCAACAGCCAGTCGGTGGATAGTGAAGAGTAAGAGTCTCTTCTTCTCTTCTTACTGCGGATCCGACTTATAGTTGCCATTACCATCCAACCTCTTAGCAAAGGGAACTATGACACTACTAATTGAGATTGTAGATAAAGTGTCAATGGTCCATTTGAGAGATAAGTGGCCCGGTTCATTGCCTTCTCCGTCTGCGCTTTTCCGCCGGTTCTGTTGTGTTAAAGCCAGAAGACGCCGATCGCGGTCACGCGCGGGCGGTGACTGAAGCCGCGAAGCACAGCAGTGAAAACATACATTCATTTTGGCGGACCTTGAACGGTCCCGTCCATAGCCATTTGTATTAGTAGTTTTGTCATAGTTGTTTTTTAATAGCCATCATCTATTAGCCATTTTGTATTAGCTGTTTGCATTAGCAGTTATGTATTAGTCATTTTGTAGCGGTTTGTTAATAGCTTTTAAATATATTTGCATTAGACATAATGTATATTAATTAGACATTTGCATTAGATATAGTGTATATTAATTATACATTTGCATTAGACATAATGTATATTAATTAGACATTTGCATTAGATATAATGTATATTAATTATACATTTGCATTAAATATAATGTATATTAATTAGACATTTGCATTAGATATAATGTATATTAATTAGACATTTGCATTAGCCAATTTGTATGAGCATGCTTTGTATGCTTTTTGTTTTTCATTAGCCATTATGTGTTATTAAGCGGTTTTTATTAGCCATAGCCATTACATATTAGGCATTTTTTGCATTAACAGCTGTTTTTTTTATTAGCCGTTTTGTTTTAGCAATTACATATTAGCTGGTTTGTATTGCTAGTTTGTTTTTATTAGACATTTTTATTAGAAATAATGTATTAGCCCTTTTGTATTAACAGTTTTGTAGCTGTTTATTTATTAGCCTTTATGTATTATTGCATTAGCAATGATATTTTAGCTGGTTTGTATTGCTGGTTTGTTACTGCTTTTTATTAGCCATTGATGAACCATTTTGTGTGGGCTGGTTATGAAAATTAAGCATGGTTTTAATACAAATAAAACCTTGGTTAATAGTAAAACCATGCTAACCACAAATTAACCATAGTTTCGTTACACTAACCATAGTTTACCCTTAGTATTTGTAGTAAAACTGTTGTTATACAAATGATAATCAAAATCCACAACAACAACAAAAAAACATGGATACTTCACTTTTACAATAAACCATGGGGAATTTTCATAAGCGTGTATTTGCTTTTAGCCAATATATATTGGCCATTTTGTGTGTTTTTGTTTTTTATTAGCTTTTATATATTAGCTGTTTTAATGTATAATTAGCTATATTTTGTTAGCCATTATGTATTAGCCATTTTTATTTAGACACTACATATTAGACATTATGTATTAACCAGTAGCCTACATAGGTGCTTTGTATTAAATTGTATTGTAGCTGTTTTTTTATTAGCCATTATGTATTGGCTTTTTTGTATGAGCAATTACCTGGTTTGTATTATTAGTTTGTAACTGTTTTTATTAGCCATGTAACTGTTTTGTAATGCGTATTTTTTTTTGTATTAGTCATATTTTGTTATCCATTATGTATTAGCCATTTGCTATTATGTTTTAGCCGCTATGTTAGATATTTGATCAGCTTTTTAGCTGTTTTTATTTACCATTATGCATTTATATTAGCTTTACTAGCCATTATATTTGTTTTGTAGCTGTGTTGTATTAGCCGTTGATATCAGCTGTTTAGTTTGCAAAAGTGTGTTTTGACATGTGTGTGTGTGTGTAAGAGAGGTCTTCTCATCCTGTCTCACAGTAAACAGTTGCTTTCCCATGAGCACCCTCGTGTTCCTGTTGTTGGCCAGGTTTGCGCACACTGGGAAACATCCCGCTCCCTATTGTCCCAAAGGCCAAAGGTCAGGGAGTTTTTCTAAAGCATTCAATGAGTGAGGTGAGAGGTGGGATGCAAGTCATGATAAAGAGGCCTGTCCAGCCCCCCCCCATGAAAAAACAAAAACGCATTAAATGTATTATTTTTCTCTCACTCTTGTCTTTCCCTCTTTTCTTTCTCTTTCATTGATGATCAGATTCTGCTCTTTCAAGAGGACGGCAGGGTGGGCTTCTGGAGGAGCACAAAAAGAGGGGCTCCTCTGGCACAATAGCACAACTCACCAATTCACCATCAACTTCCTGACTGGCCACAGTCAGTCCTGCGTTTGTATTGAGCGCTTTCCCCTCCTTGCGTGCCGGCTGGATGTCTTTATTATAACACACAGAGCACAGGGATGAACATCAGCGTCCCCACTGAGGAACATGAAGAGTAGTTTGACCTGTACAGAATGAAATGCGGAGCGGAGGGATGTATGCTGAGTCAGGGATGTTCTGTAGAGGACAGCAAAACATGTTCCAATCTCCCCCCCTACACAATTTCAGCATTTGAATGATTTTCAAATGTTTTTGGTCCATATGAATTTTGTTATGAAAAACAGTTTCTTTTTTTTTTTGGGCCATGGTCTTTTCATAAGTAGAGGACACAGGGACATACAGCATGTTAATCAGGCATTTAGGGGACGCACAACAAGTCAATAGGGAAAGAAATTATAGATCAATATTCCTATTACATTTTTATGAAAGTTATTACTCCCATTATTTTGCCTACAAGAACATGTTGTCATGTTTTTTTTTTTTTTATAAAAAAAGAAAAAAAAAAAAAACATGCAGGCGGGGACTTGTTCGTCTGATGGTGTGATTGGATGGAGGCAGATATGACCGAGAGCTTGCAGTCAATTATAAGCAAGTTTTTTAAGCCAGGGTTTATTATATTAATAAAAACACGAAAACGAAATCAATCATTAAACAAGTTTACATTCTTTCTAAAGAAAACTGTAACTTTTAACAAAAACGTGTTTATTCTGCTATTTGCAAGGGCAATATTCTATTTTCTCTTAAAAGCACAACAAACAAAAATTACTAAACCCTTTAAAATTGAAAAGAAAAAAAAAACGAAAAATATAAAAATGTTTATATTTTTATTTCAACGAGGATCAAGTGACCCTGTTTTGATTAAAAATTACGTATAGGAAAAAAAAAGAAAAAAAGAAACATAGGCTCAAGATGAAGTTTCACACTAATATAAATAAGTGCATTCAGGGGGAAAAAAAAAAGAATTGATTTCTTGTTTTCCATGCCAAGTATGTGGAATGCTAAAATTGATAAAATATTCAAAACACTTTTGTAAAAGTATACTCATAGTAGTGTTGTTATTTCAGAAGACCAGGTTTTCACAAGGATGAATGTCAAAATATTTTTAAATGAATCTAAAGATGTTTGAATATTTGGTTTCATTTAGCATTCTCGTGTTGAGCAAAATGTCAATTTTGTCAGTTAAAGTAGATGTGATTTTCTTTTTAATACATTTTCAACAAGGAGCTTTTAGAAGTAACTACACAATGTAATCCTACCATTTACTGAGACATCACAACTAATACAAAAATAAAGAAAAGAGCAACAACAAAAACAGATTTTTTTCTAACTAAATGTGAGTGACCCATGTGTAGGCAAAAGCCCGGCAATGTGCTTTCTCGATGGGCCTGTCAAAGGTCTAAACCCTCAGCATAAGTCGAGACCACACCAGGTCATCAGTTATTATCCCTGCAAGAATTTGTCAATGTTGAAAAACGCTGGAGGTGTCATCAATCTGTATTAATCTAAACCCCACACACACCCACACACAACACACACACACCAGTACAAATGTTATTAAACAGAATTTCCCCGTGAGCATCTTTTTGGCATCGTACATTGTAGTAAATAAATATTTGAATAATTATTAAAACAATGATCACACACATGTACAGTGAAGGATTGAAGGCAAATAAGTCTCATCGGGATTGGGATTTTTTTTTTTTCGTTAAAGGGAAACTTGGACCTTTTGCTCTAAGTTCTGACAATGGTCAAAGCCATTTGGTTGGTGGGTGTGTGTGTTGTGGTGTGTTGTTGTGGGCCGCTGGGCCCTCGCCCCCCCCTCCCTTCCCTCCCCGATACCCTCCCCCCCTCCCCTATCCTCTCTCACTACTGTAGACTAGAGCATTAGTAATGGCCTGTGGGTTGCCACAGAGCTGATAATGCGTGCCAACATGGATATAAGGAGAGAGACAAGAGAGAGAGAGAGAGAGAGAGCAGCAGCACTCGGAAAGTGTGTATGAACGCTCAAGCCTTGGAAACTTTTTTAATGAGTCAGCCAGGCCAGTTATTCCCTTGTTTTGTTAGTCTCTACCTGTTTTCATGCATTTTGTCACTCAGAGCTTGATATTTCATAGCTCAGGACATATTTAGGCCAAAGTATTCATTTAGACTCAGATGTTTATTAATAAAAGAAATAATATTAAAGTAGCTCTGCTGAGATCAGGTCATTTGGTCTTTGATAAGAAATGTAATGTTGAGCTTATTGAGATGTTTAAAAGACCAAGAGCACCACACCAAGTTTGAATACCGCTGCAACTTGCAAAATGAATCAAAAATAACACAATTAGATAACTTGAGCATCATAAGCAGAATCATCTGTTAGTGAACTGTTCAATTTTTGTTTTGTTTCATGACGTATAATGTGGACATAAATGATTTCCTCACCATTGGTTACAATGGCACGCATTCAGTTGACTCGAGTCTAACTTTTTGTGTCGGCAGGTTATTAATTGACAGAGAATTTATTTTTGGGTATTTCTTTGGGTATTAATAGCTTTCCCAATTTTTATTACTTTCATTATTTGTTGTTAGTTGTTGAGCGGACAGTTCGCTTTCATGATGCAGTTTATTTTAAAGTCCAATGCAAACACTACTGGTCAAACGTTTGGAGTCATTTCTGTTTTTAAGAAGTCCATTATGCTGCTATGAGTTGTGTGAGTTGATCGAAAATACAGTAAAAGTGGTATTATTGTGAAATATTACAGTTTTAACTTTTTTTCTATTTTTTCTATGTGAACCGGAAGTTGCTGCTGACTATATTTCAGTATGGTGACGTCACTGAAACGGAATATTAGGCTTCTTTGAGATTACCAAAATCTGCGCAGAACCGATCACCGTGATCACCGCGATATGCATGCCGGTTAGAAAAGTGTCCGAATTATGTCCGACTTGCTCTGATGTCATGCTGACATGTGCCAAAAAACTCTCGCGACGGCGAGCGGCTGTGTTGTCATTTTGAGCAGGCGACGCGTTGCTCTCCCAGACTGCGTGATCAAAAGCCTTGATGGGAAAACGAGCATGACTGACGACACAGCTTAAAGGTGGGGTAAGTGATTTCTGGTAGCCAATGCTGATATTTCAAATCACCAAAACAAACACGCCCCTACCCCAAAAGGGTCTCGCCCCTATTTTGATAGCTCCGCCCCACACATACTTACACAACCCAGACAACGATTCGTTCTGTGAAACAAAGCAAAACCAATAACCAATGTTACACCGTGTCTACACCAGACACGAGCGGCGCGACAAAATACTATAGAACTAATTATAATCAGTGAGCTGTCTACACTGGATGCGGCGCGGCACGACACGACAAATCCCAGACAGTAAACTGCTGCTGTGTTTTATTTATGACGTATTGACACAAATTTAAATTGATTTATAACGGTCACTTTGAAAATTGTTGTTAAGTGTACTAGACTGACTTTAGATGTTGCAGGCCTTCCGCTCATGAGTTCTCTCCAGCCTGGAAAGCTGATCCGATATTTACACGGGTCCTACTTCTGGCCTTATTGCTTTAAGCCTTCGTTTTTTTTCTGCAGACGTTTTCCTCTTTTGTTTTTTATCCGTCATCTCTATCTTTCTGTCGTCGCTCAGCTCGGCTAATGTCCGTCCTGTGTACTGAGCGCTCTCTCCTCTGCATCATGTGTAGACACGCCCCTTACTGCTGATTGGCTACAAGTTTGTTTTGGTACTCGGCCGACTCGTTTCACTCGTTTTGAAAAAATACATACCCCACTTTTAATGCTCATTGGTTCAGACAACCTTGATGCTGCATTCTCTTCTAAAATGTTTTATTTTTATCTGATTTCATATGATTATGTATTTAAATTATGCATGAATGTTCACAAACACTATGACAGTGCGATCTTTGTGTGAGATATGTGATTGTTGTCATATTTCTATAAAAGTCTAAAATACATTTTTGTGTTAAAGCAAAAATGGATGATAAATACAGCTTTCCTATGGAATTAAATAGCAAGCACTTTGAGTGTCTTGTTCATTATATTTATTTTCATATAAAAGCAACAGAACTTAATTTATATCATGTTTATTAGCAACACAGCCTGTGAGTGAGAATAACGCGATATATGTCTTTGATCTCGTTGGTATCTGTTTCACTTCGAGAGGTCAGAACTGTCCGTTTTGACTGCGCTTATTTCACTCCTCCCCTAGCTGCCTGCTCTCGCCTTCATTTCAGGCGAGGCGAGGCGCATCTCAAACAAGAGTAGAGGGCTCCTCCTCTCATCTTTCACTCGCAGCAACCTAACAGAGGGAGGGGCGTGGTTAAGCAAATTCTGCCCACGCCGTCAAACTGACGTCATCGGAGAGGGAGATTTTGATCAAAGATTACAAGACAAACTATTTTTTTTTTTTTTCAGAGGCTAACTTGCACGGATAATGGTTACCTTAGACGATCTGTGCATTAACAAAATAAATATTGTACATTTTGATTTCATGCGGACTTTAAAACGTGTTCTTACTGTTAACTTTACTGTTTTGGTGGATGATGCTGAGAGCCCATTTTCCGCGCACACGCAGTGATTACGACCGTTCATGAGCCTCCTTTATCAATTAGAAATCTTTTATAACATAAAGGTAATAACTGTATATATATTTATTTATTTATATATTTATATATATATATACAGTGGTGTGAATAAGTGTTGGCCCCCTTCCTGATTTCTCATTTTTTTTTGCATGTTTGTCACACTTTTGTTTCAGATCATCAAACAAATTTAAACATTAGATAAAGATAACACAAGTAAACAAAATGCAGTTTTTAAATGAAGGTTTTTAATATTAAGGGAAAACAAAGAAAAAGCTTGTCCAAATCTACGGGCCCTCCGTGAAAAATTAATTGCCCCCTCCTGTTAAATCTTGAAAGAACTGCAATTAACCACATTATGTTAGAAAGCTGAGTTAAATTTCACTAGCGACACACACAGACCTGATTACTGCCAGACCTGCTGAATCAAGAAACCACTTAAATAGAACCTGTCTGACAAAGTGAAGCATGCTTCAAGAGCAAAACATCATGCCGCGATCTAAAGAAATTCAAGAACATATGAGAAACAAAATAGTTGACATGTATCGGTCTGGAAAGGATTATAAAGCCATTTAAGGCTTTGGGACTCCAGCGAACCATGGTAAGAGCCATTATCCACAAATTGAGAAAATTTGGAACAATGGTGAACCTTCCCAGGAGGTTGCCGGCCAACCAAAATTACTCCAAAAGCAAAAAGACCACTCATCCAAGAGGTCATAAAAGAACCCAAAACAACATCTAAAGAACTGCAGGCCTCACTTGCATCAATTAAGGTCAGTGTTCATGATTCAACAATAAGAACGAGACTGGGCAAAAACAGCATCCATGAGAGAGTTCCAAGACAAAAGCCACTGCTAACCAAAAAGAACACAAAGGCTCATCTCACATTTGCCAAAAAAATATTTTGATTATCCCCAAGACTTTTGGGCAAATATTATGTGGACTGTTGAGACAAAAGTTGAACTTTTTGGAAGTTTGTGTGTCCCGTTACATCTGGTGTAAAACCACCACAGCATTTCATAAAAAGAACATCAAACCAACAGTCAAACATGGTGGTGGTAATGTGATGATCTGAGGCTGCTTTGCAGCTTCAGGAACTGGACAACTTGCCATAATTGACGGAACCATGAATTCTGCACTCCATCAAAAAATCCTGAAGGAGAATGTCCGGCATCAGTTTGTGATCTCAAGCTCAAGCACACTTGGGTTATACAGCAGGACAATGATCCCAAACACACAAGCAAGTCCACCTCTGAATGGCTCAAGAAAAAAAAAATGAAAATAAGGTTTTGCGAGGCCCAAATCAAAGTCCGGAATTCTTCTTCTTAAATCGATTGAGTGCTTTAAACAGGTCCATCAGCTCGAAACCCTCCAGTGGCTGCATTAAACCAATCTGCAAAGAAGAGTGGGCTAAAATTCATTCACAGCGATGTGAAAGACTCATTGCCCGTTATCGCAAACACTTGATTGCAGTTGTTGCTGGCAAAGCGTGGCACAACCAGTTATTAGATTTAGGGGGCAATTACTTTTTCACGTAGGGCCAGGCAGGTTTGGACAGCTTTTTTCCCTTAATAAAATAAATAATCATTTAAAAACTGCATTTTGTATTTACTTGCATTATCTTTGTGTAATATTAAAAATTGTTTGATGATCTGAATCTTTTAAGTGTGACAAATATGCAAAAAACAACACTTTTTCACACCACTGTCTATATAGAGAGAGAGGCCTATATAAATGGTAAGGATGTGAGATATGAGGTTTTGATTACTTCTCAAGACCAGAAGTGGAGATACTTCAACAGATAAACATCTTTTCACTGCTCATTTCACAATTGACACAGGTCATTTGGTGCATTCTGTCAGACATTGCATGGAAATATGTAGAATATGTGGAAAGCTTTTGAGAGCTGATGACATTTTCATTTTGGGCTGAACTGTTTCTTTAAGTAAGTCTCAGTTTTATCTCCATTTCATCTCCCTGCGGTTTAGTAGAAACATCTTGTGTTTGTTTTTTCTTAGATTTTTTTTGTACTTTGTTGAGTATGTTTTAACATTGATTTTTTCAATTTACAATAGTACAAATCATCCAGTCCTACTTTCAAGCACCTGATGCTTCAGAAGCAGCACGTATCCCAGAATGCAGCAGACCTCCTGCAGGCGTGATCCCTGAGGACGGTGAGCGCTGCTCACTTCAATGTGGACATTCTCAAAGCCTCATTTATCTTTTTTATGGCAGAGGGCTGTTTGATTTCCAGATGGGCCGTTTTTTACTGGGAGATTGGGAGCTTCCTGTAAGACTGATGCAACACGTGCCCTGATTTGTTAAGCTGTGTTTCTCAGGGTGAGAGTCTGTTCAGAGGCTGAGTGTGAGTATAGGACTATCAATCCAATGAAAAATATCACTAAATTAACGACATGACAATTTATAAATTAAATTAATTGTGATTAGTTTGCAAGATGGGACATGAATTGGTATTTTTACATTAATGCATTTATTTGTAAATAATTAATCCGACCAAATGAACGTCTTAAATGGACAGCCCTAATAGGTACACAATCATTGCTTCATTTCAGAAGTTGTCAGATGTGAGAACACTTAAAGGGGTCATATGATGTGATTTCAAGTTGTCCTTTCTCTTTGGAGTGTTACAAGCTCTTGGTGCATAAAGAAGATCCATGAAGTTGCAAAGACTAAAGTCTCAAATCCAAAGAGATATTCTTTATAAAAGTTAAGAGTCAGCCACGCCTACCTAAAACGGCTCGTTCAAACACGACCCCACATGTCTACCTCACTATGTGGAAAGATTTGCATAATGCCGCCCAAATGTGCACGCAAAGAAAGAAGGGGTGGTTCCGGAACAGCAATGCGAAAGCAGTGCGAAAGAAAAAGCACTTTACTTGGCCTTCCGGAAGTAGATGCAATTAGGAATCATTGGTTTTATTTACAACAGAACAGCACAACCAAGATGTTCGAATTTGTGCAACGCTTTTTATGGACGATAGTTTTTTTGAACCTATAAGAGTATAAGGCTGGCTGTGCACAAAGGCTATTCAAAAAAAAAAAAAAAAGGGTCAATTCCGACTTTGCTGTGACAGTTGCCTTATGAATCAGCGACGTAAGCTACTGTTTTTTATTAGTTTAAGTATTTGCTATTGCCTGTTCAAATGCGGAGTTTTGCGCAGCGCAGAAGTAAACGAGTCGTCGTGTGTGGTGTGTGTGCGTTTGTGGTGTGTGTGGTGTGAGGGGCACGGGCCACATCACGGGAGTTGAACTGTCGTCAGAAAGAAAATAAAAAAAAATTTAAAAAACTGTCAGCTGTCTTAACCGCGCCATGTGTACTGCATCATCACTGTGTCTGTCATGCGACTCTGTTGCCCTTTCAGGCTTGAACTGATGGTAAAACTATTTTACATTATTAACTGTCTTGATATTTACTTTGAAAGCTGAAGTTGCGATTATGGTAAGAGCGTTACATTTCAGACGAGTGCTTGTGGTGTTCGGCCAATCACAATGCACTGGTGCAGCTGGCCAATCAGAGCAGACTGCAATTGTCAAAGGAGGGGGCTTTGTTGAAAATGACGTGTTTGAGAGGCGGGGCATAGAGGACCTACAATAATGTACAGTATTTGAAAAGAATGTGTTTTTTGAACATTAAAGCATACACCAAATACACAAAATAATGATCTTTAAAATAGCATCATATGACCCCTTTAAGTTGAAAAATCCCTGATTTCAAAATTAATGGCAGAAAATGAAAATACATTTATAAAATAGAAAATAAACTCAAATATAAAAACCCCTAAAACTTTCAACTAGTTGCAAAGGCAACATTTTCATTTAAAATGAACTAAAAAGTACAAAAATAACAGAAACTAAATCTGAAATCAAATTTATTTAAAAATATACAAATATTTTTAAAAATGACAAAACACTCAATAAAATGACTTAAATTTGAACTAAAATTAAAATGAAAAATATAAATATAAAAACAATTTTAAAACATTCATAAAAACTCAGTGACACCAAAATAATGACTGTGGAAAAGGTTTTATGTTCCACAGAAGAAATAAAGTTGAAAGAATGAAACAAATGTCATTTTTAGGTGAAATATACTTTTAAAGTATTTAAATATTATGGCATCATGGCTCATGATAACGTGAATGAATTTAGTTTTTTTCTGCATATTATGGCATAAACATAAAAAAACTGACAATTAGCAAAAAAATAAGGTAATGCTATTATGTTGCATTATAAAACTACACTCTATTGTTAGTTTAAATAGTTATTTCTACGTGATTTAACACATTCAAAAATACTTTTGCTGGGATAAATCCATGTATTTAGGCAGAATTAGTGACTTTAGTAAAACCAGTTAATTTCGATACCGCTGTTTTTGGTTTTCAATTTTATTTTATTTTATTTTTGCCTAACAAGCTTTCTCAACAAAATTAATATCAAAATAACTTATTTTTTTTGCTATCAAATGAGGGTTCTCACTCTATCTGCTGTCGGTCAGTGTTGGACTTTCTCTTTTTCACTGCATATTTCCAAGAAAGTATTCCAAGCTGTTCGTTGTCTAGGATCTAAAAGACACACAAGTCACCTTCATCATCAGACCATCAGAAACCACAGCCTCAGAGCTCACAGGAGAAGCGAGCATGAGGGGATGTGTATGGCGAGGCCACAGAGATCTCAGTGTGTGTGCTGGTTTCATATGGCCGCTGGAGCACAATGAGAGCCACTAGAGTTTCGCTCTAAAATCTGGCCTGAGGCTTAACGTATCACCTAATCTGGCACCGCTGGCACGGGATGGTAATTGCGCTGCGTGTTTGTGTGGGTTGGAGGACAGCTGGAAGTGGTTTGGTGTGCGGCACAGAGTTTGTTTTCAGATCAGCTCTGAGGAAAAAGATCTGGCTGTTATGCAAGCGTCGCTTCTACGCTTTGCTGACGGTGATGGACATTTCATAAGTCGCCGAGACAGAACGTGTCTGTTTGCGTGAGTCTTTAGCTCAGCTTATGCTCAATTATCACGCCATTAAAGGGATGGTTCACCCAAAAATTAAAATGTGATGTTTCTTCTCTTACCCCCCATGGCGCCAGATGTAGGTGACTTTGTTTCTTCAGTAGAACCCAAACAAAGGTTTTTACCTCAAACCGTTGCAGTCTGTCAGTCATATAATGGAGGTGAATGGGAATCACGGATTTGAGAGTAAAAAAAACATACACAAACAAAACCAAATTAAACCCTGCGGCTCGTGATGATACATTGATGTGTAAAGACACGAAACGATCGGTCTGTGCAAGAAACTGAACAGTATTTATATCGTTTTTTACCTCTGATTCACGCAATGTCGGAACTGTCGGAACGGTCCTGAGCGCGTTCTCAACAGCCGGCCAAAAAACGACACAGCGTCGTCTCCCGTCTTTCTTTATGGCGGATCGCAGACTTTTAAGTGCATTACCGCCATCTATCTCTTAAAATGACACTCTATCTACAATCTCAATTAGGAGTTTCAATGGTCCATTTGAGAGATAGGTGGCGTAATGCACTTATAAGTCTGCGATCCACCGTGAAGCAAGAAGAAGAAGAAGACGCGTCACGCGCCGGCTGTTGAGGACGCGCTCAGGAGGAAGCGCCGCCGCTCAGGACAGTTCAGACAGTTCCGACATTGTGTGAATCAGAGGTAAAAACAATATAAATACTGTTCAATTTCTTGCACAGACCGATCGTTTCGTTTCTTTACACATCAATGTATCGTCACGAGCCGCCGTGTTTAATTTGGTTTTGTTTGTGTATGATTTTCTGACTCTCAAAGCCGTGATTCCCATCACTTCCGTTATATGACTGACAGACTGCAACGTCTACTGAAGAAACAAAGTCACCTACAACTTCGATGCCCTGCGGGTAAGCGATAAACATCAGAATTTTAATTTTTGGGTGAACCATCCCTTTTAGTCCTCTGCCTCCAAAATCACGGTGTCTTTAGTCTGGAGCTGACACGAGCGCATTCAAAACCTTCCTGCGACATCTGTCCAGCTCCTCAAAAAAACTCAAACGGTGGCGAGGGGTCAGTTCCTCCAGTGCTGCAGATGGAGCGGCTGATTTTCTCCTGGTTTTATGAGCACATAAATCTGACTGGTGCCAAAGAACAGAAAAACAGGGGATTAAAATTCCCCTTTGGCCATGTTCTGGGGTCCAGCTGCACTAGGTTGTTTGTTTAACACAGCTGCACTGAGAGACAGACAGACAGAGAGATAAAGACACACACGTTTGCCAACCAAAATGGCTTGTTTTCATTGGCAGGTACTCAGGTTTTCTCAGAATTATGATTGCGCTGCTGCAGACTGACTGAACCTCGAAATAAAGAAGAAGAGCTGATGGAAAAATCCTTTGTTTGACTTTCTGGAGACACATGAACAGAAATCACGTCTCATGCTGTTAGTGATGCTGTGAGAATCAAGAATACTCTCATTAGGATCGATTCATTTGGGAACGTTCAGCTGTTTTAATGTTAAAATGTAACGTTTGTCTTTTTTTCTCTGTTCAATGGCATATTCCATTTTGCATCGCATTCGTAGACTTAAGGGTAGCCATAGATCCGTCATAAATAATAATAATTGGAGTCAATATAGTATATCAAAGGTGCTGAGGAATATTTTTTAATGGATTGTGGACTGTGCCTCTTGCATATACTTTTTTTTTTTTTTTTTTTTTTTGTTTTTTGTGTTTGTTTTTTTGGGGGATGATATTACCCATAATCCTTGGCACATCAGAACAGGAGGATGGTTTTCTTTCGACATGAAGTAATTATGAAATGCAATTTCTGAAGTTTTATTAATCACTTTAGCTAAATGCTAATGTCTACATGTAAACAAAATGAGCTATGGTGCCCAGATGCAATTTATGATGTAATTTATATGCCACATTAAAAAAGAAAAAAAGAAAATAAATCACTAAAAATAACTTTTTAGTACAAAAAAATCTTATAATTAGATCTAAAAATTACATTTACATGTTATAATAATATACATAACAAGAAAATTATGATTCTATTTTATATTATACATATTTTTTTATATCATTTAAAAAACGAAAAATTATCTACATATCATCATTATCATTATTTAATTGTATTTATTAGTTTATATAAGATATATATATATTATATTTATCCAGTATATATTATGCTTATGATTATTATTATTTATTTATTATTTAGTTTGTGCAGATACATTACCCGGAATGTGTCTTTGTAAAATTCAAATGACATTTGTATGTTGCTGAATATAGCCGTTATTTGCTTGCAGCTCTTGCTGTGGGAGTTTGGTGGAAATCTACTTGTTAACTGGCTACCGTCGAATTGCCACACATTTCTACCACCCCTACGCATCTGGACACACACACACACACAGAGAGAGAAGAGCAACCATGAAGAGCAATGGAAAGCATGACTGATGTGTGGCTTGGTTAGTGTCTGAGAACACGGGGAATCAGGGCGGTTGGCCTGTTCAGCGTCATTCTTGGCAGGGCAGATTTGCCCAGCGTGTCGACAAAGCGGGCTGTACGTCCTGCTCTTGAACTTAAAGTGTGCGGAGGGGCTCTAGGGCGACATAGACAGCTGGATCCCACCCTTCATGGCCGATTATTGCTGCTTTGTCTGAATTTCGTGTTAGTGGAGGTGGGTGTCACCCGCAGACACGTTCCAGAGAGGCAGCTCACTGTTGCATAACAGGACCGCAGCAAGTTAAAAAAAACGCCTTCAGGCACAGCCCAATGGAGGCGGCTGCATGGCCGGTCACGTGGTACGTAGGCCGTTTTGGACGTACAAAAGATATAAAAGCGGGTATATCTACTCTGAATGTATGAGTAGAATTCGGCATGAGGGGTGAATCAACACACATCCTTAAACAACGGGCGGTTGGGAAGGTGTGATCAAATTGTAAACCGAGAAATTAGGCGAAGCATACACTTGGATACGTAGTTGAAACATCTTCTCTCAAGAGACAACGCGAGAGGCATTATATATAATATAGTTAGATACGCTAAGACATAGCGATACACATTATAATACTAGATGGAGGACGAGATGTTGGGGCAAGATAGGAGGGGAACGTAGAAGCTACTTTGACGAAACAATAATACGGAGGAGATAGCAGGGCTGGCTGTTGTGTGGGTGGGCCCCAAAAAATCGAAGGTAGTAAGTATTATATATGGCACCCGTGGGAAGTAAGCAGAACGAACGGCGAAACAACCGGAACCAAGCGCAGGGAGGGGTAGAGGGAGGGGGGGTAGGTGGGAAGGGCGGAGGGAAGAAAGAACAACCGGTAGGTATGAAGTTTAGTAGAAGAGAGGAGATAACGGGAGGCGTGTATCATTAATAGGAATGTGTGTACAAATGATTGGCAACACGTACGCCACATAGTTTGAGTGGTGACACAGGCTCACTGCAATAAAGGACAGAGTGGAAACACTGGAACACAAGCGAAGTGTTCGCTGCTCGTGCTCGGTGGTGCGCGGAGAAACACATGGAGGGAGACACGAAGAAAAGGATAAAGGAAGATAAATGGTATGGGGTGAGCAAGCAGTGATGAAAGAAAAAGAGTATGCGTGCAGAATGAGCGAAACATCCAGGAAACCAAGAAAGGAACGAAACGGCATAAACAGCCGTTGTGGTAAGATAAAATGGGTAGAGACGTGGTAGCACAAAAGGTGCTTTTCTGGGCACACAAAAATAAAAACAAGAGTCGGGGGGGATGTTTGGTGGAAAGGACCCATACAGTGGAGGGGGAGAGGCACGGGGACAAAAGCAAAGGACCGGTAGGCGGGCACAAAGTGGAGGCGCACCCGGGGCAAAGACCCGATGAGAGAACGCGGGCCCACAGAAAAGTTTGTTGCCTGGGCGGCCCCTGTACCGGGCCAACGACACTCCAGAAAAGAAAAGACAACCGGGCTGCTATTACCCACTCTCACACCCAAGAACAAAAGTGCTCCTCAAAAAGAGGACAGCCTCAAGCTCCGATGCCTAAAAGGTTGTTTGAAGCGGTAATTTGCTGGTCTGGACCGGGGAACACGCACAATAAGTGTATGGTTCCAACACGCTGCGTGACGCTTGATCGGATCGCTCTGCGTGTGTAGTTGGACTGCAGATGCGTAAACTAACGCGATAGAGAAAGCGAGAGGCAGAGACGCATGGGACAGCTCGGGAGTGGTGGTGGCTCAGCGTTCCCAAGCCAGCATAGGAAACAATAACGGGTCGCTGACCTCCTCATCTGCCCCCCTGACTCCCCTCAATTGCCCCTGGGGGGCTCCTTCTCAAGGGGAACAGACCGTCCAATGCATTCTGCAAGCTAACCCATGTAGAGCGAGAGAAGAATAGAGGGGTAAGGTAAGTAAGCCAGGTCTGAAACAACGAGACACACAGAGAGGACAGAGCTCCAGTGTGTGTGTGTGTGTGTGTTGGAGAGGCCAGCTGTGATTGGAACGTTCTTCATTATGCTTGACCTAGTCCCCTGTGCTGACCTAACGCAGTGCGAGACCTTAATGTGCTACACGTATACCTTCATTTGGTCCTGAACTATTTCACAAGAGCTATTCACAAAAGATACAATGGTCCTTTCCAGGAATCAGGCTGCATGGGTTTTTATCAGTTTGCTGGAAAACCAAATGGTTTAAAGGCTCTGATATACTCATGGTGAAGTAAAAAGAACTTCAAAATACCTGAGTAACGATCAGGTCAGAGAAACAAGTGCGCTGCTATCTTTAGATTTCTGTCTTTGAACTTCCGTTTTTGCGGTAGCTCTGTTAGCATCACTGATGAAGAGTAATGAGCTGGTGAAGTGCATTTATAGAGTTAATTAAAGTTATCATGAGCATTTGTTTGAAAACAGAAAACATGTTTGAAGCGGCTATCATAACAACTGTCAGTAGATCACAAAGTTTTTCAAATGAGTGGTTCATTCATAAATTTGTGGAAATACAAATGGAATACAGAAGACAACGAGCGAAATGCTGAAACGGGGCGGAGCTACATGAGGTCTATACTGTTAAGGTGTGTTTACACCAAAAGCGAATTGAATTATTTGCCTGAGTAGTTAACATACAAAGTCAATGCAAAGAAGCGAAAAGGTGCGAATACGTGCTGGGTAACGCGAATGACACGAATTGGGCGACACGTTTGCCACAAACCGTGATATTCACCTGAATCGGGTCTTCCACGCTACTCGAGCAAAAAATTTTGCATGATGCATTGTCACACAAGGCAATCAGCGAAGAGCTTATTGACACCTACGATTGTCAGTGTTTTGGACTTGTTTTTCCTTGTTTTACCCCAGTCGTAGTTCCTGGTTTTCCTTATATGGTAATTTTTTTCCTTTCCCTGTTCGTTTGGGTAATTTTGATTGCCTTATCCTATGCGCCTGTGTTTCCCCAATTATCACATGTATTTTAGTTCCTGTTTGTGCGTTTCCCCCCTGTCGGGTCGACTTCGTCCATACATGTGTCATTCCTCTCTACTGTGTTTGGATTACCCTTGTGTTTCGAGAATTAAAGGACTGTTGATTGTACTCCTTGTCTCCATCGTTCATCCGACAGAAGACCCGACCGAAACAGTAAGTGGCGCCCCTTCTCCCCGTTAGTTTTTTCCGTTTTTGAAAGAGTTTTTCCTTGAAAAGGTTTTCCGTTAACCAAAAATTAATTACCATCGCCCCGTGGACCTCCCATAAGGTGAGTGACTGCATGTGGCCAGTATGTTGACGCCTACTCTGAATTAGTGCTCTGCATTATCCTATCCAAAGTGCCACACTCACACACTGTGAACACACACCCGGAGTAGTGGGCATCCATTTTTGCTGCGGCACCCGGGAGCAGTTGGGGGTTCGGTGCCTTGCTCAAGGGCACGTCAGTCGTGGTATTGAAGGTTGGAGAGAGCGCTGTACATTCACTTCCGCCCCCACCTACAATCCCTGCCGCTACGAGACTCGAACCCACAACCTTTTAGGTTACAAGTCCGACTCTCTAAACATTAGGCCACAACTGCCCCAAGAGAGACGAGCTTGACCCCGCGTGATTTAACACCAACCTTCTGAGCCTGGAAGTCAGACGTGCGCTAATACCGTCGCACAGTAACTACATCCTCCGGGTGTCCTGAAGACGTCCGGTCCACATCAGCAACAACCCCCCGCCCGTATGGGGGTAGGTGGCACTCTCCAGCCCACCGCCGTTCCGATTCCTCTACCAACGAGGAATATGAAGGGCAAAAGGACTGTTCCTCCCACCCATCATCCTGCCCCAGAGCTCCTTCCCGTCCCCTGTTATGCCCAGAGCTCGCTCATCCCCGAGTTTAGCCCAGAGAGGGGTCCAGTCCCCGAGTTTAGCCCAGAGGGCTCCAGTCCCTGAGTTTAGCACCGAGAATGTTCCTGTTCCCATGTCAAGCCCAAGGAGGGCTCCAGTCCCCGAGTTTAGCCCAAGGAGGGCTCCAGTTCCCTTGTCCAGCCCAAGAAGGGCTCCAGTCCCCAAGTCAAGCCTATCAATGAGTCTCATTTCCGAGTTAGGCCTACGAGGCCTCAAAGATGAATAGTCATCCCCACGGGATTTTTTTTTGAAATTGCTGAAAGGGCTCACCGCTAGGCATTCCAGCAGCGTTCCTGCGTTGAAACATGAAAACAACTGTCAGTTTTTTACCTTAGAATTTACTCACCTTCAGTTTCTAGTTTGTCTACTGAAATTTTTTCCTGTGTCTGTCTTTGAATAAAATGTATAATACCTTTGATTAAGAATTGAGTTCATATCTTTACACTTCAATATAGACTGATTACTCGCAATTCTGGGAGAATTCAAAATTGCAAAAACGGAGTAAGAATTCCATAAAGACAATTAAACTTTTCTTTTCTCGGCAATTCTGATTTTTTTTTTTCTGAATTTCAAAAAAGTCACAATTGTGAGATAAAAATTAATAACCTTTTTTTTTTTATGTTTTTATTCCATTTTATAAGGGCTCCATAATGAACTGACCAGAAGAAATGAATCACAGAAGGTTTCCAAATAAATGCCCCAGATCACACCTAAATATGACTTAATCCGCACGGACCAGTGGTAGTTTGATGGTTTTACCAACAGGAGCAGACTTTTCCTGAAAGTTCACTTTGGCAAGAATGTTTATTTTGTTTTTCCTGATTTAAAAAAATTTTTTTTTATGATGTCACACCAGTTTGTTGTTATATTTAGCTTGAAGTATATCGGGGCCATTAGAACTTCTAAGGAAGAACAATCCAAAGGAAGTAATGACAGAACTTTTCCTCTATATTGTGGTGCACATACGGGTGAAATAGATTACTAAGGACTTGAATTAAAATTTACAATTCATTCACAAAATTAGAGGCAGATGAACAGGGGCTTGGAGAAATGGGGTTTAAAGTGACTGTAAATGATGCCAGCATGTCACCAGAGAGAAGTCTGTAGTTTCACTGCAAAATACTGTTATGACATTTTGATTAAACATTTCCAATCCAAAACATTTGAAACAAAATGAAGCACAGATAGATCATTCACAATAAGGACCCGAATCCATTTAAAAATAGAAAATTGTGTGTGGGGGGGGGGGGGATCAGCATTTATCTACAGGGACGGAAGATCAGATGATCTAATAACCAATACTCTGGATCTATCTGCATAGCCATTAAAGTCTGAGACAAAGGGTGAATTCATAAGTGTGGTGATGGGAAAAAAGAGAGAGTGGCAGAGCTGAGGAATGAGCGAGAGAGAGAAGTATAAAGTTACTTCCAGCTGTCCTCCATCAACTATGCTTTCGCTCGGACGTATGGCCACTAGTTAATGCCAAACATCCTGTGTATGTCAGACCCCTGAGGTTCTGCACAGGATTCAAATAAGGTCGATAACCTCTTGCACAAGCGGCCGGTCCATCATCCCTTGGCAACTTTCAGATAGAATGAGCTCAGCTGAGAAAACACAGATGTAGCTGATGCTGGAATAGACAAGAATATTTACATCAATACTGTCTGTGGTGACAGAAACTATGTGGCAAGTCAGAACATGGGACAAACTTTATAAAACATCTCACCGGCAAAGTATTAATTTGCAATTATAATTAAATTTATGACATTTGAAATTAAAATTATTTAAAATAAATTAAACTAAAAAAAAAAAATTAAATGACACTACATTTACATTTTTTTTATTAAAAATAAATAATATGTAATTCAAAATTAAATCCAAATAAAATAAAATAAATAAAAATTTAATTTAAAAACATTAACCATTGTGTGAGTCACAAAAATCAAGTTTTAAATAAGTTCACGCTGTCTTTCATATGCATTATAAGCATATAATGACTGTCAAAACATTAAAGCACAGAAACATTCAGTCTTTGTCACCAAACAGTTTGAATTTGCAAACGCACAAAGACCAAAGAATTTGAAAGAAAGAGGGAAGACAGAACCTTAAGGGAAACAACGCAAGATAGTATGGCTTCAGAAGACTTCAGCATACATCATATGGACTACTATTTTGTCCTTTTTGGAGCTTGAGAGCATCTAGTCACCATCCACTTTTATTGTATGGAGCAGAGCAGCAAAATTGCTTCTGTCCATAGAAATCATGATGTGAGTAAATAACAACAGAAGTTTTATTTTTTTGGTTAACTATTCCTTTAAGTCAGTTTATTTTAATCATGAAAGACTTAAATATAAACATAAATATAAAGCATTCTCAAATAGCGTTATCATTTTCTTTTAATTTTGTTTTCAAGGAATTCTACATGTGTTCTGTTTATTTAATATGTGTTTATATTTGAATTAACCGTATTTCAAAGAGCACAACCTACTCTGGCTTACTAGGAAGAAGCTATTAATAGAGGAACTGGGCGAGAGAACACATGGCAAGGTGCAATGCACAATGTTTTTCAGGGAAAACAAGCTGCAGGAGAGCATTAGCAAGACTGTAGCTACGGCAGCTCAAACCTCTTTGCGTCGGTTTGGAAACACAAGAATGTTTTCAAGTGTCCTCGCATTCGCACACAGGCAGGCATTTTGCAGAATATAATGTATCTTAAAAGCAGCCCATGGCCTCTGAGGAGCACAGACTTGTGTTTCAATCAAAGAGACCCTGAAAAACTACTGGCAAACCTACATTATTTCATTTTATTATTATTTTTCTTCTTCTTTTTCTCTTTCTTTCGTTCTCTCTCTATGGGGGGTGGGGGGGGGGGGGGGGGGGAGCTTCAGTACGTTTGGCCAAAATTTGTTGGTCTTTTCTTTTGTGGTTGTAAGATTTAACACATTTAACACTTTTTTTTCACCATCAAAATGCTCTAAAGTTAAAACATTGCAACATTGTGGTTTAGCAGTTTTACATGTCAACGTGTTGGACCCAAATACAGCTTTTCATACCTCAACACACTCAATGCAGAGTCAGAACTGAGGATAAAACTTGCCTTTTTTAATCTTCTTTAATCAGTTTTCCCTTATAGCCTTTAGATTGTAAGAGCTGTCATCTAATATGACACTCGTTACGTTAAAAACCCCACAGGTCTGGCTTGCCGAGAGTGAAACGGATGTGAAGTTGTTTAATAAAACACATGATTGCAGTTCAGTTTGCCTCTCAGGATGGCTGTCAGCCTTTAGAAGGGACAGGAAGGAAAAGCCTTCAAGCTCAGATGAAAGAGATACTGATGTACAGGTGCACAGCAAAGGAAATGTTTTATTGGCTTATTTGGGTTTCATGTAATGTTTAAATAAAGCATGATGGCATTGACATTAATTAGCTATCAGAACTATAACTGATTAACATACATATTTAACTCTAGGTTGTATAGTACATATAACCCAAATGAGCAAATTACAGAAAAACACTGTAAAAACTGATAATTGTTTAACCAAGATAACTACCAAGTATAAATGTTTTAACATCATTACATGAAATATTACTGTAAAATTACAGTATGGGTTTTAGAAGTAAAACTATGATTTTATGTGCAATTTACAGTGTAAAACAGTAAAAGGGCATTTTAACACTCTCAGAAAAGAAGTGCAAAATTTGTATCTATATGAGTACAATAGCTTGTCACTGGGGTAGTGCCCTCAATGGAACACCTTTGTACCATCTTTACCCATAAAGAGCACATATTACTACCTTAGAGTATTAATATGTACCCTTAAGGTAGTAATGTGTAATATGTAATATCTTGTTTAAGCCTCCCATGCCGGTTGACGCTGGTTTGAATCACCCTTTGAGTGGTGCATGTAGGACCAGTTACACTGGTGCCATGACCCCTTGTGGGAAGGGTGTTTAAGGGGGTAATTGTAATGGAAGCCAGCTAGCAACAAAAAGCCCTTTTCCACTGCAGGAACTTTCCCCAGGAACTAGTGACTTTGGGCCGGTACTCGTGTGTTTCCACCGCAGGAACCAGGATATAATAATGTTCTGGGTAAAAATTTGCCTATCATAAAGTCCCTGCTCGTGAGGTAGTACTTTACAAAGGTCCGGAACTTTTGGGGGTGGGACTAGGGCGCTGAACATGCTGATTGGTTGAGATCACAGCATTGTATTTCAACCACCATATATTCACATAATTTTCAAAATATTACTGTTATTGTGAGTGAAATGTAGTTTTAAGAGTATTTCAGGTAAGAATGTAGTTGTTTTAAACTCAAAGCTGAGGTTTATTTATAAAGACGGCGTCTATTTGAAAATGCGCTTCGCCGATTTCGGAGACGTGAGCTCCACACGATCAGCGGGCGCTCAGTGCTCATGTATCCACCGAGAGCAGCCTCAACCTCGGCTAGTCCAGCTGACATTTGCCGCTGACTCTGATGTCTCTGAAGTGGTTAAACATGAGATATAATTTGTTTTGGGTAAATCTAACTGGTAATCCTTTGTCTTTATTATATATCTATTAATATGTTAAAATGAAAACGAAAAGAGGCAGTGGTGTTTGATATCATATTTCGTCTTATTGTAAATACAGTGAGAAAACCTGCAGTAGCCGAGGCGAGCTGACTTGATGTTTTCAAGCACGCTGCTGTTCCATTTGCAGATTTACTGGACTTGCGTCAGAAATTTGCGTACTTAGTACTGAGAAAGACCGCAGACCTACGTCACCAGACCATTAATCTTCACGGTACTTAGACCGCGATGGAAATGCAGACAGCAACAGGTCTGCAGGAAAATAAGTTCCTGGGACAAATTGTTCCAGGTAATTTTGGTGGAAAAGCGGCTTAACACTAGAGGCTACAGTCTATAGCATCCTTATTAGCACACCTGCCTCCCATGCCGATTGATGCCATTTGGAACAGTGCAATTAGGACCAGTTACATTGGTGCCGTGACCCGGATGGGAGTGACGTTTAGGATGGTGGGTGTAAGAGAGGCCACCTGCAAATAACACTAATTCTCCTCTATGCCAGTTGTGTTGGTTCGAATCCCATTTGGAGCGGTGCATTAGGACTAGTTAGATTGCTGCCATGACCTGGATGTGAATGAGGTTTGGGGGCTGAGTGTAACAGAAGCTAGCTAGTGACTGATGCTAAGGGCTGCGACATTTAGCATCCTTATTAGCACACCTGGCTCCCATGTCAGTTGATGGGGGTTCGAATCCTATTTGTAGCAATGCAATTAGGTCCAGTCACAGTGGTGCCATGACCCAGATGGGAATGAGGTTTAGCAGGGTGAGTGTAACAAAGACCAGCTAGCAAATAACACTAGAAGGTGCCTTTAGTGTCCTTGTGAGTGCATCTGCCTCCCATGCCCAATAGCCCCCAATGCAGTACACAAGATCCGGGGGTGAGGTTACATCCACATCCAGGGGGTGAAGATGGGTAGGTTTAGGGGTGGAGATGGATAGGTTAAGGGATCAGGGGGTGGAGACAGGTAGGTTTAGGGATATGTAAGGTGGGAGGAGTTGGATCTTGATCCAACCTCGCCCCCTGAATCTTGTGTTCTGCAGTGAGGACCATCTCCCCATGCCAGTTGATGATGGTTCGAATCCCATTTGGAGCTGTGCAAGTAAGACCATAAGTACATTGGTGCCATGACCCGGATGTAGTGAGGATTAGGGGGATGAGTTTATTGGAGGCCAGCTAGTGAATGACGTTAGCGGCTACTACAGTCTCTAGCATTGTAAGTGCACCTGCCTCTCATGCCGGTTGACACTGGTTCCAATCCACTTTCAGTGGTGTGAGCAGTACAAGTTACATTGGTTTTATGACCCAGATTGAATAGGATCTTGAGTGCTCAGCAATGTAAGTTTGAATTCAACTTGCAATGCATGTCATATCTTATTTTAAAAAGTTTCAAACAGGTCTAAACATGCTAAAAAACAGCATTCAGTAAGCTTCAGGTTCAGTTCTTGCTCTGTCGTAATCAATGCGCACATACATACACATAAGCATGGGTTAACCTAGAGGAGATATTTTAATGTGGGAGCCGTGGAGGTTGCTGACAGAGTAAGCAGAGGGGTAGGGACAGGAACCCCTCATTAAGACCGAATTAAACAGAGCTTTGATGGGGAGACCTACATCAGTTAAGTCTGGCAACACATGAAAGAGCAGCCGTGAGAGACAGGGATGTGCACTCATTGTCACTCTCTCTATAGCACACACTTGCACACATTTCATCCCTCACACACACATACACACACACACACACCACACACACACACACACACACACACATGCACTGAACCACATCACTGCCACATACAAACAAAAACTATGTTCCACTATCAGTAGACTTCGGCTGTATTTAGTATGCTGTGCACACAATGCAATTTTTCTATATGCAGAGAATCCCCAGATGACCTAATACATTTGCCAAACATTTCTGTGTGGAATATGGTATCCCACAGTGCAATGTACTCAACTTGACCTTCCATTTCTAGTGTGATGGATGAATAGGAAATCATAACAGTCATGATTAATATGTCTTACTTGACTATGTATTTGATGTGACCACCAAGAGTTTAGAAATTTTGCACAAAATAGGAAAAAATACAAATTCACTCATATTATTTCCAAAAAGAAAATGGACTCTTCATGCTTAAGTGTGACGAGCATAGTGAGATCACGTAATAACAATATAGTGCACTACAGTTTGAAATGTGAGCAGTCTCATTGTGGAAAACAGCTACTGTATGTACCAACCAGTAATTTACAAAACGTTGAATTCATATGAATTTGTACAATGTGATTTTACTGAAGTGTACAAATAAGCAAGAAGCTATAAACCAAACCTTCTGTGGGGTGTAAGAAAACATACAAATGAGATCATACAAATTCACCACCAATTCACAAAAAAGTCACAAATGACTGTGAAGTGTGTTGTATGCAACTATTTGGTAAATAGTAATATAGTATTTATTTCTGAACAAAACCCATTCTGTCACACCAGAGAAATGAGAGTTATGTACAGTACATACGTTGCACAAAAGAAAAAGAGAAAGAAGTAAATCAATGGCCATCTAGAGGAAGTAAATAAATTTAGTTTCAGCCTTTGGCATCTCTCCTGGCCAATAATACCCTCACACACAACTAAAGAGAATAAGGATGTAAACATACAAGCAGACACAAATGCTTGAGAAATTTATTTCAAGTATGCTGTTTTGTACACATTTTGCACAATATTAAACCAGATTATTATTCTGGTAGTTAACTTTAAACATACTCACTTTAGAGCCCACATTTAAACACTTGATGAGTGCAGTTTTATTTTCCTTTTGTTTTAAATAGGCAATCGCCTTTAGCTTGTCACAGCCATGACCCAGGATTTGTTAGTTGGCTGCAGGTGATATTAGGGGGCAGGGCATTCTCATTCAAGAAAGCATTTGATTGGATAAAAATCTGTGTAGTGCAGAATGAGTAATCAATATTTTTGTGTCTTTGTTGAAGGAAAATACTATAAATAAATTGTAAAAATTTCAATTTTTGCACATTGATTGCATCTAGAAGTCACTTCATCTATATTATATAAAAGATATTTACATTGTTTATTCATTTAGACACTTTCATCTAAAGTAATGTATCAAATGAGGAGCATTATAAACAATTTGTCACAGAGAAAACAATATTCATTGTATATAATGCCAGAAAACTAAAGGAAACAAGCTAGAACAGAAGTGAAATACAGGGAAAAAAAGAGGATGTTCTTCAACAATAGATCAAAATATCAATCAAAATATTTGAGAATAGCAAAATTATAATGATTAATTTCAAGAACTACAATTACTACTAATTCCATGTAAATATGCTTCATCTTTAAAAACAGCTTAAAAACTGAGTAGGTTGGCCACAATTAACAATCAAATTCAAAAGAGAGGGAAATCTGCTTTTCCCAGCATGCTTTTATACAAACTGTATGAGAGTCAACGTTGAAAAATTACGAGTTATTTTTAAAGATTTGTTTTTTTGGCATTTTGCCTTTATTAAGATTGAATAGTGTAGAGAAGACAGGAAGCAAAGTGGGAGAGAGAGAGGGATCGGGAAAGGTGCTCGAGTCAGGATTCAAACTCGGGACGCCCGCAACACTACAGCGTTTTATGTTGTTATTTTTGTGTGTTTTTGGTTTTTCACAACATTATATTTGGCGTTGGAATTTTCTTATATTTACTCAATTCATAAGGTATATTGCATTGATTTTACAGCTTTAATACTATATTTACTCAGTAAATTCTTGTACAAATATAACATTTTAGCATGTAGCTAAATGCAATAGCGCTGCTAAATGTTACAGGTCACGTTCAGATCCAGTTGCAAATTTGGTTTATAATACATGAGAATTTAGCAGTGCATGTTTTTCATTAGGGCAGAAACCAAATCTGAGCACATTTGACTATTCAGATCAAATCAAAAATGATTTGAATTAGATTGTGCGTGGCTGAATGTCATGTGTTTTTCTTTTTTAAATTCAAACTACGAAAAAATGCAACAGATTTGAGTAGGACAGGCAAAAACAAAAAACTAAAAAAATCCTATTCTTGCTTTCACTCTGAACAAGGCTGCAGAAATCCGTGTGTTGACATTAAGGCGATGTTTAAATATGCTATATTCATGTTAGAGGTAAAACCCAGCGGTTCACACAGCAGTGGGTATGTGGGATCCACTTTAACACACTACTGTCACTTCACACCAGCGCATTATTTATTCTCTATGAGTACGTCTCTGGCAATGACGCAGGTGTGTATTCTTGCCAGTGTGTGTGTAAAAGAGACAAACCAGACATTCATAATTTAAGAGCAATGTCTGTTGAATGAGTGACTACCTGAGGGGAAATGAAACATTGGATTTGTTGAATAAAATATAAGTTGCAGGATCCCTCGTGTGGCTTGTGTGCGTATGTATGTGTGTGTGTGTGTGTGTGTGCAGATAATGATGTCAGTAGGGACCGAATATGTAATGATCATGCAAATATACATGCTTATCTAAACATACCAACATAAAGTCGCAGATCGAGTCTCTAGCTACAATACTTGTAGCTACGTTTTCAAACCTGGTGGTTTTGCTGAGTACGGTTTAATGTAAATGATATTGTCTAGTTGTGCGATCAACAACGCTTGGAGGGAGTGCCAAAAATGGAAGGCTGATCGATTACGCGTACAGAATACCAGAGTGTGCTGGTCTGACGGTTTGAATACAATAAAAGGTATTAGATTTTCAGCAGTAAATGTAGCAGTGTGAACAGATATTGCAAACTGTCCCTAAAGGCTAGTTTTCACATGCCTGCAACTTAAGCTGGAGCTGACTTGTATTGTTCAGGCAAACGATCCACCTTGGGCAGAGAGGTGGGAGTGTACACATCTGCCAGATTGCATCGAGACACTCACACACATGCACAAATGTATGTATACACATAATAAGAAAGAACACACACACACACACACACACACACACCACACACACAGGGTAGGAATGGTGTCCTAATGAGGCCCTGAGAGGCCCTGCTGGTCCGTCAGTCAGGCTGCAGCATGCTGACACATGGCTGACAACAGCATTGAGCTACTTCTGTCTCTTCCGCTCGGTTTAATTCAGCTAAACTACTGACAGAAATATAGAGACACTCAAATTGATTCAATTAATAATGCACTCTGTCACTCTCTGCCTCCCAAGGTGGACTATAATAAACTGTGATTTGGGAAGGAAGAATGTGTGACATGCGAGAGACGTGGAAACGTGCTGGAGAGGCACAAACACTGCTTTTACTGAATATTTACAGCAGTGGATCTCAACCGGTGGGACGAGACTCAGAATTGGGTGCTGGTTGAGTCAATGCAAAAAAAATGCTAATACCAAAATGTATGCATAGCAAATAATTAGGGAGGAGAAAATGTTCCCCATGTCGTTTATTGCCGAAAATATAGCTATTAATATAATATTTAGCTTACTGCTTGTACCTAGAAATAAAAGTGTGCAAGATCTTAAAAATTTTTGAATAATCTAGTTTAAAAAGTATGTGCCAGAAATGCACTAAAGTTTAAAAAAATTTAGATTTCATGTTTTCCTTACACCTTGAATACACTTGTAGATGCATGTAAGTATTATTATTATTAATTAAAAACAAATTTGAGGAATTTGTACCACAATTTTTATATGTTTTCTGTTTTATCTGATAATTATTGACCATGAAGGTCTGCTTTGCTTTTTTTAAGTAAAATATTTTTTTTTCTTAAGGAATAATAAAACAATATGTTTTTGTTTTAAATGTATTTATTTTTGCCAAACTAGTTTTGGAGTTTTCTTAAGGTTTTCTTTTCAAGGTCTTTTTCCTCATTATGACATCAGGAAGATGCAGATGTATCACCACATTTTTAATTTTTGCCCCCAAAAGAAATTGTTAAATTAATATTAATTCAGAAAGTAAAATATTTTAATCATAGAAAATAGTGTATTGAAGTCATTATACGCCACTATTTAACAGTTTTGGTTCAGTAATATTTCTTAAATATTGTTTGCTCATGAAGGCTGTCTAACACAGTGATACTGTGAAATATTATTTACAATTTAAAATAACTGTTGTCTATTTCAATATATTTTAAAGTGCCATTTATTCCTGTGATGGCAATATTGAAAACAGCTGCTTAATATATTTGTAGAAACCATGATAATTTTTTTTTTTACAGAAAGTTCAAAAGAACAGCATTTATTTGGAATAGAAATCTTTTGTAACATTATTAGTGTCTTTACTGTCACCGTTTAATACATCCTTTTGAAAGAAAAAAAATACTGACCCAAACATCTGAAAAGAATTTGAATTAATGAATTGTATTTTTAAAGTTTTTTTATGTATTTTCTATTTATATTTAATAAGATCTTGACCAAAGTGAACATTATTCCATTGAGCTGGTACTTAAATATAGCATTGTTAAAACTACACTCTTAAAAATAAAGGTGCTTCAAAAGGTTCTTCACAGCGATGCCATAGGAGTGGAACCCTTTGGGTACACAAAGAAACCATTCTGTTAAAGGTTATTTAAAGAACCATCTCTTTCTTGCATTTTTTGTAATCTGAAGAACATTATTTCGCCACAAAGAAGCTTTTGTGAGACAGAAAGGTTCTTCAGATGTTGAAGACAAAGTTACTTTATTTAGACAAAAAGGTTCTTCTATGGCATCGTGAAGCACCTTTATTTTTAAGAGTGTACAATAAAAACAAAACCACCTCGTGTGGAATCAAACAACATGAATCATTCATCAGAGACCTCCTTTCATTCTCTCGGCCTAATAAGTGAACCTGATGGGCCGAAGCTTTGTCTTCAAGCTGCGGCTGAGTTAAGCAGTCCGGTGATGGGCCTGGACACACAGAATACTCTGGATTTGCTAAAGAAGCATTACGCTTCAAGAACTAATGACCCATACGGAGTAATCACCTCAACAAACACCCCATCAGCAGAGAGAGAGAACAGAGTTGAGCCGTGCACCTGAAGCCCAGATCTACATGACTGTGCGGATATAAACACTGGAAGGAGCAAATACAACAAGAACACAATAAAATACACAAGCACTGACACATGTTTGTGTGCTTGCACTCAGACGCACCCTCCAGTGCTCATTTGCAACAGTTAGTCCAAACTAAGCGGTGTCGCTGCATTCTTTGGGAAGGCGGATTCTTATGCCAGCTTATTCTCCATTTTTAGCTTCTTAAAACCGCACGGGAGAGTTCCCATCATGGCTCTTAAGCAGATTTACTTTCATAAAAAGCAGCTCAGAGGAGGAGCCTGTAACTGAGAATGTGCTTGACTTCACACGCGTATTGTGACATATCATCTTTGTATTTGTATTGTGGAGCTGAATGTACAGTGAGTCACCGTAGGTGTGCTTGCATAACACAGTAAGTTCTTTAATTACAAGAATTAACTTTTATTATTGTGTCTTTCTGTTTTCGTATGTGGGAATCATGTTCATGCCCAGCAAATCAAAGTGAGTGATTCTGCAAAACTGAACAAATCTTGTGCTCCTCAAATACATATGTGACTCGCACCAAATTGTGTGTCAATGCAGACTTTTTGTTTTTATAAACAAATCAATGAAAATCTACTCACTGTTTTTTTTTTCTTTCTAAGAGAGGCGTGTTGTATTTTCATGAACTTTACCACACGACTTTACATTTAAACGTAAACTGTAAACCCTGTTACCATAATGTATAGTAAACATTTAATTCACTTTCTAATAATTTTGTAACGTAAAATTAACCTTTCAGCCATGTTGTGTTTATAGTTATAACCCAACATATTAAAGTGCAATTAACTTGAGTTGCCATAAAGCTAATTATTAACTCTTCAGTTTTCTGACAGTTTTTATTATATAGTAGTAGTAGTAGTAGCAGCATTCAAATGAGCTTAAAAATCAAATATCAACGAAAGGTCATAACTTGTTACCTGTGTGTGTGTGGGGGGTGTGTGGGTGTGTGTGTGAGTGGCCTCGGGCCGTCTCTCAGTGGGAGGTTTGGGGATCACTCTGTTCTGAGAGGGGATTTCATCAGCGACGAGGGTAAAGCCTTCACTAACAGACCTATTATCCCTACAACAAGCCCTACCTTCCTACTCCATACTCTCTCACATGCACACACTGCCCCACACAGCAGTAACCAGCAATTACGACAACACCATGTCATTAGAGGCTTATTCAGACTCCTATTATCACACCCTCACAGACAGGGAGCATTAAAGTCGACTACGAAAAACAAACAAATAAAACCACGAATAGAGCCCGTCTGTGTTCAGCCATGGAAAAGAATTCTCTTTTTTAGCATTTTAGCAATCAAATCAGCATGAAGCATGACTTCATAAGTCTTAATAAAATGACTAAAATGCTTTCAATTATTGTATATTATTAAGGATTTCTTTTTTTCTTCTTTATTTTGGAGAAAATTGAAATGGCTCTGAGACTATTAGACTCGTATTGGTGGTTGAAAGCATAATCAAATTAGCCAAAATATTTATTAAGCAAACATGCAAATGCAATGCAAATATGCATGAGATGTTATAAATGTTATAAATGATAAGCAATGATATAGAAATATGTATATCTTTCCAGAGAATCCTGCAGGTGCAGATTCTGCATGGGCTGCTGAAGCTTGGTTAAGTGTTTGGATGGGGGTGAACGTTGCTGTCTGGCTCCTTCATTGACGGATACGCCCTAGTTGTTTTTTGTGATTGTGGTGATGGGGGGGGGGGGGGGGGGGGGGCTACCAGTGACACATGAAATGACAGTCTGGGAAAAGCATGACCATCATTATTTTTGCCCAACATATCAATGGACCATGACAAGTGAACAAGAAACTCACTTTTATTAGGAGCTACGGCTATTGACCATCATCCAAAAAAAAGAAGAAGAAAACAAACATGCCTCCTTCAATGTAAGTTTGTGGGAATTTTTTCCCCAAAAAAACTCATAAATCAGATGGGTTAGAAAAGTAATAGCACTCCTCTCCTCAACAAGCTTTTTGGGCAACGCTCCAACATGTACACTGAAAAAAATTACTTTGAAGCAATTTTCACTCAGAAATTGACTGCAAATTTCAAAAATAATTATAAAGAAACGGCAAGGAACACATTTAAACTCAGTAGATTGACTGAAATAGTATTTTCTTGTAAAAAGGTACTCCAGGGATCTTTGTTTTTATCTATAAACTTTTAAATAAAAATTTTTTTACGGGGGGCTGTAGCGACTCATTTGGGACAACATAAATTCGCGTCCAAACTTTTGGTCTTTCCTGATTCCCTCCCCTATCTTTTCCAATTTGCTTTCGTCAATTCCCCGTTCATATGATGCGATTTAATTTTTTTTTTCTCTTTGGAGTGTTACAAGCTGTTGTGAATAGATAAGATCCATAAGTTGCAAAAAGACTAAAGTCTCAAATCCAAAGAAACATTCTTTATAAAAGTTAAGACCGGAACCACGCCCCCCTAAAACGGCTCCCCACATATCTACGTCACGATGTGGGAGGATTTGCATAACACCGCCCAAATATATACACAAAGAAAGAAGGCGTGACTTTTATTCTCGCTGTAGTATTGTTGCTGCCGCCACCGCCATGTCGTGAAGACGCTGTGTGTTGTGAAAGCGAAACTACTTTGTTTGGCCTTCCACAAGAGGGGACACGGCTACTAGAAATCAGGTGGTAAGTTGTATGTAACACTGTTCCAGAACAGTTCAGCCCAAATATTCAGATGTGGGCAGCGCATTTTATGGAGGACTGTTTCTTGAACCTGCAGAGTAATGTTAGCCTATAATGCGTCTGTGAACAAAGGCTGTTTCTATAAAGTGGGGTAATTCCAAATTTGCAAGGACAGTCTGGCGCTGTTCTGACTCACTGACTGTAAGTACGTTTTTTATATTTACAGGATTTGCCACTGATGATTCAAACGCGGATTTAAGATTTTTATCGATTGTTGTTTGTCATTTCTCCGATCACAAAATGCAGACATGGTTTTATGTTTACGCGGACACGATGCAACGCAACGCGTAAAAGACAGTATAAGTCATTGTAATCCGTAATTATGTCCTCACTGGATGCATCAAATGCCTCGTTTGTAATGGGTTTTTATTGTTTTTGTCTCATCGCACCGGCCAGACAGGGCATCACAGTATGTTAAGGGCGTAACATTTCCATCACACGCTTGAGGAATTCGGCCAATCACACCGCACTGGATAGCTGACCAATCACAGCAAACCTCGCTTTTCAGAACGATGAGCTTAGTAAAAATCGACGCGCTTCAGAAAGGCAGGGCATAGAGGAGAAAAAAATAATGTACAGTATCTATACACTGAAAAAAAATATATGCAATGCCACGAATTAAGAATTCTGTCCCACAACATGCTTATTCGTGGCCACGATTTGCTAATTTGTTCACTCGTTTTAGTTAAACCAACAGTGTCACGAGGGAATAAATTAGTACAACATGGCCAAGATTTAAAACAACAAGGGAACATATTTGTAAATTGTGTTATATATTACAATATATAATTTTTTACCCCGCGTGTCATGTGTGGGGCTCCGTAGTTTTCTCTGGCATCACAAAATTAAAAAATAATTTTCATTTGTATTACATTTTGTTTTAATTTATATATTTTTGATATCATTTAATTTTTCTCTGCATGTTATCAAAAGGTGTAGTCACATTATCATCCATTATGTATTGCCAATAATGTGAGTCACTTTCAAAGTGCATATTTCTGAACTCTTCAACTTGAACCTGTTGCGAAATCTACTTGGTTAAATGTTTCACCTTTAGAAAAAATTCCCAAAATTGTGGATTCCGATTGAAATGATGGGATTTTGCCCGCAAACGTTTGCCGGAAAAGGTAAACATGTATGCACCCTAACAAAACTTTAATTTTGCACAAAACATTAACAAAAAATGTATTTTGCATAAAGAAAAGCGTGAGATGTGAGTGATTAATTTTACACTTGTTAATTAAAACTTCTTTAGTACGTAATGCCCTATATTTACTGAAATACAGCACGACAAAAAAAACATTGCAAAAGCATACCATTCAATTTTGTTGTTGCCGCCATGGGTCGCACTGACACGCCCCTTACAAAGCCACAACTCTACAACTTGGGTATAATCTACACTTATGAAATTCCCACTTGTAAATCAACTTTACTTGATTATTCAAGTGTTCTGAACTCATAATTAGCGCTTACATATTTCCGACTCTAAATCCTAAGTATCGATATATCGCGAGTATCGAAGTATCGATACCCAAACAAAAAATATTGTTACTAAGGTGTGTTTTATTTACCAGTTATTTTGTTAATTCAACAAACAAACAAAAATAAATAATGTGTACAATATGCATTGAATTGGTATATATACATGAATAACCTTGTTAGCGGAGTAATGATAGAACTATTTCCTGCCTCATCCTGGACACACGCGAATGTTGAAGCTAGAACCTAATCCATCAAGCCGTGAGCATTCCTCACTTCGACAGTGCCATTCAAACAGCGGCTCCCACTCCCGCGGTTCAAAAGTATCGTAAGAAAGCATTGATGCTTTTGGGAAATGCAGCCCAGAACAATGCTTATCAGAGGACAGAAAAAAAACTCATAAATGTTTGAGTTATTTCACAATAAATTGAAGTTGTAGCCTACATAGTTTGTGCAATTGCATTTCTTTAAATTGAACGTTAAAAGTTAATATTGATCATGTTCTATTCTGTAATGTTAATAGAAATCATACACTGTCAGAATAAAAATGTTGCATTTTATGCATGCAACAGCCTGTCACTGGCAGTCCTTAATGAAAATGAACCATGGTTTTACTAAAGTGACTGTAGTTCAACTGTAGTATTTATAGATTCCAATCATGTGTAAACAAAAAACATATTTAAACCATGTGTAAACAAAAATATAACCAAATAAGTTACAATTAAGGCGTATTGAAATGTTAAAATGTGTTTTAAACAAAGTGCTTATCATTACCCATTTTACTCTTAGTAATTTAATAATTTCATAATTTAAAAGTTTAGTGCAGAAGTATCGAATCGGTATCGATATCGACGATACTGCCTTGAAAAATATCGGTATCGTATCGAAAACAAAATAAGTGGTATGGCCCATCCCTACTCAGAGCGGGTTTCTCTCACTAGCGGGAAATGGAAAACCCGGAGAGGAGTTCGAGCGATTACAGACCGGATCGGTAAACTCCGGTCCACTCACATAGCTGCTCCAGTCCAGAGTTTTCACTCTGCTGCTTGCTGAGGCAACGACCCCTTGGCTTCATTTGGTTGTATTAATGGAGAACAAATACACAAACTAACTTGAGAATCTTGTCAGAGATGTAAGCTACTTGATATTAATAACTGAACTGTTTTATAAAAACAATACTGCGGTTTTATTGAATGCGAACGAATTACAGCCGTGCTGAACTGCTCTTGTGTTATTATTGCTTACCTAAATAACGCAATCTCAAACCCTGTGTCACTGAACTATTTCAAGAATCAAGTCCTGAACAAACTGTTCCTTTAAACTTCTCTGAGCGTGTGTGCTGGATGGAGAGTCGTTTTTCAGCGCTTAACTCCTCCTCTGCATTCTGCTCGTCCAGCACACACACACACACACACACACACACACACTCTCTCTCTCTCTGCTGCTCGCGCATTCCCCATCAGCAGCTCAACGCACAGAGAAACGGAGCCTCTTCGCGTCCGAACACACCGTTTGTGCTTCAGCTCGGGTTGTATTTCGCAATGTGGAAGAAACGAGCAGCTGATCTGGGGAGGAAGCTGTGCTTGATGTGACTGAAACACGGCTTTGGGATAGAGCCCACGGAGGCGCCGCGACTGTTGTTGCAACTTTTGTTGACGGTTGCGCGTTGTAAAGAAAAAGTCGCTCAAGTTTTGCGCTCGATTGTGGAATGTAGAATCGGGTTTTCGACTTTTTTAATTCGTGTTTGGTGAGTTTGTCAGCGGAGGACACAGCGCTTCACGTCTGGGGTTGAGTTTGCAGAGTTTGTGTGGTCGCTTCTTAAAGTAATCATGGACAAATTGGATTTAAATTCATGTGTCAAGGATTATTTCTGAACGCTCCTGTGTGTTTCCCTGCGCTGAGTGGACTGCGCCGTTCTCGTGCACTTCAGAGTCGACACAAACTCTTGATTTTGTTACAGTCGCGAGACGCTCGAGAACATGCCACAGCTTAACGGAGGTGGAGGGGATGAGTTGGGGGCCAACGATGAATTGATCTCATTCAAAGATGAGGGCGAACAAGAGGAGAAAATCTCCGAAAACGTGTCTGCCGAAAGAGATCTGGACGACGTGAAGTCTTCTCTAGTGAACGAGTCGGAAAATAACAGCAGTTCATCCGATTCTGAGGTAAGTCAGACACCACCGCGTGTTGACAGACGCATGGATGTGGTTGTTGCCGTCGGAAAAAATAACTTTTTCGCTTTGTTTTTCTCCGTTCCTCACTCTTTCCTTCAGCAAAACGAGAGGCGCCCTCAACCAAGAGCTGATCTTGAAAGTTATGAGAAAGCCCGAGAGTATTTCACTGAAGGTACGAGCAAGCTTCTGCTATGGCATGCCGATTTAGCAATTATTCATGAAAAACTAGTTTCTGTTTTTGTTACTAGTAGTATCTTTTTCAATGTCACTCATAGCTATTCATTATATAACAGTGCTTTTTAAAAAATAGTGTAACT
Organism: Sinocyclocheilus anophthalmus; assembly: GCA_018155175.1. NCBI lineage: Eukaryota > Metazoa > Chordata > Actinopteri > Cypriniformes > Cyprinidae > Sinocyclocheilus > Sinocyclocheilus anophthalmus. The sequence goes on along the minus strand of JADLZN010000560.1, from coordinate 193,938 downwards.
GCTCTAATAGTTAAGTATCTATTTCAGTAACCTACTTCTAGTTACTATGTATTAGTGTGCATAACAATAGTAAAAAAATGTATGCGTTTTCTAATGTAATGTATATTCGTTTTATTTAAACTATGAGGTAGCCGTTTTAACTAGTAATTACATGTTACAAGTAATAAAGCAACTGAAATTTGTGAGATAACAGTTGTTAAAATGTGATAGATATTAATGTAATAAAAAAATAGGTATTAATATCTAATAAGTTCTGGAATAGATGCTATTATTTAGATTTAAAAAAAAATCTACTATGGCATTACACTACTAGCAAAACTAAAACTTGGTAGCAGAAACCATTAGAAATATATTATATTATATATATATATTATATACTAGTAGGCAAGTGAACAGATGATATCTGAACCACAAGTTTACATAGAATTATAGAATAGACATTTTCAAAAGGAAAATTGTGCAGTTTGTTACCGGTAGCAATTCAAAATAGTTACTTGCTATTAATGGGTACTAGTGTTTAATGAATAGTTACTAGTGATATTTAAAAAAAAATAATAAAATTTTTTACTAACCAATAGTGGATTAGAAACAAATATATATAAAAACTACTAGAAATGTATCAGTACAAGTAAAAATATTAGTAATATGAATAAACGTTGAAACAGCTTGCCATACGTGTTCTTTACTTAACTTTTGTGTCCACACATTGATCCCTAATCATTTGTCTCTCCACTGTCAAGCTTTGAGAAGACAGCAAGATGGAGGATTTTTTAAGAGCCCCCATTATCCAGGCTACCCGTTTCTAATGATCCCAGATCTGACCAATCCTTACTTGTCCAGCGGCGCCTTGTCTCCAAGCGCAAGAACGGTGAGTGCCATTGAACACACTTTGTGCCTCGGTACATCTCTGGAGTTTTTAAGAGGCAGCGAGAAACATCATGTGAGAGTTTATAATGGCCCTCATGCAGAATGAAACCAACATGTTTCCTTATAAAGGATTCCATTTGAAAATCTGCACTTATCAACCACTATTTTGAATATTGTAAGGTCGTGTCGCCTTCAGTATCTGCAGTCATGATCATTCAGCTAGATGAGAGCATTAAAAAAGAGCATAAAAAAAGAGTTTTAGTGCTTAAGATTTAGCAGTTCACCACCAGTCAGTTTTTGTAATTTGAAGTTATTTAAGGAATATGCATGTGGAAGTGGATTGCTGGTGTCATTTTAGCATTAGTTCATGTTTGAGGCTATTAAACTGTTTAATTGGTTTTAATTGTGTACTTCAGCTGTTTGTCTTGTATTTGACAGATTTCTATTCATTTATTTGTTGCGTAGGAGATCATGTCTAGTTATCACCACCATTTACTGGATCAGATTTGCCAAAATCTTGCATCTGAAGTACTTTATGGTGTTTTGGCCCCACATTTCGGGGTCTAAATACGCTGAAGATTCCTCATGTTTGTCTGTGAAATGGTTGGCTAATTGATCTAATACCCAGTGAGGAATGTACATCGGTTGCTCTCAGCCACTGGGCTGTAAATTAAGCAGTTGTCAGGATGCTTGTTTAGCATGTCTTTACAAATAAGATTAGTAGTGGAAGCGGCCGGAGAGAGGCGAAGAGGTCTGTAAAGCAGTGAAAGGATCGTCACTGCTGGGAAGGGTACCGAGGGCTGCGAGTTTGACGACCGCGTTCTCTCCACCTAAAAACTGAAAAATAGAACCCAGCGGGCGAACGTGGGTTTGAGTTTTGTGTCCGTGTCTGGGAAAGGTTGACTGCCCTTTTAGCCCCAGCATTGGGTCTTTTCAACCCAATTTGCAAAGAACTCAGCAGGCATTCATGTATGGCTTTGCCGCGGTGTTATGCGTCAGCGCTCTGCAGAAAAAGAGAATGAACGGTTGGGTCTTTGAAAGCCTCAACCGGGAGTGTTTTTTGGCTAAACCGTGAGCCATCTCCCCAAATCAACACGTTTTACAGCCATTGTTTATTCCCGAGCTCAAATCCTCCTTCTTTACTCTGAATCGCAATGGGATTTTGATGCACCCCACCCCCCCCCCCCCCCCCCCCGCCCGGGTACGGGAAGCCATAGGAGATAGTTTGAGCCGAAAAGGAAGTTGCCAAGTTTTCATCACCCCGCCTCCTCACTAGAGCCACTCGCGCAAGTCTAAGTTTTACCCTTGGCACTCATCCGTTTCTTTTCACTCGTCCGTACGAGTGCTCCCTCCTTCCCAATCTCTTCCATTTAGTTCCTGAGGCGTTAGTCTTACATTGTCATTCTGAGTGAATGCTGATGGCACTTGGCGGATGAATACTCACTAGGAGACCCTCAGTTAGAACCTAATGGAGGCTTTATTAGCTTGCAATAGAAGTGTTAGTAGCAAAGGATACACAAGATCCTCTTTTGTTCCTCATTGTTCCTCAACACTATAGAGTGTTGTTGTGTGACGAGCCTATTGCTTAAATTATCCTGAAGGAACATCCCACCCTTAAAATCGCCTCGGGCTGTACCTGCAATGAGCGAACTTTCCTTAATGATTTTTCGCAAAAATCATTCCATCACAGACTCAAATAGTGAATTAAGCCAATGTCAGGCACATCTCACGAGCACAGAAGCCCTCTGTTAACTCTAGCATAATGCGCATTAAGGAGCCAAAGGCTAATATGGGCTTACTAGCAAATATTCAGATGGTGGCATTCAGGATAAGGATTAGAAGTCATTTTAATTCGTTTAGCTGATTGGGGACCGTCAAAAGATTTGGTGACAAAAGAAAATGACCCCATAACCCAATGCATCCAGATGTGAGACAAATATCCACGCAAGACTCATCCTGTTTTGAAAAAGAGGCATCTAACTCTTATTATTCCTCACAGTATTCAAATCGCAGGAGTTCATAACCTCCAGACCCCGAGCAGATTGGCGCTCGTGTTTTATCTGAAAGTTCCAGAAATCAGATCATCCCAGAGTAAGAGATATCTCCGACTGAAAAGCAGATCAGGTCTAGCCCAGTGCGGACCGAGTCAAATGGGAGGTCATTGAGGCAGATGAGCTTAGCCTGTCAATCAGCACCTCTAGAGCGAGCCGAGCGTCAGACAATGAGTGGTTGGCATACTTCAGATGTTTACACACTAATCTTAAGCTCTCGCTCAGACAGCCTCAGTCACAGCTGACAAAATCACATAAGGAAGTTTCCAAACAAAGCGGAGGAACCCGTCAGAATCTGAATGATCTTCTGTGTTACGCTCAAACAAATGCACAAATGTAGAGTATGTTTGCCAGGGAAAAGCATGAGTCTGTGCTGTATCCTCTTTTTTTTTTTTATTATTAGGATTATTATTTGACTAATTTGACAATGTCATTCTAAAAGGTATTCAACCGGTTCAATATGTTTTGTAAAGTAGAGAATCTGAGGAATATAAAAGACTTCAGAGAATGTTCTTTGTCAGAATGAAAGCCATTAAACTTCTACCATGGGATGAAAAATTGAGTCAGAAGAAAAGGTCCCCCCCATGGCAATTCTTCTTTTTTCTTATACAGAAAAAAAATAAAAGTCAGAAGTATTTTGGTCTCTTGCTTTTATATGGTGCACTACATATTTGTACCACTGAAAATGCAATGAAATCATTCTCAGGTTCGCTGCATAGATTAGTTTTATATTTATTTTCTTAGCAGACGCTTTTCTAACCAAACCGTCTGTTTGGTTACTACCATAAAGCGCACAAATCATATTACAGGAATCTGAGAATACACAATGCTTGCTAAGGCAGGCCTTGAATGCCAAAGTAAAGCCTGAAGCAGTCGCAAATAGAGTAAACTTGTAATCATGTCGCTTCTAAACTAATATGTACGTTTCTTGTGCTGCTGCTCTGATATCCCTGAGGTGGAATTGAAAAGCTCCTCTGAATTCATAGATTTCATGTAATATTTATAGTTGTAGGAAGGAAAGGTTTGCCAAAGGGAATGTGGAGTTTTGAATACCTGTGGCTTTAGTTAAGAAGTGCAAACAAAGACTTGCTTAATCCTTAGAATTTCTTAACATTCTTTAGTGACAGTAACACGCATATAGGCATGCACACGTGACATTGTGATTAATGAGGTTATTGTTGTTGGGTGCTGTTGTTGTTGTAATATATTTAGTGTATGATGTGCTTTGGGATGGAACCTGTCGCAATGATCAACTAGTCTTTTTGATGGATTCCCTTGCTTTCTATTTATTTCTATTTAAAAGCTAAATATTAAAAAGTTTTAATAACCTAAAAAATATTGATTAATGTTTAATAATCTATAAACTTTAACAACAAGTTCACAATTCCATTCAGAATGTGTTTCCACCAGCTGTTTTTGAGCATAAGAACATTTCTTATGTAAACACGGTTACTGACTAGTCAGTTTTGAAATGTGTAATTTTGCACGTCGCTCCTTTGGGGCATTTAAATATCAGTCTGAATGCTGTTGCATCTGTAGGTGGGTAGTGTGTGTGTGTGTGTGTATGAGACCTACACTTTAATTCAGATAACTAACCTTGAATGCAATTGTGAATGCTTAAGGCCTTCATCACGTATTAATGAAATAAATCCGTCAAAAGAAAGAAAAAAAATTCCACCCCCACCAAAAACAAATTTTCTTTAAGTGTTTTGAGGCCTGATAGTCAGATCCACAAGATTAGCCATTGAGCAGTTCAGACCTCAAACTTCTTGTTTGACATTTTACATTTCTATTCATGTAGCGGTGAGGGCAACAGTCCAGATAACTTTGGAAAAGCATTGTGAAAAAGACGGCATTAGTAAAAAAGGAAAAGCAAACAGTGAAAAAGAGCTGAGAAGAGGACATAAATAAGTGGAAGATGGAAAGAAACCGAGGTATGAAGTGACAGAAGGGAAAGATGTGGGGAAACACAGGCGTGCAGATTTCTCATAATTGATTTAGGGCCTGCTCCGAGCTGACATTCCTCAATAATCCAGTGGGACTGTTTTTAAGGATCGAGTGTGGCGGCCAACCAGCTCTGCTCTTCTCAATGCTTGTCACTGAGATGAATGCTCAAGCCTGGCTCGAGGAATCGTCTGCTAGGGGTGTTGGAAATGGATATGTTGAGTATATGCACAATGCTTTTGTTGGCGAAGTAAAATTTAGCCACATTGTGAAAATTAAGTACACTTATATGTGGCTTCCTAAAAATGTGAGGCGTTAGAAAAGTGTCAAAATTCTTCCTAATTTTAAAATTGCAGTATAGGAGATGTAAAGATACTGAGAACTTTGGTGCTTATTTGAGGCCCCCCCCCAAAAAAAAAAAAAAAATTGGTGGTTTAAATAACATTTATCTACGTTGTGAATCTTATGATTATTTAAATGCACTTTCATGTGTCCATTACAGTTTCTAGTGTGGCATTAGAAAAGTGTCAATCCTTCTTTTGTTGCAAATATGTGACCCTGAACCACAAAACCAGTCATAAGTAGCACGGGTATATTTGTAGCAATAGCCAAAAATACATTGTATGGTTCAAAATTATCGATTTTTTTTTAATTCCAAAAATCATTAGGATATTAAGTAAAGATCATGTATGCATATATTTTGTACATTTCCTACCGTAAATATATCAAAACGTAATTTTTGATTAGTAATATCATGCATTGCTAAGAACTTCATTTGGACAACTTTAAAGGCGATTTTCTCAATATTTAGATTTTTTTTGCACCCTCAGATTCCAGATTTTCAAATAGTTGTTTCTCAGCCAAATATTGTCCTGTCCTAACAAACCATACATCAATGTATTCAGCTTTCAGATAATGTATAAATCTCAATTTCAGAAAATTGACCCATATGACTAGTTTTGTGGTCCAGGGTCACGTATGAGATTCTGAACGCATAAGATAGATCATATTGAACTTTGGTGCTCAATTGGGCAAAATTAGTTCAAATCCAGCTCGCAACACATCAAAAAGCCAAAAACAAAGTTCTGTCAGTATAGACAGTCAAAGATAATCAAAGATAAACAGTCATTGTCCTGTATTACAAACTGTTCCCTGTACAAACTGCAGCAATGCTTCTCTTCATGTTGATGACAGGTTTTGACACGGTGCGTAATAATGTGTTGTAAACACACTGAATGGATTCAGTCCTAAATGTTTTTCAGAGGCTTGTGGCGTTTCCTAACATTGTATTTTAATGCACATTTACATGCTGAAATGATTTTCTGGTCAAGTCTTCGCTCTCCTGGAAAAGCCATTGAAAGGTTTGGATCGTAATCGGTTTTCAGACTCCTTTTTCATTTGATTTCGGTCTCTACCTTCCAGCGCAAAAGCTTTGAGCACAATCCCGTGTTGTTTTAACGCAGTCGGGTTTTGGGCCCGAACAAGGAACCAAGTGACTCGCCAAACCTTGTAACTGTGGCGCCCACATCAGCAAACAAACACACCTCAGTGGAAACACATTTTAAACTGTTTAGTCTTGTCTTTTGGGGAAGAATAGCACAGGGCACACGCGCACACAAACACACGCTTTTGTAATGCCTGAGCATGTCGTCACAGCTCAGGCCACATGTCTTTTACGGCGTTCCAGGCCTCCGCTGGGCATTTTTCCACATTCAGGTGTTCTCACTCTGCCAGCAGCTCTTAGCACTTCAAATCTTTGAGACACAGTTGAGTCAATCGTGCTATCGTTGGTGTGTGCGTGTGTGGTTTTTTTTAATGTCCATTTCTTGTGTGAGTAAACTGTTAGTGTGTATTCAAGACACCGGAATTTTAGCAGATCTGCTCTATACATTGAAAGTGAATGGGGACGGATGCTTTCGAGCGCCAAAAATAACAGAGAAAACAGTAAAAGTAATTAGTAGACTTGGAATACAACACATGTCATATGTACTATGAATGGTGATTTTTGACATTTTTGGACTTGTGCAGCCCCTGGTCACCATTCACTGTAATGGAAAAGAGCAGCGTGAACATTCTTCTAAACATCTGCTTTTATTATTCAATAAGAGAGGGCTTAGGTTTGGACTGATTTGAGGGTGAGTAAATGATGAACAGTTTCTTTGTCTTCTGCCTGTACATTGAGTGTAACTGTACCTTCAACAGACTGAACATTATGCTTACACCCCAAACGTGTGTGTTTGCTCACCAGTGAGCGACAGAGAGATCTGTTGATGGCAACCTGAAATGTAGTTGCCAAATGTTCTCTTTGTTGATCCTGGTGTCACAACTGTGTAAACTGTGTCTTGACTGATTTCTACATGTTTTCTCCAACCTTTTAAAACAATCTACTTTCCTACGGTCAATGTGTGACATTTGACTAAAGGAACATATCTTGGAATATAATTGCATGCTTTTGTTCATGCTTTTCCATTAGATGTTTGAGGAGACAACTAGTAGAATTTTAGTCAGAGTAGTATTTCAACTGATGCAAATAAATGGCTGTGAGGGATAAAAATTAAGTGTTTAATATGTCGTGATTTCTTAAAGTCCTATTTCACATCTAATCTCGTGATTTATTGTCCAGTGTAATTGTTTTGGACCCTTTGGAAAATCTGGTTTTGCTAGTCATTAGTTGGTCATTAACTGTTTAACCATGCACTAAATGAAAGTTTGACCATCTAACGCTAGTATAAATTACTGGGAAGTGGTTTATTATTGGTCTTAGATGGTCCACTTTGGACCAGATACAAGACTGCAGCCTTACGAAGCTGGTTATTCCAGCAGTGGAAAGACGTATTTCAGTGATATTTAATGACGTTTTGGGCCTCATCTATAAAACACAAGCTTATCAAATTTGTGTATTACATTCATAAATCCATTGAGTAAAGTGTTAAATGGATAGTTCACCCAAAAACCCATAAGACATAAGCTCATCTTTGAAACACAGATAAATATATTTTTTATATTTTTGCATCTTTTTTTGTCCATCCATTGAAAGTACACGTAATCAAAACCTTAACACATTACAAAGTACAAAAAGATCTGTATGAATCGAGCAAGCCTTCTAAATCGATGAACAGATTTAATTAACTGTTATTCACATATACAGTATAAGCACTGATCAATTTACATACACTGAATGCATCAAATATGAATTTGGAAGGACATTGAGTAAACGATGACTTTTGAGTTTCTCGAATAATGATTGAAGCTCAATAAACAGGTTGCATTTCTGTCCTTCACAGATTTTTACTTTAGCGTTGAAGCATTGAGTTTTTTTAAAAGATCTTGCACAATACAAAGCAACAAACTTCTGTTGAAGAAACTTTTCTCAGTCATGTTGAAGGTTCTTGTCAAACATAAACTCTCCTTAAACCCATCAAAAACTACCAGTGCATCGTGCGAGCGTGTCCGCGCGCACTGTACTTTTTGAATTGTGTGAAACACTGCCAGCCTTGGCCTTCCCTCCTCCTTCCTTTCTCTTAGGAGAGCGGGAGTTGGCGTCGACCCCTTCTGCCACCCATAGCTTGCCCATCATCCCTCCCTCTGTTCCGTCCCTGCCATTTACAATATCTGTTTTATAGCCTTCACTGGCTTTTCAAGAGCCGGGCCCTTCAGGAGAGATTCATCCCCCCGTGAGGATGGCAAACCAACCATCCCTCTCACACACACACACACACACACACTGCTACGTTAGCAAGTGGACATCAATGAGAAGGCCTTGAAGCTTTTGGCATGAGCATGTGTATAAATGTATTTTTTAATCAATTTATTAATCTGAAGCAGGCGCTTCGGAGTCGGCCAGGTTCAGACAGAAGCGGCACTTTGAGACGTTTTTGACAAGACACCAGTTGTTTATTCGATCTTTAAAGTCTATTTCAGACTCTCAGCGGACTGTGGTGCTTATTTCCAGTAATACACATATATATCAGGGACTGGTACAGTAACTCGTGTTTTTTTTCTTCGCCTGAAACCAGCTTTTCATAAACAAGTGCGTAAGTAGATTCGGAGTAGATATTTATCATATTGGGTGGCCACATGAATGGAAATTTGTGTGAAAGATTGGGAATTTGTGTCACAACAGGTTCGAGTTGGTCACGTGAATTTGCCAGAAAACGGTTTGATTTGAAAATTACTTCTGTGATTCATACTTGGGGCCCCATGAAATCCATTTTATTTTTTTTCCAAATTCCATTTTTTCCATGGCATTTATTGGATTAATTTTTTTCAATTTTAATTTTATAGTCTTAATGGTTAAAATAAATTTTATTAATCAAAAAGCGTCTACTTAATTGAAATCAGAACGTACACAATTGAACAGCAATTTATGAAAGTAAACAAAAAACAATCCATAAGGCTCTAGAGATGGTTTTTATTTTTTTTGTCAATGTTATTATTTTGATCGTTTTCCATAGTTTTCTGGATCATTTTAAGGTTTCATAAAATTTAATAAACAAAAAGGATCTGTAACATACCCCCCCCCCCCCCCATTCGTTGAAAAATAATTTTTTAATAATAATTGTATTATTAGTGTAGTACTATTCCTTACATCACCTAATATATTTTGTAACAAGTTCTTCCGGTTAACCGAACTTTATTTTTGACGACCGTATGCGGTGAAAGACCATTAGGTTTCGGTGTATAAATGATATGCCGATAGTTATTACTCAAACGAGCAAGTAACACGGTTTAAATCGCTCATGGAAAGTGACTGATCAGCAGATAGGGCTGGGTATCGTTCAAAAATGTTCGATAGTGATACTGATACCTTGACTTCGATACCGGTTACTGAACGATACTTTTTTGATACCAATTTTATGAAATAAATTTTTAACAAGATTACATTATCTAAAAAAGAAACTTTGGTTTTATTTTTCAGTTTGTTGATGTTTATACAGACTCAAAGACTCAAAGCCACTGCACAAAGGAACAAAATGTAACAAACAAAAAAATCAGTGCAAATTGTGGGGGGGGGCTCATCGGTACCGAGCTTATATATATGTATGTATATGTGCGTTTAGTTTTTTGTGCAAATTATTTATTCTATTCCCACTAATCTCATTAATATTTTCATTTCAAATTCTTACATTTGATCAATAAATTCAATTGACACTGAAAAATACAACCGCATTAAATAATTATTATGAGATTATCTTAAATATTTTTTAATATACAAACAAAAAATTATGGTGGAAATTATACTTTTTAACGAAATTAAAACGCCAGTACCAGTAGTGTTTAATGAGTGAGTCATTGAGTCATTCATTCAAACAATTCGTTCAAACGGCAGATTCATCAGAAGTTTATGCGTGGGCTAATGAAACTTTGACCCAACCGATTCGTTCAAAACACGGAATCAAGCCGCAATGAAATGGTCGGTTGCTGTGAGATGCGCTGTTTCTGCCTAAAATGTAAGTGACCTAATATTATTGTATTTGTTTATAGAACTATTAAACAGTCGTGATGGTGAAAATGTTGTGTGATGTTGCCTAACTAACTATATTTTAAATATAAAAACTTTCAATTTTGAATTTTTACCTCAGGATGCTGAGTTTTAGTGTTGCGCGTTTTGATTTCTCCTGAAGAGGCTGCGTGAGCCTCGCCTCTGCAGCGCAACCTGAGACTGTCAATAGATGCATTATATACAGCAGCTATATCTACTATTCGCCACTTACTCTAAATGTAATAAAAACAGAATAATACTTGCGTTTTGGTGTTACATATTTATTTTTTATTACTGATGTTTTAATCTTGTTACTTGTCTGGCGTTAATGAAGCGTTAATGTCAAGCCCTGGAGTCTATAACGTTAAGTGCCGGGGCTCAGCCCCAGACGGCCCGACCCAATTTAAACCCTGGTCTTATGTACCATGATGCTACAGTGTGCATAAATGGTCACATAACACGCGCTTTCGGACTTGAAGTATGAACGGACATCTGCATATGATCAGAACTCTACACAGCTCCCACGCTACTCTCCATGGGAAATTAATGACTTTCGGTCTGTCGCTTGTCGGAGATAGTGGAAAGCCGACTTGAAACGCAGTGGAAACGCCAGTATGACGAGGATCGTTTTCATTTTAAAACAAAAGTGCACCAGTGTAAATGTAGCCTTACAGCTACGGGGGGCTGGGACGCAGTACACTAAACATCACGATTGTGAGCCACATCTCTTGGAGTGTCAAGTAGCGGGATCCGACGAAGTGCAGAATATCGGGTATTAGGGTAGGCTTAGTAAGAGACCATGACAGAATGGCCGTACGTTTCGCATCGACGCGGATGTCAATAACATGATCGATCGGAGGCTCACTGATGCTGATGAGATTAACCCCTTAGGTATCGAAATTTAGTACCGAATGACGAGACGTTTTTCGATACTCTATAGTATCGAGGCAATTCGGTCGGTGCCTAAAAAGTATCGAACTCGATATCCAGCCCTAGTCAGAGCAGTTCAAGAGATTGTTCATGTGTTCATATTTTGAGGCTGCAGAGGCTGATTCGATTTAAAATTTGGCAAATTCCATGACATTCCACATTATACAGTAAATTGTTTTTATAACCAAATTCTGCGATTCTGTCCGCGTTTTCTGCATCACAGACCCTACATGCATTGCTACAGTATTGACAATACACAATGGACCTTCTTGCCCTCGGAATTTCGCCAAATTGTCACTAATGTGACCACAGTTTAACTGTTCACTTTTTTCCCCGTGTTAGTTTTGCTCAATTTAGGGGAGCTGGCTAAAATCAACATTAGCTCAGCAAATACACCCACTAACCACTATGATCTAACATTAAAAATTACGGCTAAAAACAGGATGGCTGCATAAGGATACAGTGACTTTAGAGGGAGCTTCATTACTGTGGGAGTTGATTTGTTAGTTCAGTGTCTATATTTGTTAACTGGTGGTGTAGTGGGCGTTTTCAAACAGTTTACTTCTTGTGATGGTATGCTCTCAAAGACCTGGCTCCGTCTCACTGATGGAATATTCCAGATGTGTCTCTGTTAGCGGTCTATAGAGACTTTTCTATGAGAGCGATACATTTATTGAGTGTGATTTGAAGAGTGACACTCCCCTAAATTTTTAGACCTTAGTCAGGAATGATGTCATATTCAAAGTAATGTGAACACAAATGTGTGGAGGACTAGTAGTGTCGCTTAAAATAAAAATGAATCAATCAATTATCAATGTGTTCAAAAATAAAAAGTAAATTTCAAAGTTATATTATTATAACTGAAGATATTTCAGTGTTACATCACTGTACAAAATGCTTCTGCGATTAGTTACAACTTAAAATTTGTTAAGCTAACTTAACTTAAATATCCAAATAAAAAAGTTAACCAAATTTATAATTTTAAGTCAAGCATGAACATTTACTTTAAATTAAAACAATGGATTACTACTTAATATTACATTTTCAGTTGTGATAATTAATTGCAGCAATAATTTTTTTATAGTGATGTAACTGTCTATAAAAAAACTTTTTTTTTCATTTTATTTGTCAAATAATTGTTAAATGTATTGAAAAGTGATCTATGAATAGTAGTTTCATTAAACTCATTTAACAGCATCTTTAAACATGAATATAATAGTTTTATCTAATGTCAAATATATAATATATAAATTCAAAAATAAAAAAGATGATAATTTTAAGGTGGTTTGGCATCATCTACTATTAAAATGAGGCCCTCAAGTATTATTTTTTATTATTATTTACTATGTTAGTAGTTATAATATTTGATTTACTTTATTTTCATGTTTTAGTCATTTTATTTACTTTTGCCCTTTTTATTCAGTTCGATTTTTAAAAATATATTTCTATTTTGCTTTAAATATATATAATATTTTATTGCAGTATTAGTTTTTAGTATTTTTATTTCAGTTGCCAGGTAACATTTCTCATTCGTGTTTGAATATTTTTTTAAATAATTAATAAAAACTTTTAAAATAGATATAGTTAACAGTAACGACACTGGTTATGAGGGATGAAAGAACAATGCATTCAACAATTTGTCATATTGACCTACACCAGCATGAATGTTTGCCATTCACACCCATAGGGAAATGTATACCTCGGTACACAAGGACTCGGCCTAAACACTAGCCCTCTACAATGTGGAAAATGCTTGAGAAAACAATGCAATGCACTTCGTGTTGGTCCAACAAGAAATCACAGCTGCTCACAGGTCAAAAGTAAAGCCGACCATGATGAAATATAGGCCTGTTTTTCTGTGCATGTTATAGAGTTCATGCTTGTTGTATGTCAAACTAATACCGTCTCGTCATGTGTACTTTAAGAATACAAATATGCGTGCATGCACTTATCATATGTCCTGCTAATACCCACTTGCCCCCTCTAGGCTGTGTGGTATCAGTGTTAGACCAAGTTAAAGCCCCCAACCGGCGGGCCAAGGTTAACCCCCTGTGGGCTGGAGGGGTGTGGGGGTTATCCATCTCTCTTCAGGGTGATAAGGGCTCTTTGGCTGATTGATAGCAGGGCTCCGCACACCCTCCACCCCCTCGACTACAGCGGGTCCCCTCCGGATCATGTGTGGCCCCTCACGTGGAGACCAGGGTTTTATTTCACATTAAGAGCCATCAGTGCTCTTAAAACCAGAACACTAAGTGCTGGAGTGTACGCTAATAAAATCTGATTGTGAGCGAAGGGGGGTGTGAGCGAGGGCAACTCCCCCAACCAAGACCTTCATCAGTCTGGTATTCCAAGCAGATGGTTTCAGTTAAAGCTTAGCGGAGAGAGTTGGAAAGAGGAGGCAGAGTGGGCCTGACATGCTGCACAGTTGGTGGGTGGAAGGAGGGAAAAGTGATAGTGATTATAAGGAAATAAGTAAAAGGGAAGGGGGTGAACGAGAGGGAAAGTGGAAGTGTGGATGGAAGAAATATTACACCTAGTTCTTTCACTGTTGCATGAAAAATGGGATGACAAAGTTGTTTCTAAATGGAAATTGGGTGTGATGGTACAAGAAAGATGTGTATTCGTAAATGTTTCTGCATATTTGACATTTTTATATTGTCCTGTGTTGATGGATCAGACTGATTTGCTTAAGTTAAGTAATGATAATATGTTGGAATTTAATCTGCACTACCCACAATCCTGAAGTGGGCAACACCTTGAATTCAATCAATCACTGAAGCTGAATACCAAACAACTACTCCGAAACTCCAACTCCCATGATGCATTGCAAATAGAGATGCACAATATTATCGGACCAAAATCGGAATCGTCCGATAATGAATTTAAATGTAAATATCGGCATCTGCCCGATATGACAAATTATGGCGATATGTTTTGCCGATAAGAGAAATACATTAACTCACATGTGCTCAGGGTGTGCTAGCGATTAGATCATGTCAACGGTGTGGCTCATTCTTAAGGCAAAGTTTTGCCTGAATGATGATTAGATTTACTGTTTTGGATTGCTGCATTTAAACTGAGAATGCAGGTATAGAATGACGCGTTAGGAGTGCGATAGAGTCAACAGTAATACCACGTGCAGCGGCAGCAACGGTAGCCTCCCCGGGGTCCTAATGCCTGCTCCGTAAGGAGTTTAATTCTGTATGGGTGCACTGTTGACCGACTTCTATTAAAATGAAGCAACAAATACACAAATAATCAATAGACTGTGTTCGGATTACTAAAGCAGTAATTGATGCCTAAAATCTGAGGATGTATTGATTTAAGGTCAGAAACTAAGTCTTACATGACACAAAAATATTACAAAACATGAAACTTAAATTAAAGAATTTATATATACTGGATTATTAATTAATGTGAATATTTACATATTTTAAAAAGAAAACAAATAGAGCTCTAAAAAATGTTCAGAGTTTTTACACCTCTTTTGCTGTAGAACATTACAAATGTTAATCTTAAATAGATGTGTAGGTTACCACTGCATCTTTCTGACAAAAAAAAAAATGCAGCGATGAAATGAGTTAAGGTATGTTTAAAATTGCATTGTACTGTAATTATAAAAGAACTGAATTATTGTTTTTTAAATTTAACAAAAAAGTTCTTGTTAAACAACTAAACAAAAATAGATAAATACAAAAAAAAAAATAGTTATACAAATAATTTGTATGTCTGCACAGGCGAAGAGACTTCCAAAAAAACGACACGGTATCTGCCATCGGCTATCTGCCAAAAATGCGCTGGAAATATCGTGCATATCGGATATCGGCAAATAAATCCAATATCGTGCACCCTATAATTGCGAACCTTATGGATAAGACTCTCTTTTTAAGCAAGCGGACTGTTCACAAAGTTTTCTTGCGCTTGAAGGCTGCATGTTTTTTTTACAGTAAAAACAACAACATTGTTAAATAGTATTGCAATTAAAATATCTGTTTTAAATTGACTATACACTTGTCAACATTGAATTGGATCAAAACCTTGCATTCAAGTTGTATTAAAACAAAAATGCGTCATTGTCTTAGGACAATTTGGTTACTTTTTTGATCACATCGAATGTTGGATACTTATATTAAAATTTACTTTATTCATGTGATGCAAAGCAAAATCAGTCCTCCAGTCTTCAGTGCCACATGGTTCCTTCAGAAATCATTGTAATTATACTGAATTGCTGCTCAGAACGATGTGTCTCAAAGGTACAAACAGTGTGCGCTTCATCTGCCTTGGGATTTAACTGTCAAAATATTTTTTATTCTGTTTATTTATTACTGAGCTTTTGACCTGTAATCATCTTTGCTTTAGTGACCCAATCTTTGAAACAGGAGTGTGGGTTCTATATCTGTTAAAAAAAAAAAAAAAGAATAAAAAAAAAAAAAAATCTATTTATATATATAGACTATATATATATATATATATATAATTTTTTTTTTTTTTTTTTTTTTTTTTTTGGACCAATTTTTCCACAAAACTCAAATATACGCATTACTGCTTATGCGAAATGTATTGATGCAATTAGTTTTATACTGTACTGTAGTTTTTTTAATTTGATTACGTCATTTCGGTGTAAGCATTAGTTTTGTCTTTGTCTGATTTTATATATTTTTAAAAAGCTTTTTAAAAACCAGGTTTATAATGTTGGTAAAGGCATACAACTCTTTAATGAATCCCTGAATTAGTGGAAAAATAAGCTGCTGAAATGTGGGTGGTCACTGTTGTGCTCCGTTCATAATGCAATTCTTTGTATGCTTATGTCAGACATTAACATAAACTGTCATCATCCCGGTCAGTTCTCTCTTCCGGTCAAATACTGTCATGATGGAGCAACAGTTTGAAAAAGTTACAATGCATATATACTGGTTTAATGGTACAGGCATCTGAAAGTAACTCTATCAGACCTGAGGTTTGTTGCCAACACAGTTAAGCAAGAGCATGCATTAAGTAGAAGTTGGTCCACTTGTTATGCCATGCATTGGCTTGTATATTGTTTTAAGTATGTTTCTGACCTAATAAGCCCCAGACCTCTACTTTCACTATTATCAGTGTTGTCTCATTGCCCAGCATGAGCAGGTCCTTGTATGTATACACGTGGCCCTCTGCCCCCTGGACACCATCACAAGCAGATGAGGATCTCTTATCACTATCATATTTGTTTTAAGGCCCTGCTTCGGCCCACAGGTCAGACAGAGGCCACAAAAACACTCGTAAGCCTCGGCACTGATATAGACAGCTGAAACGCAGCAGTGCCAGCATGCTAATGATAAGACGACACCTCCAGCGTTACACGTCCAAGAAAGAAAGAATGAAGCTATTCTTTCCCTCTAGCTTTATTTGTTTTGTCTTGCTCTCGGTAGGTCACGTATGTCCTATCGTCACAGGATATGCCCCTGTGCTCGTGTTGCACCTCCTGAATATCCTGCTTCTCCCCTCCATCCCGACTCCTTCCCCTCCTCTGCGCGGAACTCCAGATGTAAACGATTAGCTCGTTTAACAAGGCCGCTCCAGGCAAGGCGCTTTGCAACAACAACAGTCCCAAACACTCGACTTGCTTTCTGTGCAGCTTTCTGAAGTATAAAACCATGCTAGTCACCGTTTCCATTGGATCCGTGAGATCTTGGAGAAGTAGTTGTGAATCTGTAAAAAGCACCTTTTTATATTACGTGGAATGGCATCACAGGTTTCTTGATTTGGATCAGGATTGTCTGAATGAGGTGAAATGGATCCAGAGTGACCCAACTAAACATCTCCATAACTACGATGACCTCTGATCAGATGAAATCCGCCTAACCTTTGAACAAACCTTAATGTAAACTTGTCTAAATCAGTTAGACTCATTAGATGGTCACAATGTTCCACCGTCTTGCTAGATTCAATTAAGACCCAGCAACAGACTCACTTTTCTCACCTAATTCCAGTTTGTAGATTAATTACAGCACCTGACTGGTTAAAACATTTGCGAGTAATGGTGTGCTATCTCTAAAACTGTTAAGGTCAACAAAAATGTCATTTCTGACTGTCACACATATCTCGTCTGAGCTAATCCCAGCTAAAGTCCCTTTAAAGCAAGGTGGTTCACTTGGCGGCCATATTGGTAGGCAAACAATTACAGCTCCTACTTCCAATTTGTAAGGGTGTGATATATCTGTTAAGGTCAACATAAATGTCTTGTTTCTGTCTATCACACACATCTTGGCAGTAGCTGTTTCCATTACCCTTCAATTTGTGCAAATTGAAAATACGCCCAGGGAAGATTGTTCATTTTCAAAACCTTGCATATATCGCAAATAAGTGATTTTTCAGGAATTCGAAAAAGGAATATTTTGCAAAAGTGCAATGGAAAAGTCACAAGAGGAAAAAATTACCTTATAGTCGCATCACATTTGTAATATAAATGCCGTCATTTCGCAATAGTTTTTTATCGACATTTAGAAAATATCGCAAAGCTTTTGCGCAAATCTGTAATGGAAACTGAGCTTGTGCTGATCCCAGCCATAGTC
Organism: Sinocyclocheilus anophthalmus; assembly: GCA_018155175.1. Classification (NCBI taxonomy): domain Eukaryota; kingdom Metazoa; phylum Chordata; class Actinopteri; order Cypriniformes; family Cyprinidae; genus Sinocyclocheilus; species Sinocyclocheilus anophthalmus. The sequence goes on along the minus strand of JADLZN010000560.1, from coordinate 176,113 downwards.
TTTTTAAGGCAAGGTAGTTTACTTGGCGGCCAATCAATGGATTTACAGTTAACTGGTGGAATTCAGTTTGAAATTCATTATTTTAGCCTATTACTTAAACCGATGGTTTTAAGTGCAAGCACTAATGTGTTAGTGGCAATCCCATTCATTAACGCTCCCCTATCGCCATCCACTTTTTGATTTTAGCAAATCAGTCTGAGCGAATACAGACAACAAGGTTAATATTGATGAGCCAAGCTATCTGTCAGAATTTAGCACGTTTTATGTGATTCTTTTATTAGCTTTACTGTTAGTCTTTACAGAAACATTGCATTTCCAATAATGTCTCAAGCACCACCACAAGCCCATAATTCACTAAGTAGATTATTTTAATGTCATATTTCAAGTCGTTTCCAAATCTGAGAACAATGGTATCATACATTTATCTCAAATCATGCTAAATGAACTGTGTGCAAAGGTGAGTGTGTTTCTAGCTGACATATTAGATATTATGATTTCTCTCATTAGTTTTCCTACAATTGATCCATTTCTTCCTCTCAAACGGCATTTTTGAGACGTGCCCCCCCCCCCAAAAAAAGCTTGTGAGCTCAGGCCTTGGGATTCCCAGCACATGTGACTCTCCATTGTTAATTTCTAAGATGGGTTTAGCCTGCTTTTGAGTTTCTAAGATCATTTTAGCAGAGCAGGAGTGAGGTGGCCATGGTGTGTTGTCAGCCACCCCCCCAATAGGGGCACTTAAGAAGGAATGTTGTGCGGGACATTGGGGACGTAGAGATGGAAAAGACAGTGTGTGTGTGTGTGTGTGTGTGTGTGGTGTTGTTGGCAAGTGTAGCACTGGTAGTGAATGGGCTCTTTGAGAGTTTTAGACTGGCATGTGTGACAGGACAAAGAAATCAGAGCAGCAGCTCAGAGTCTTACAGCTGAGGCCTACACACACACACACACACTCCTTACTCTCGTTTAAACTTTACTGCTAGTACTGCGTCTTTTTTCTCCTCATCACTCCTACTCACTCAATTATATAGCAATTCTGTGCCTCATTCTTGAATGTACTGTCATAGGAGCATGAGGTCTAGCTGAATATGTTTTGCCATTGGACGGAATTGTTTATTATTATTATTATAGAATTTATTAAACATTGAGGCGGTCCTTGATGAGTCAGTGATGTTACTCCAAAGGAAAACTAAATGGACTGTGTTGACTTCACCCAACCTTGTTGGGTTTTTCAACTGCTTTAGTCCAGCCATCTGTCTACTTTATAGTGCTTTTCAGTTTTTGGATTGAATCAAGTCCTGATGGATATAATCAAATCCCATCCTAAACTCCTTAAATGTCCTGTTTCACTTAAATCATATCAAAGAAGTAAAATGGCCTGATATTATCCAGTTTTGTTGATATAAAGTTGAAGTGTAGTGATGCATTGAGCTGTGGAGTGCATGCAGGAGATGCATGCTCGAGTACAGACTGCATTTTTTCCTGATCTCATATAATCTTTTCTCTACAATAATTGAATTGAATATATAGTGTAATCTAATGATTTATTATGTATATATGATATAGTCGTATATATATATCTATATATATATCATATCTATATATATAATTTTTTTTTATTTTTATTTTTTGTATGTTTGCTGCAACATTAATGTTTTTAATGTATTACTATATATAATTTATATATTATATTAAATTAAGTAATATGAACACACACACATTACTGATCAATAGTTCGTATCAGATGTTTTTTCAAAATGAAAAATGTAAATATTACAATTTAGGAAAATTCAATTGCAATGGTTTTTCAGATATGATCATTGATGCAAAAGCTGAATTTTTCAGTCTTCTGTCGCACATGCGTGTTAAGCATCATTCTAATATGCTGATTGATGCTCAAGAAAAATTTCTTATCAATGTTGAAAACAGTAGTGCTGCGTAATATTATTGTGGAAAAAAGTAATACATTTTTAAGGATTTCTTATTAGAAATTCAAAAGCTTCGGAGTAGAAAGTTCAAAAGAACAGCACTTATGTGAAATGCATTCTTGATGAACAGAAGTATTAATTTCTTTAAAAAAAAAGTCACCTCACACTTTAGAACAGTAGTGTATTAATGTATATAATGTGATATATCTGTCAGTTAGCCGATTAATCAGCCATAATTATTTGGCAATTTTCTGTTTTTAAATATCTTTAAATAATTAAAAAAAAGATTTATTTTTGGCATTTTTGCCTTTATTTAGATAGGACAGTGTAATTACAGGAAGTAAAGTGGGAGAAAGATGGGGGCGAGGATGGGGAAAGCTCCACGAGCTGGGATTCGAACTCGGGACACCCGTAGCACAACGGCGCTGTATGTCAGCACACTGTCCATAAGGCTATCGGTGCCAGAATCTTTAAATATATTGTGCAAATATTGTTCAGTAATTGTGTGTGTATAAAATGAGTTTATAGTGGCTCTTCTTGAGATGTTGTAGTTTTAGATTACAGCACACATGAACTTTTTTCATTTGTGTGTGTGTTCAGCTGAGTCCGTGTGTACACGCTTGTGTTTTATAGTTTTTTCCTTCCAGTCCCCTGCTGTGGTATTACTTATATTAGCTTAAGCTCAGTACAAATCTTAAACAGGAACCAGCCCTGTTTTAATAACAACTCATTCCTCTCTCTCCTCATCCTCTGTTCCTGTCTGTTTCTCTCCTCGTTCTTTAGCGGTTCATCTCTGACATGTTTTGTTTAATGCAGAATAGTTGCCAAACAAATGTGATTAAATGGCACAGAGACTTTGACCCGGAATTAGTCTCACTGAGTGAGAACTGGGGCCGCGGAGTAATGCAACACTTCGTAGGCTCGCTTTGGGCCTGTGTACAAACACACTACGACTCTGCTTCAGCTGTCACTCAATACTGTGTTTGCCCTTCAGGTTAATGGTGAAAGGTCAAAGTTCAGGGTCAAAAGCTGAGTGGGTTTCTGGAGACGTGTGCTTCCCACAAAGCTTTTTCCTCAGCGCTAAGTTTGATTGGTAGAGATTTACAATTGACTAATATTTGTGACATTTTATGTAACTGTTCACTGCAGTTCAGCAAGTCTTCTAAAAGAAAAGCGTTCTTGCTTTTTCAATAACAGGTCCTTGACCCTTAAGATCAGTCTTAATAATTTCTATATAGGCTTACATGTTTGTTTTATGCCGTCGATTCTTCGTTCTGAGGTGAAGTCGTGTTGAAATGAATCTTCAGAAATCTTGCATATCTTTTTGTCGTTTGAAGTGGTAGATTTGCCTTGATTCTGACACTTGCACAGTTCTCCTGAAGTCCAGGTCTTTGTCGTTCATCAAATTCATAGCTTTGGTCTGAATGAGGTTTGGCTCCTCGAGGAAGTTCATGTCTGTGTAATTGGTTATGTACTTGGACTGAAGTGTATTCACGTAAAGTTTAAAAGGTGGGTTGAATGGTGAGCTGCTCGCAGCCTTGGATGCAAAACACTGTCTGACCTCGAAGAAAAGAGCCAAATGGACTGAAGCCAGGACTAAAGACATCAGACCATATGCCCAGCTGTTTAACTGTGAAGAGAAGACACACTTTTATATTATGTGTCTGATATACGTCAATATGCTGGTCAGATTAATCTCTGGTATAATTCCTGTTCGTTAGCTGTTTTCAGCAACTTCCAAGCATGTCTCTGCATCTCAGGAGGTGCGTACAAAATTTGAACTTTTTTGTGATGCAAAACATTAACTTTTTTTTTTTTAACTTTTAAAAATTCACATTTTTGCCGCTACAGGTGAATATATTCTAAAATCTACTGACTGTGACGATTAGTGCACAGTGACATGAAGCCTCAAAGTTTATCTAAAAAAAATTTGAATTGAATCCTGTAAATGGAAGAAATTATGCTAGAAATATGACTGTCACAATACATTATGAAATTTTATAAATATGACACTTGCTATTTCATAATAAAACACGATATTACTAAAATGTAATACTGCTACTACAACTAATAATAAGTATTAGTATTATACAAAATCTAAGACTATTATTATTAGTATTATAAAAACAAGAATTGCTACTGCTACTAATAATAAACATTATCAATAGAAATTATAAATAATATAATGTAAATAATTAAAATACAATTATTGTTAGTAATAGTAGTACAAATTGGTTTAAGACATTGTTATTAATTAATTATAATAAACCATACATATCTATTTCTACTACTACCCGCGCTATACTATACTAAACACATTATGATATAAAAAATAATAATAATATTACCAAATACAGTATTGTTATAGCGTTTGTTGTTTTTATTGTTATATTATACAAACAAAATATACACTAACTGCTAATCTATTGCTAATAATAAGGATAAATACTATTATTATATATTATTTTTTATTATTCATTATTAAGTACTACCCCTACAGAGTAAGTTCCTCCAGGCTTCAGAACAATGGGTAAAACTGGACTTTATTTGGAGATGAAAGGCTTGTCTTACTCGTTTGTAGTTTTTATCATGAGACCGGTTGTTTCAGTTTGATTTGATGCCTTTTTCTTTTAACCTTGATACCCAAGCAACAGCAAAACAAGATCTTAAATGTTTCTCATAATGCAGTTCAAATCACAATGACTGTATTTGTCCAAAATTGACCAAATCATGCAGGTTTGATCTTTTTTTTGTCTTCTGTGACCTCTGTTTTATCCTCTACTGTGAGCGTTTTTTTTCTTTCCCTTTCTTTGCGTGATTGCGTGTTTCATGCTCTCTTTCTCTTAGTCAGACTCTCTGGATGGGTTTGGTGTAAATACCTGCGAGCCGGTGCAGTCATAAGTGGCCGTAGTTGTCACTGTAATGGGGTGTTGAGGAGATTTAGCATCAAAGCTCCTAGAAATCTTAATTCCTTCTCCATTGTTCACACCTCATTTTAATAGTGTGACACATTCTTGCTTTTCTACACAAAAACGAATTCCACCTTTGCATGACATCACCCTGCTATTTGAGTTGGATACGTTATCAACATGTGAGCAGAGCGTTGGGAGCTTTTACGAGGCCTTCAGGACGCCAGCGCGCTGACGTAAATGTATTTAATAGCCATTTACAGTTCATGGCGTGGATACGTCTCGTTCTTTGACTACTTGCAAAGTCTCTATTTTGACTCCCGCTGACGAAAAAATAAGGCCAACATAACGTTTGTTTTCCAAACGTTCTCACCATTCAAATCCATCTTGCGACACAATGAATTTCCACTAACGCTAGGCTTCTAATCCCATTCAAAGTCTTCATTCGTGAATAAAAACAATGGGCTTTGTTAGCTTGTTAGTTTAACTTGTCCAGCTAATTTCTCAAACGTGTCACGCACACAGTCGGCTCTATTAGCGAAAAGCTGATTCCTGTTCTGTTTGGCTTCCCATCCATTATCGTTTTCTCAGGGTGAGTTTTTGAACCGTGTTGAGGAGGTGAGGGGGCTCCTGACCCCTCGGACCCTCGACCCGGTCTACGGCCACGCTACGGAGATCGTCTTTGGACCAAAACCTTCACATAGTCATTGGGGCTGGATGCTGTTTGCTTTTCACATTGTGTTGTGAGCTTTCCTGTTTGTTCTGCGCTAAAACAACACCGATGATGGAACGGGTTTTGAAGAAGGCTCACTGGTGTTGAAAGCCAAAGACTTTGCCCTGGACGTTACGAATTAAGATGATCTTACTCATGAATGAAGCGATCAGTGGGTAACAAAAGAAGTTCATCTGATAATTGAAAATCCTGTTATCCTTTATTCACCCTCACCTTGATTTTCAGTGGAAGAAGAAAAACACGTTTTGAAGAACGTTCATGCTGCTCTTCCTGATAATAACAGTGGATGGGGACCAGAAACCGTCAAGGTCCAAAAGGGAGAAAAAAATATATAAAAGCATCATCAGCTGTCCATACAACAGGCTTTTCAATAATTATGGCTTATACGGCCCCTCATAAACTCTTACTATAAAGTGTTAACACTTGAAAATTCTTGACCTGGTGCTTTAAAGGAGGAGAGAAGAGGAGGGGGTGGGGGGGGGACACCTAGTTTTTTTTCATAGGTCCAAACTGAGCAAAAATATGCAATTTTGGTGCAATTGCTAACATTTATGTGGCCAAAAATTAAGATGAAATTCTGATTTGAAATCTTTTTTTAACAGTATAGCGGAATTAATTTCATAAAACGCATATAAATATAAGTTGTCACTCTATATCTCCCAATAATCTCTTTAAATGCTTATTATCTTTAAATGCTTTTATGCTTAAAGCTGTGTAGTTTTTATTATTTTATTGTAGTTCTATTGGGGCCAAACATAATGCAATGCAATACAATAATTGCGGAGCAATGAACAAATAATCATTCATTTAAAAATACTGTAAATAATAATAATAATATTTTTAAAACGTCCATCAGCTTGTGGTTCATGTGTCTTTTTGCTTTGATATATTTACTGATTTTTATAATTTTACTAAAAGGCTTTTACTTGCTAAAAATATAAACTCAATCAAACGACAGCAAAATTAATCATGTTGATAAACCTTTGAGCCTTTGAGTATCAAAACAGTAGGGTTTATAGGGTAAGTTATTTACTGAAAACATTGCTTGACAGTCACTGTCCCCCTTCGCTTTAATTATATGGTAAAAGAGCAGCTTGGACATTCAGCGAAACACCTCCTTTTGTGTTTATTGGAAGAGAGATAGCCATATGGGTTTAGAAAGAGTAAATTATCGTTTTTGGTAAGCTATTCTTATATTTGTGCGCACAGTATGTCTCTGTCATGACTGCGTACCTGCAAGTACACGTTTTTGAGTCAGTAAGGGAGCTTCCCTGCTGTGTGTATGCGTGTTTCATGGCGAAGAAGGATGTGTAGAGGGTGTATTAGGTTGTAAAGCTCAGTCCGCACACACAGGAGGTCCGGGCCTGTTTCTATATGCCTCTACTGTTGAGCCAAACATACATCCAGCCCTCTATAGACAGCTGTGTGTGTGTTTCTGTCAGAGCGGCTTAAGAACGAACACAATCAGTGCTCTGTTTTCATAAGGCTTGTGGTATGTGTGAGCAGAAACAAATGTGTTTAATTTAGCCCTGTCTGTTCCTTCCTCCATCTCTCTCTCTCTCTTTCTCTAAAGTGATGTGTCATGGCAGTGAAAAGGCCGGTTAAATGGTAGCAGTGTGTGTTCAGTGTCTCATAGCACAAGCCCTTATTGAGGAGCTGCAAGATCAGATTTACACCTGAGCAAATATTTATTTTCTCATTTTCGGCTGCAGAAATCTTTTTAAAGGCCGGGTTTAAAGTGATGCATGTGCCTCATTTCGTAATCTTAAGTCTGTGTCAGCTATATAAACTAAACACTCCTGTAAAATGGAGCCTGTAAAGTTACAGTGCCTCATACGTCACATCTGGACAGAATTTGTTGTAAATGAAGGTTTACAGATTTTATTGCAGAAACATACTCTATGCTAGTTTGCAAGCATGCAGAGCCAATAAATACCAAGTATGTTGTTTTGTCGTATGTACTTAAAGTTCATTTTTGTGATGGATCTGTTTATCAGGATCTGTTTGCATTTACATAACTGACTATAAATGTTCAGTTTCACTAACAAAGTTAACTGAGCTAATTTGCTCAACAAATGTCATATAATGGTCCTGATGAAAAATATTGCTAACATATGCATCTCTTCTTTCCTCCTTTAAAGCACCAACTCAAGAATTTTCAAGTGTTAACACTTTATAGTAAGAGTTCACTCGTTACACTACATTAGTTAACATGAGCTTACATTAAAAAAATACTTATACAGCATTCATTATTCTTCGTCACTGTAAATTTCAACATTTACTAATATGCTTTTAAAATCAAAAGTTTTGTTACCATTAACATACTATGATCTGACATGAACAATGAAATTATTTTTTAATAATTAATCTTAATAAAGATTTATAAATCCTGTAAAATTAAATCTATATTGCTAATTGACAGTTCATTTCAGCTATTGCGTTAACTAACATTAACAAATGAGACCTTATTATATGTTATATAGACCTTATACTTACCAAAATGTATGTAACCAAAATTTTATATGCCTATTGCCAATTCTATATATAAAAGTTTCTTTCATAAAACTTATAATACAAAAAACACAAATAAATACCTACATGCATGAAAGCATGCATAAATAGCAGGAAACAAACTGGCTGCAACACCTAATCGAAAAAATCAATTATTATCGATTATGAAAATCATCAACACCGATTCTCATTATCGATTAGTCGGGTCTGCTCACAGTGCACGTCCAACTCCAGCCGGTCACGTCAAATTACAGCACTGAATTACGCATTTTTATGGACATAATGCATCTAAAAATAGTGGAGGAAACCGAATGAGATGCTGCGGGAGAGTTACGTGATCCAAGCTTCCCAAAACATGAGAATTCTTTATTTTAAGCTTAAGCTAATGCATTAGCGTGATGGCTTGCCCTGGCTAGGGATGGGTATCGTTAAGGTTTTAAACGGTATTAATACTCTTACCGATACTGCTTATCGATCCAGTACTTTAATGGTATTCTTATCGGTACTTTTTGTTTAATATTTTTATATATATAGATATATGTGTAATATTGGAATGTGTGTGTGTATATATATATATTATATATATATATTATATATATATATTATATATATATACAGTATATATGATAAATTAAGAGCTGAATTAACATTGCTTTATATTCTGAAATGTAAAATAAACATTTAATGAAATGAATATAAAACATCAATTTGTAAATGCACCAGTGTGCAGGCATTTTTAGTGTTTTATACATAAGATAAGATACAGTAAGAATATGAACAAAGAAACAAAGTAAAACAACTGACAAATACAATAAAACAAATAATCAAATGAAATGAAATAAACAGTGCTGCCATTTTTCCATGAAGTTCTACTAACAATACTGTTCAGGTAAGTAATAGCCTACAAAAAAAAAATCTAAAAGTAATCAAATGTAAATTAACACTGCATAGTTTTCATTGTATGTACTGATAGATTAATGCTTATTAAAGCTATAACGTTATTCAGATTAAGAGAAGATTTGCATTTTGATGGCCCAAGCGCCAGTCTGTCACTTTAAGACAATATATTGACACACATCGGATTTTCTTCCAACTGTTCTCATCCACTTAAGACATTAAATGTGTTTAAGTAAATACTCTCCAAGCCGGCAATTTTGACACATTTTTGTGTGTATTTGATCGTTTGGACATGCACCCGAGGCTCTAAGTGTAATTTGTTTGTCCGTTTTGGAGCGCGTCGTGTGCACACATTTCAGCCTGGGGAACAGCATCTCTTGTGTGGATTATTGTGCTTTCAACGTTTTATCATCAAACATGTCCCGCAATTTAGCAACAGTAAAGACGGCACCTTACAACAATCACCGATTGAGCTGATTCTGACGTTAAGTTTGGGTTTTAGGGAGGAACGAATGCACACCGCTGTGAAGGGAAAGATGTTGCGCAATACGAAATGCAGCTAGTTTTTTAATAGCTTTACCTCATGTCTTTTGTATAATCCTTAGAAGCCAAAATCGAAATAAATTTTTTTAAATTAGCTTAATAAAACCGCCTCAGGCCTAAAGTGTAAGCAGATGTTTTAATGTTTAGTTCTCTCTTTTATCATAATTAAACAGGGCTTTTATGTTGCGCATGCTGAAGCTCCTCCGCGTGCGCGCGATCTCGCTTCTGAATTGCGAAAAGCAAAAATACATCATAGACAAATGTTTGAAAAACAACTGGCGACTCTGGTGAGATAGAATTTTCAAGATAATGTATATATGTAGCAATAATAAATGCATGTTTGCTTTAATTATTTTCTCCAGTACCGATAGCAAACCGTTAACATCATAGCTTATCGCTACTCGGTCTTTCATAATTAGGCCCCGGTCCGATTAAATACGGAAGTTCGGTACCTATCCAGGCCCCTGGTGCTTTGGCAGATATGCGTGTGTCGTCCTCAGTGCAAAACTTTCATTAATGGTTAATCTAATAATTATAGCCAAATAAAAAATACCAGTGCCTTCGTCGAATTAAATGAATAGCTTTTTAGTTTTTCAGGTAGGTCAAAGTAGTGTTAAATATTAAAACATGTTGTTTTTAAACTCCACTTATCAAAATAATGTTCTAGAAAGCTATTATTATCAGAACATTTGAGCATAACATAGCGGTTAGCAGATCTATGAATGAGAGGGCAGTGTTACCAGAGTTGCCCATATATACCACACCATGTTACAACACAGTAGTGCTATTGCAGACAGAAACAATACTGTGCTACATCGATGTTTTTTGTCGGCTCAATTTTTGAGTGGACTTCTGTTCCGATTCGCATAAACGATATTCGAGTGGAGCGACTGAGTGGAGCGCACACACATAGAGTGGGATAATACGCAGAGCGTCACTCCACGTGAAAGTGAAACCGGAGCGGTGAACTAATTTTCGGCAGCCGAAATTTCGGTGCATCTCTAATTATTGGTGACATCAGAAATTAATATTATATAATAGATGCTTTTTTGAACATTTTTAGCAATTTAAAAATATTAAAAAAGGAAAATCCGCGGCACCCCGTTTGGGAAACACTGCTCTAAACTAACAGTACTGGTGATTACCAAACTATTTTTTTAGATTTCTGTATGGGTTAGTCCTCCAATATGCTTAAGCTCTTTAGTAACAGTAGTAGGCTCTTTCTAATGCTATAATACAATTACTGCTGTTATCTATGAAAGGTAGAGAGCTTTATAGTGTTTTTTTTTTTTTTCAGATACCCAATTACAGTCAAAAAGTACATACATAATGCCAGCAAGAATGCAAGCTGTTATAAAGGACATAGGAGGCCATTTTTGTTATGTGAATAAATACTATTTAGTTGTTTAAGTTTATTTGCCCAATAAATGACAATACATTTTTTTGATTTAAACAATTTTTTGACAGATTCCTAAAATTCCTATAATGTGTTTTCTCTTTATTATGGCAGTGGTCTAATAATTGTTAAGCACTGTATGTTTTCATAACATTCAGTTGGCACGTTAGTTTGAAGGACATTGGGCAGAATGTGAAATAGTGTGTTTTTTGTCAATAAAAAAGAGAAAAAAGAAAATTTTTTAATCCATTTAATCGATACAATAAATAATCGTAGTTGCAACCCTAAAACCAACAATGCATATGTCCAGGATGTAAAAAAATCTTGCATGCCTCTATCAAATCTTAATTTGAATATCTATATTTTATTAATAGAATAAATACTACAAAAATATGCGGGTCGATCAACTGCCTGTAAGTTATCAGCTTCTCAACGCATTTAAATATATCAGCATATTTTACTTATGCCAATATATTGGTCATCCATACTGAGAATGCTTCTCATACTTGTGTTATGAATCGCATTCTGACACATATTGGTACGTAACGATACATGATATTTAGCTAGAAGTGTTTGCGTTCACAAGCATGTTTCAGCCCATAAACACACCTCAGTTAAAATGTTTACAGTAAACATCCAGTCATTCATTTAACAGCCAGCTCCATCAGTCATCCATTCAATAGCTACAGTTTCTGGTTTTAGTATGATAACGTTGAGTCCCATTTCTGTCTTCACCCTGGCAGACTGAACCGTTTATTGTTTAAAGAGCAGGTTATATGGGTTTTTGAAAAATATCTCTTGCATTTTATAACGTAGCTATCCTTAAATGAAAAAAAATCTGCAAAGTTGTTATTCAAAAAGTGCATGATAAATAAAGATATTGTCTCTCAAAAGAGAGAGTCGATTCTGAGTTAGGGGACGACCGATATATGTTTTTCAAGGCCGATACCGATTATTACAGATCAAGTAGATCGATAACCGATATTTTGAACTGTATATATTCTTGTGTAAAATTAAATTAATGTCAAATTAATATAACAAGGGCTCTGCAAAAACTCTGCTTCTGTTGTTGGTTAGTGGTAGTACTCCCCACAGTAACTCTTTAGTTTAAGAGGTAAAATCTTTTTTTTTGGCAACACAAAGTGTTTTATACCATAAACTAAAACCTGGAAGAAATAGCGTATTTTTTATTTATTTCTTTTAAAACAAAGTATGTAATAATTGTTGTAGTAGTCAGGGGTTAAAGCAAAAAAAAAAAATCTTTTGACTGAAAAATTTTCCTCGGCCAAACCCCATTCCACAGCCATACCTGTCACACACCCCGTTTAAGAGCAGTGTTTTTCTTCTTGCAATTAGGAGCGCTTGTCCTCCTAATTAAAAAAAAAAAAGGAGCACCTTCTGATCAATAATCAAACATTCTGATCAAAAATTAGCCTTCCTAATATGAGGTGAAGTGATTTACAGGGGCATTTTCTTTTTACCTTTGTAATGGCATCTTTTTCATCTGTCAAATTCAAAATGTATGTTTATAAGCTTTTTAAAAAACTATATTTAAAGAATTAGAATCGACAAATTTACCAATCATATGAAATTAGTATTAATGAAATTCATTTGTACTACAGAGGGTGCACAGAAGAACACAAAAGTGGCATGTATATGTATATTATTTACAGACATGAGGCTCAGAGGTGGCATGAGTGCAATGAAATTCATAAATTCATGTGGAGATTAAATACAATTTTGAATACAGAAATATTAAATTTAAATAACTGCAATTATACCTAAAATTAAACTGAAACCGCCAGCAGGTGGCGGCAAGTCACTTATTTTATCACTGAATCATTCATTCAATTGGTTCGTTTGAACTGCTTGTTCATTCAGGAATGAAGCACGTGACTGTCTTTCTGAATGGGTAATCATGAATCACTGACACACTAGATACGTTCAAAAACGCACTTTCATTCATGAACGAAACACCGCTGTGTTTGCTTCTAGAGATGCACAGCAGCTGAGCTGTTACTTTATTTGGAACTATTTTCGTTGATGAAATAGAGCAAACTTGGGCAGTACTAGTTTATTGAACTGTTGTATTAAATCATCACATTTGAACTCCTAATAAGTTTAAAAAATTATAAAAAACCTTTAATTATTAAAATCTGTAACTCTCCTTATCGCGATATGTGGGTGCACAGGAAATGAGAGGTCTCAAGACTCAAAAGCATGTGCAAATGATAAGATCCGTCATCTGTCATTGCGTTATAAGCACGGAACCTGCGAGAATGAGTAGAATTGTTATTAATAGCCGCAATCCTGCGCCGAAATTCAAGACCTGCTCTGTGTTCTCTGCTAATAACCCGACTGTGAATGATGCGAGCGGCGCTGTTGTCAGTGAGAAGCTGCAGCCGTGGCAGGGATAATTTTTGGTGTGCCGGCAGAACAACAACAAAGTGCTACATGTTTCTTTTCCCCTCATTTTTTTCCATTGCGGAAATCCATCGTATCCTGGCAAACTTTTCATGTTCATCCCTGAGTAGTATTATGTATATCATACTGCACCGCAGTAATATATTTCTGATCACATCTTTAAGCTAACCCGAACTTATATTTTACGGGTTGCCATGAGGAACTTGTTTCTGTAGGTCTATGTAAATGATATGAAGATAGTTTTACTCCAATGAAACTGTCAAATGCTCACGAAGTGACTCTCAGAGGGAGTCAGAGCAGTTCTGGAGATGTTGTTCATGTATTTATGTCCTCATGTAGTGAGACAACAGAAGCTGAAATCACCGCGAGTAGGCCTGTCGCAATAATCAATATATCGACTTATCGCGCAATATATGTACATGACCTCAATAATTTTTGGTGACGCAATATATCGCCCATTATATTTCCTTAAAAATTAATGTCACCGTGTTTTTTTACATTCCACTTGTGCCTGTGTCTTTTGCAGCTTCTCGTATATAACGTGGTGTAGTCATGATGAGGTGCTAGTTCAAATAAAAAAAAAAGTTTCATCTGAAGATATGGCCTTGTTTAGGGATCTGTGCCTTTTTGCATACGGACATCTGACTGCTAAGTAGTGATTGTGTTTTTCAGCAATAGTGTGCACCCTTAATTTACAGAGAAAAGAAGGTCCGGGAAAAATCTGTAGATGGAAAAATCTCCATACAAGTTCTTTGTGCATTTTTTTTCTACTTGTTATTTTGCACTTTTTGTTAGAAAATGTTTATTTACTATTTATTCAAGTTTTTTAAGGTATCTAATATTTTGATACTTAATTTCCAATTTTCATCTAAATATTCTTAAAAATTAAAATTGGTTGTCATTTGGAAGTGTGTAGGCCTCCTTGCATTATTATGCTGTTACATTATGATTATATATTCATTGGCATAAAATGGTCTTTAAAATTACAATAATATTGTTTATCGCAATTATTTCTGGGGCAATATTTCGCATGACTAAAAGTTGTTATCGTGACAGGCCTAACCGCGAGTGTCGCACACTTTGTAAGTGTAGAAAACAACACCGCGCATCTGTGCCATTTACATACAGAGACACGCAGAACATGCAGGATTCATATTTAAATAGTATTTTTGCGGCTTAATATTTACAGATACTAGTTCATATATTGATTTGATTTGATTTAAGTGTAATGACCTATTTTTGATTAATTCATCCAAACTTTGATAAATTCCGTGACATTCCGCGTCATACAGTAATTCCCATTTATATGACTGGATTCCGCGTTTCTGTCCGCGTTTTTTCTGCTTTGCGGAAATCATAGATAATATTGAGGTTTTTTGCAACTTCAGTGTAACGTTAGTGGATTGTGATTTATTGCAACTTAAGCAACGTCTGCTGCTGCCTTACCTTTGAGAGACAACTGATGCGTGATCACTGAAGCAGCTGCAGTTAGCAAGCGTTTTCGGAGTGAGAGTGAATTCCGCTTTGATTGGTCGGACTCGTGACTCCCAACAAATCAGATGGGTGGTGGGTGGAGATTGCTTTAGGCCACAGAGTGGTGTGTTCTGACAGGCTGCATCAGAGCCAAGTAGTGCGTTTCAAAATTAAGTTATTTTATCTGCGAATTTTGAATCGCCTTATTTTCGAATCTTTTGCCTGTTACCAATATACGTCACTGGGTAACACATTTGAATAATCCCCGACTGCCCGTGAAATATGATGAGTCTGACCTGCACACAAACACTTCCGCTAGTTAGTGTGTTTACATCATGTTGAGAAGACGCTGTGTTCAAGGATACCACAGAAACACAATTTGAACCTTTTGTTGTGTGCATGTCATTTTACCAAGGACTGCTTCTCTAATCTTGACTTTTATCTTCGTTGGCTTCTAATCTTCTTTATTTGGACTAACAAGCTCCTCCAAGCACAACCTGTAAGGTACAATTGATACCGTTTTGCGCACTTCATTAGTGCTCAAATTTTTTGGCTACAGTGATCCCACCTTGTGCAGCTTTAGGTTTCCAGGTAAAGAATGATATGTCTTACTGAAGTAGTTCTGATCATTTCGCTGTGAACCCACTATTTCCTAAGAATGTGTCGATTAAAGTAGACTGACGTTGTTCTAATTACTTCGTTTAATAATAAAGAATGTAGTGTAGCACACAGATTTTGCTGCACCGGCATTTGTTCGGGTTAATGCGGGAGAGACGAGCATGTGCATCTGTGATACAGCTGTTCTGCGTTCTGATTAAAAGTTTAGACAGGGTGTCTTTTGTCTGTCGTTCTTCAAACATTACAGTAGACATATTTTGATTTACAAACTGTATTGTTTCATTAGGACTCAGCTAACGTATCCAACATTATTGTTTTAAGTGTTCACAGTTTAGCAGATAAATTTTAGCTGTGGGCACGATTCGCTTGCATATGTGTTTTTGTATTTTATGCCATTATTTTAAGAACGTATTGGAGCACTATATTATTGTTCTATGTAAAGGTGCTTTGTCGATGGTAGCGCTTGCTAACTTGCTCAAGCGCTCCTCTTTGTGCCAGTCACAACAGGCTTGGCCAGCTGACCATCAGAGCAGAGTAGGCTTATGGAAGAGAGGGATTTGCTCCGAACCTGCTTGGAATGAATCGTTTCGAAATCATTGGCAAATAACTCTAATATAAAATGTATATTCTGAGAAAATTACAATGTTTTCTGACCTTAGATGCAGTTAAACCTGTTGTTGGGGACTACAACACAATATTAGGACACTTTAAAATACCATATGACCTGCTCTTTAAGCTTAAGTCCCCCAAAAAGCTTGAGTAAAGGCAGTTTATATAAAGTTATTTTTCCATCAGCATTAGTGGTTCAAAATATTGCCCCTGTTGTGAGTTTAATATTTGTAGAAGAATCTGTAACAAGATATGCCAGGTACTGAAAAACCTCAGAACACACTGGTAATTGACTGAAACAATATGGCCGCCTGCCCTCTGCGCTGACAGAGCGCCAGCTCTTGCCAGATGCCCCGATTATTTTTGTGTGCTTCTAATTATGCGTAAGGTTTCAATTGACCTTGTGTCGTGTTCTTGAGTACAATAGCTCAATTATTCCATCGCGCTCGACTCCATCAGCTCTGTCTCTCATTCTACGAGTGTGATGTGAATAAAAGCCATGTCCATGGTCAATGCAATGGTATTATTCCAGCTATACTGTTCTCCATTTAAAAAATAGAATCTCTACCGTCTATTCTGATTCGCTTCTAGAGGAAGTCATAGTTGACGACTGAATCATAAGGACACTTAAAAATGAATGAAAAAGGACGCTGAAACAAGTTTAATATGATAACATGGACATACAAAGATCCTAACTGCACATATTTAAATATAGCTTAATTTTTGTGGCTATCAGAGTAAAATATCAGAATATTGGTTTTGGTTGTCCAAGTTTCCAACCATTATTAAATAATGCGAGATTTGTAAATCATGCAGATCTCCACTAGTTGATTGCATAATGATATATTCACAATGATTTGGTTGATTGGCTGATACAATTGTAAATATTGTAGGGCCCATTGAAATCAGTGTTTTTTTTTTTTTCATCAATTCGATTTTATTTTTTTCCAAATTCCGTTTATTTTTCATTTTATTTTTTCTGGATTCCGCTTTTTTTTTTCTTTCCTTTTTTTTTTTTTTTTCAGAAATACT
Organism: Sinocyclocheilus anophthalmus; assembly: GCA_018155175.1. NCBI lineage: Eukaryota > Metazoa > Chordata > Actinopteri > Cypriniformes > Cyprinidae > Sinocyclocheilus > Sinocyclocheilus anophthalmus. The sequence continues at coordinate 159,046 of JADLZN010000560.1, read as the reverse complement.
GTGTTTGTGTATTTACATTTTTCGGAGGGCTAATAACTATTGTAAATATTTATTTAAAAATAATGTTTTAATACGTTTATTATTAGTAGTATTATCATTACATCAAGTAATAATTCTGCCGCGGTTTATTTGTTAAATCAACGTGTTGCTGTGAAGACCTTTGAGTTTCTGTTTGTTAGGGGTGTCCCCGACTAAGGATTTTCATAGTCGAATTGGAATTTTCGAATCTTGCCAATATTCGACTGATAGTCGAATCATATGTTTGGGGGCGGGGGCCAATACATTAGACAAGCAGTCAAGTCAGCATTCGCAGCCCACATAATTACTGACCAGGAAATGTGTAACGACACCACCTCACAGATACAAACATAATGTTTTGATTAAAAGGTAGTTAACATTAAACATCAGCGAAACCCTAAGAATTCACAACATTTTTATAATAGTGCTCTCATTATAATGTTATATACAGTAGTTATTGTTCTGCATTTTTGTTTTGAGCTGCACCTGCCGAAGATGACCAGTAGAATGAAGTATTTGTTAGCAGGTTTTTAATCAGTGGGATTTAACTCATTTCTCATATAGAATACGTTTCGTTATTTATACAACATAACATTAATATTACGACTTATAGGCTATCTGCACAAAATGCCCCGAATGCACATGAACGTGTCTGCGCGGCTCTGAATGAACTTCTTTTGTGGACACGTTCTTCACGCAATGACGTGCAGAAACACGGCAACTAAACTCTAAAAATTCACAGCGTTTTATTATAATAGTGTTATAATTGTTATGTATATGACAGTCCCAGTCATAGTTATTATTATGCATTGTTGTTTGTCCTGCTCGTGCTGCGCTCTGAAGAGATAATCACCGTAGTACTCGACAATGAGGCTTTAACTACTGCAGCACAACTCAACCAAATGCATCTTATACAAGATAAATTATATATACACGATATATATAAACCGGCTGAAATGTTTTGAAATCACTTGTTCCCTACCTGATCGAAAAAAATCCAGTCTTTCACTCTACCTGTGTCAATTTGAGTCTTGTTAAAGATTTAAAACCCTGCCGCCAAGATGCTTCTCTATCGGTCACGGGTTATAGAAAGTGAAACTTAAATCTATATGGGTGGTTGGATTTATTCACGCACGTTAATATATTTATTTAAAGCTTCTTTCTTTTCAGGTTCTTATTTACAGCATTATCATAATAGGTTGTATATTAACTTATTGGGAAAAAAACTGGTATTTCTATGTGAAATCAGACATTTGAGCACACCCATATAGCCAAAATGGCATGATCAAAACACCCCACGAATATTCGACTGTGATATTGGTAGTCGAATCGGGCTCCTCCTATCGAAGCATCGAATTGTCGACTATTCGGGGTCACCCCTACTGTTTGTATATGATATGAAGATTTTTTCTAAAAAAAACAGTAAAATGCTCATGAAGTGACTCTCTGAGCAGTTCTTTAGATTATGTTCATGTACACATGCATTGAAGTGACGGGCTAAACACCATGAGCATCAGTATGCGTGTATTAAACGAAACAATTCATTCACACAGAGACATGCAGAATTCATATTTAAATATGAATTGATTTGTGGCTTAATATTTACAAATACTAGTTCGTATCGCGTTTTGATTGAAGTGTACTGATCTACTTTTGATGTATCCGTCCAAAATTTGCCAAATTACGTGACATTCAGCGTTATACAGTAAATAGGGCCCTAATATTGCAGTGCTTTTAATTCTCTTTAATTTGACCATTTAGTTCATTAAAGACAAAGATGTGTCTCTGGTTTAAACTTTAGTAGCAAAAAAACTGAATTGGATATGGTAAGTTTGATTAATTTCCATGAATCAGTTTAAATTGTCTGTTTTCAGTGGACAATTCATTTACGTCCTCAGCATGTAATTTTTCCTGTCATTTCCTAAAAAATTTTTTTGTTGATTTTCTAATAAGAATGTACTGCAAGTAGGTTCTTATTTCCATGCTAAAGAGTACAGATTGCGTTTACGGTGTGATGAATGGGTTTTAAAGGAACGTTCTCAATGATCCCTGTGTTGCTTCGTAGCTAATAAACAAGAGTGGTCTTCAATAAAGTGGGAAATGGGCTCTCCATGCTGTCCTGGCCCCGTTTGATGGACTGTTGGTTACCTTAAAAGCCGAATCCATCCATCAGTCCTGGTCAGACCTTGGAATCTCTCAATTGTTCGATTAAACCTTTGCCCCATCTCTGTGCTTCCCTTGCGCTCATAGAAACTCACACGCATCTCCGTCCGTCCTTCCTTCCTTACTAATAGTTCTTTTGTGCATAAGAGCGTGTTAAGAGGCCCGTCAGCTCGGCCTTAATAGGGCCATGTTGCCATGGAGATGTGTGCACTCTGGCAGGTTGACCTTTGACTTGGTTTTTAGTGTTTTCAAGCAATGAATGGATGTGCAAGGAGGGCGTGCGGGTCACAATAGACGCCTGATGAGAGCAGCAGAGCCCTGTCAAAGGCACTTAACTTCACTCGGCCCAAAGACTGAGGAATACTTCAAACATGGCAGCCATTATCTTTAGGGTTGGGAACCGATAAACGGTTCTTATTCAGAACCTGTTGTGTCTTTTGAAAAGAACCGGAACCGTGAGCAATTTCTAAGTTTTGGTTCCGAAAACGGTTCTGGTGCGACACATGACGAAGCGCTGTGAGCAGCCTTGTGCCGGCGTTTCCCGTAAAGGATGTCACAAACCAAATAACAGAAACGCCGCCCTGCCTCTTTAATTATTGAGCACATTGTTTCCCATGACGCGCACTCCATAGACGCGCCGCGTCTTTAACTGCCAAACACATTGTTTTCCACGACTGTACGCACACTCGCGTCTTTGATAAATGTGCACGTTGTTTTGTCGGACTGTCCATATACCGGCAGCACGCAGCTCCTGCCTCCACTAAATTATATTATATTTGTCCCATATTGTCATTAATATACATACTGACTTCAACTTGGACCACTAAATAAATAGACTGCTATTGTTATGTAAGTATGAGGGTTAGATTATTTAGTGTACAGGTAATTTCAAGAGTGATAAACAAAGTGATAGAAAATATTTTCATGCATTTTAAATGTTTAAAAATGTGGAAACCACTCATTGCATCACACCATCTCCTGACTGCATTATTATTTGTAAAATAGGGGCTTTATGCAGTGTGTGTACATGGTTATAAGTATATTATTTCATTAATTTAGGTAAATGAACAAGTGTCTTAGCCCTCAAGGGACTATTTGGCCAACCAGCTTATTCCTGCTTGAAAAGAAATATGTTATTGATAGTGTAAAAACTAACTTTGAAGCACATGCATTACCAACTTACTTACTACTTCCGCAACACTACATTCAATTAAGGTAAAAGAGTAAAAAAATAATAATAGTTCATTTAAATGGAACCGGAATCATTAGGCAAAACTGGATCCGGAAAATTTCTAATGATACCCAACCCTAATTATCTTAGTGCTAGATACATACTTCAGATACGGCATCCATCAGCCTATTGATGGTGACCTCTAGTCAAACAGTTGGAGTGTGTAGTTCTAATTTGCCTAGGTTTAGCGTTCTGCATGGACTTTATTCATTTATTTTATTCATTCATGCATTAAAGGACAATTTGGTTTTGAAGATGGGGATTGTCAAAAATGTGGCTTATGCTGGTCATGTGGATGCAGTTAGAATTTGCCATTTCTGAATCATTTCTCTCGTTCCTGTTCCACTATTACTGTTATTAAAAGTGGTAAAATAGGAAATTGTCTGCCAGCTTAAAGATTGAACTCTAGGGCAGTTCACAACTATTGAAAACTGTCCATTTTAATGATGATTAACAAATGTAATGTTAAACACATTAAGTATGAAGCTCTGATTTCAAAAACACAGTGAAACTGGTTTCATCTCATGAGATGCTAAACACCTGCAGTTAGTAGTTGGTGTGGTACTCAAATTGATTGTGCAAATTAACCTTGGGTCATATGTAGGGTTTGGTACCGAACTCGGTACTTTTAAGGGTACCGACCGAATTGCGTCGGTACTAATGAATACCGATTGACGTTAAATCAATCGGTGCCAAATTTCGGTACCTTACTAGATGCATCGGGGGTTCATACCTACAAGCAAGAAGAGAGACCCTGTGATGTGATGTCACCCCTGCAACTCGTTCAAACAACACACAGGGCAAGCCGAGATGTTGTGAAGTGTGTATACATTTCTAGGGCCATATGGTTTCTGCGAAAATGCAGACGGGATCGTGGAGTCCATTCATAAAAACGTAATTTATTCTATAGCGCGGAATGCCATGGAATTCGTCAATTTTGGATGAATAAATCAAAATGTAGGGTTCGTCCCGGCTGCCACGGCTTTAATTCGTAATGTCGCACAGTTAACTATGTGCTGGTGACTATTTGGGAATGCAAAATACGTTGTTCAATGTGTAATGGGCCTGCAATGTTCGCTCTTGCCTCGTGATATTTATGGGGGATGTGTGGTATTAACGCGGTTTTGTTTACTACGATCAAAGACGAGTCGGAGCGCGTGACCTCGTCGGGTTATTTCGGCCGTCTTGCGTCTCAACTATATACGCATGAACACGTCGGAAACGTGGTAATCTCCAGGCCTGCTGTGAGAGTCACTTTGGGCTGAGAATTGTTATAGACCGTTTCACATGTTTCGCTTGACACAGCTATCATACTGTATACACACAGTAGCTTTATGGCAACCTGTCAAAATAAAAGTGCAGTTTAACATGTAACAGAAATATTTTCTCTTGTATTACTTTTGTACAGTATATTGTACATCTTTAAATATTCCATTTTCTATCAGATTTAAATAAAACAATTAAATGATAAAAATTTATATTACAACTTAAGATTAAGATTAATCACTTAACTGTAGAAAAATATAATGCAATTATTAGCCTATACAAATTTTTTTGAAGGAATATTCACACAATTTTTCTTCCATGTATTAATTTCAACAGTAAACCTCAGTTAGTTTGCCAAAAAATAAAAGGGTTTAATTTTCATTTGATTTAAAATAAATGTTCAATGCCTTCATTTGATTTTCAGAAAAATTTCTGGGAAAAAGAAAGAAAGAAGAGATAAAAAGAAAAAGGTTTTAGGGTCCATACACTCTTAAAAATACAGGTGCTTCAAAAGGTTCTTCAAGCGATGCCATAGAATAACCATTTTTGGTTCCACAAAGAACCATTCAGTCAAAGGTTCTTTAAAGAACCATCTCTTTCTTACCTTTTTGTAATCTGAAGAACCTTCTTTCGCCCCAAAGAACCTTTTGTGAAACAGAAAGGTTTGTCAGATGTTAACAGTTCTTTATTTGATCATTTAGACAAAAAGGTTCTTCTATGGCATCGTGAAGCACCTTTATTTTTAAGAGTGTATTGTTTAAAATGTTGAAATTGAGACTTTTGGACTTATTTTTTCACTGAAATTAGTGTTTTTGTAATTACACAGAGAGTAAAGTACCGAAAAAGGAGTACCGGGGGTAGTTACTGTGTTGACGGATCCCGGATTACAAAGGTTTCATGTGTTGGGGTGGAGTAACCCTTTAAAAGAGAGGAAATGCGCAGCAACTGGGTAAGTAATATCTTTTCTCTAATAGAGCTCTTATGCTCACTGATCCTTTGTTTCAATTGAGGAGATGTTTTTTTCCACATAACACAGACCACATGGACATCGAATAAGGTACACAAGTTGTGTTGATTGAGTATTGTTCTTTAATAATAACATACAATATTCCATATGGTGATTTCGATTCCATGTGCAGCCCTGCTTTTGATTTATTCATTCAAATTTGGCAAAATTCCTTGACATTCCGCATTATACTGTAAATTCAATTTCACTGCACTACATATTGCAATTCAGACCCAGATGATACAATGTGAAAACAGGCCTGCGGAGGAAGGATCGAATTTGGGTTTGGAAAATCAATTGAACCGAGTTAGAAAACGGCCTCAGACGTTGTTATGGTCTGAAAAGTGCAAATAAATAGCCTCGTTGAAATGTTTCGTCTAGCCGTGCTGTAAATAACTCCTACAGCCAAAACAAACATACCTGCCTGCTGAGCGGACTCGCTAATGTGGCAGCGTTTACCTATGGGAATGTGTTCCCGTTGAGGGAAATCGCTCAAGGATGTGAATCTATCGACGTTCTAAGTTAAACTAGTGAAGTTAGACCCATGATTTTATTATTAACTGTAAACCTGACGTGCCAGTGAGCACTTGTTTAACATTTGGGTTTCCTCATCTTTGAATACTATACATTTTTACCTAAATCGCTATCATTGCTCAAGTTTAATCTGAAGTTTGGTTACATTCCAGACGATCTGACAAAGCATTGCGGGTGCTGATCTCACCCAAGCTGCTTCAGGTCCGCCCAGTTTCACTGATAGTTAATCTCTCCCTCCAATTATCATGATTGTATCTTGTTTGCGTAAGAATGATTTGTATAATTATTTAATTACCCACAACGCACTTACACAAAGGCGCCCGGTTTGAAGCAGGCGGGCCGTTCTCACCTCTATTGTGTGTGGCCTGTGGTAAGTGCTGGTTGTGTATTCAGGTTGGACTAACAGTAGGTGTAAAAAGGGTGATATAGTAGGTAAGCTGACGGGTCTTTTTTTCGACAATAAGCCTCTGTGTCTGAGGACAGTTGTGTGTGTGTGTGTGTGTGTTATCTGTGCTGGGCTGCTCAGATTGAGAGATGTGATTAACACTTTAACACACCGGCTACAGGGAGGCCTATTTGGGTTCATCAGGGGGTCCTAAATAAATACAGGCCACACGCTGGGTGATTGGCATGATCTTCTGATGCGGAGGACGTGTGGAGTTCAGCTGTGGTTATGAGTAGGGTCATTTTCTGTGCAGAATGAAATTATGCTGTAAAATGTGTCATTTTTATTTTGTAGTTATACCGTGAAACTGTGGTTACTTAGTGTTTCAGTAAGATACTTTAAGTTGTTTTTTGAAAAGCCACCAAAATTGGATTATTTGATGATAAAAAAAATCATGTACATGCAACAAACATGCAAACATAGTTACACACTAATGTTCAAAGATATTTTAATGTTTTTGAAAGTCTCATATGCTCACCAAGGCTGCAGGGTTTCTGGGGGTATCGAAAATGGGGGCGCGTTAAAACAGTAATATTGGGTAATGAAGTGTTGGTGTACATTTTAAAATAACTGTTTCGTCTGGGTGGGGGGTTAAGATTTATTTATTCCTGATGCAAAGCTGAATTTTCAGCATCATTACTCCAGTCTTCAGTGTCACATGATCCTTCAGAAATCATTCTGATAATGCTGGGCTTGGGGTGGAGGTTGACAATATTTCTTCTTATGGCACTGATTAAAACAGATTTTGCTTTTAACGATACTTTTTTGTGTGTTTTGTGTGTTGTTTTGATGGGGTGTGTGTGTGTGTGGTGAAAACTGTGCTATTGTTTGTTCCTCCAGATGTGCTGTTGCAATGTGTCAAGAAGATAGTATTTATTTTGTAATAAAAAATGTTAATGTTTTTTATAGTGTTTATATAAAGGTTTTTGGTTTATGAATGAAGGTTGTTGTGAATGCATGTATGGTATGAGTTGATAAGTATCCGGGGAGATTGAGGGTTACATAGAATTAATACTTTTTGTTTGACCCAGCAAAACGTTTTTATGATTTTAACATACAAAATAGCTGATATTATAGTGTATTTAATAATTTTGTTCTTATGTACGGTTTTGACTTTGGTAATGACATTATTTTATGAAATTACCTTATAAATTTCCTTCGCTGTATTTGGTTAAAAAAATTGCCTTCGGCTTTGGGGGGGTTCATGTTATAAAGTATAACCCGATGGGTGCCCTGTGGGGGCGATCTATATTTTTCTAATTTATTAAACTGATGTTTATTAAATGATTAAAAAAAATTATTTACTTAATGTTCTTTACTAAGGAACGTGCATTAAGAAACTAATAGTATTAAAGAGTGATGGTAAAACATCATCCAGGCTTTTAGATAAAACTTTTTAGCCTAAAAACTTGGTAAAGCGAGCGACATAGATCTCGAGCGGGAAATTGAAAGCATGTCAGCCCCTCATTACCTCCAGAGCGGAGCTGTAAGTTTGTCAGGCCACTTCTATTTGGGTGCTGTTGGCAGGCACCACGCTCTCCCTCAGTAACAAATGTCCCTCACATCTGCCTCACAGCATCCCTGGCAGTGCTGCCTCGTCTCCTCCGAGCTGACAAAGCCTCCTGGCCCCCATTCGCGTCTCTCTCCATGAAAGGAGGCGAACAATTGGACTCTGGCGCTGGCACCTAGCGGGCCCAAGAGCATATGCCGTATTCTCTCTGTTCACCAAACCAAAGGGCCCGGTGCTTGGCTTTTCTCTGGAATATTCTCCGCCACCTTTTGTCGCATCTGTGTTCTGCCTCTCATTAGGAGAGCGTTCGACTGATGTTCGCTCTGAGCGTTGGAGGCCTAGGCAGAGAGCTGGAAGACAATTAGAGAGGAGAGAGAAATGGATCAGATAGCTGGAGGATGACGGCCTATGAGAGGCCTAGTTTTGAAGTTGAGAGACTCTATGTAGGATGAGGAAAGCGGGACCCACTACATATATTCTGTGCCGCTTGGAGAGAAAGTTTACTCTAATAATGGCAAATGTTCCAAATCCAATGCCATCGAATGTTTGATTCCGACTTGAAATAAATGCAGTGTCCGCAAAAGCAGTATGATAAAAAAAACCGATTATGTCAAATGTTATAGTTGTGCCGTAGTGTTAAAAAATTAACTTCGCACTGATAAACCACATTTGTTTGTATAACATTAGAGATAAGACATATAATTAGATAGGGTTAAATAATTATGTATAAGCAAGTGGTTAATAATAATTATTGCCACATTCGTAATACATTTGATAATGTTTGTAATTTTTAAAAGCTTGCTTGCTTCCATACCTATATATACATAATATAATTGTGTGTGTGTGTGTATTGGTGGATGTGGGTGTGCACATAATGTAGGTATCATAAAAATAAAATAAATACAAAATATGTCTAATAATTATAATCACTATAAACAATTCTTTCACTTTGTAATATAGCTTGTGTAACGGATATTAGTAAATTTATTAGTCATTTTATATTTATACTAATAATAATAATAACATTTAGTAAATACTGATGTGTATAATATCAAATAAAAAAATTCTACTTGCGAACCAACAATTCTTCTACCTTGTAACTATAGTTTGTGTAAACTATATATAATACTTTAATTTTTGAATATATAATGATTAGATAACAAATAAATTTATATAACAAGACAGGAGATGGAAGGAAGAAGAAAACGGGAAGCAGGGGTAGTAAATGGGCTTCAGTTTTTTGTTGGTGAGATGTTGTTGGTGTTTTGCTTGGTGTCGGGTGACCGGGTGGGTGGAAAAGGCAGATGGTGCGAGGTGTGTTGTGGGGACGGAAGTGGAAACAAATGGACAAGCGTTGATTAAGGGAGGAGAGTGTGGGTGGGGAGGGGGTAGGTGTTTCTTTTTTCTATGAGGTTTGTGTAGGTGCGCGGTGGTTTGGTTGGAGGCGTGGGGCCCGTGTCTGTCTAGGGGGAAAGATCAGTGGAAGGTGGGGTGGTAGAGGGAATGTGGGGAACTCGGGGGGTGGGTCTAGTTGAGGGAGAAAGCCAGCACAGCCTGGGTGGGGGGACAGGGAGAGGAGAATGGAGTCCACTAGGTGCTGCCGTGTGCGTTGTGTTTGGGACGTTTGGTTGGGAGCTTGGCGCAGGTGGTGTGTTTGTGTTATGGGGCGTGTGGTCGAGAGAGGGATGCGGTGTGGGCCCGGGAAGGGGTTGGTGAGAGAACAAGAAACTGAGAACTAGCATTGCAGGGTTGATAAAGTTTGCGGTTGCTCCTCCTGTCTCTCCTCTGCCTCCTCGCTCCTATGTCAGGCCAGTTCGGAGCGGGGGAAAACACCATCAAAGGGCCCGGAGTGTCCCACACATTAGCCCGCGCCCGAAGGTAACTGTAAAAGCTAATGTGCAATTGAGTTTATGTGTTTCCAGGCCCAATGGCATTTGTACAACTGGTACTACGCATTGCATTATTGTTGTTTCCGCCAAGAGGTGCTTTCCGAGTGTGTAACCAGCCCTTGGGTCATTACAAGCTGAATCTGCTGACAGGAGCGATAGAAAGGTGTTGTTTGGTGTTTGGTTTGTCATGTGCTGACCCTCTGACCACGTCGGACAGTTTAGTGGTCGGCCAGGGCTGACCGCAGCGCCGGCACCGGAGTGTTTTTTTTTTTTTTGGGATAGAGCCAGGAAGTGCCGAAATGGTAGATGCCAGCGTGCAACGTGCCAAGAATTTGTGTGGGGTTAGGCTGAGGTGTTGACAATGGCTGAAAAGCCAGAAAATGAGAATATAAATAATTTTAGTTGAAGACGGGAGTGTTGGGTGGTGAAGGTTTTCCTCATCATGGTCACCGAAATCATCTCAAACCGTCCTGTGAGTAGTATTGTCATTCTTTCATTACATTGTCGTAATCTTTAATCCAAATGTGATAACTTTCTCCATTTCTGAAACAATTTTTTTTTCCTTTGAATAATAACGCGTCTCATCCTTCTATTTTTTTAATAATCTAAATCGAGTCCTGCCCCACATTATTTCCTGCAGAACATTATATGAAAATGCCACTATTATAGAAATATTACATTAAAAGTTTACATTAAAAAATTATATAATATTGCACAGGTGTTTGTAAACTCACGTCTTATGGGAACCTTAAATTAAAAAAAAAGTTATGTAATGTTATGATTTTTAAACTCACTATTATGGAAATCATTTCTTAAATATTTATGTAACATTACACATTTGAAATTTGGAAATTATGAAAATCTTACATTTACAAAAATACATATTTATTGATTTAGTTAACATTTGAAAAAGTTACTTCTTATTATTAGTAGTAGTAGGGTAGGGAGTTATATAGGTAATTTTTTGTAATATTATGATTTGAAACACTATTAGACAGAATGGTTTTTTTAAAGATTTTTTAATCATTATCACAGTACAAGATTATCAAAACACATTTTGCTTTTTTTAAAATATAAGATATTTATTTACCACATTGAACACAATTTGAAAATTGTATAACATCCTTACAGTAACAAATACAATAACATTTAGTTTCCCATCATTTGCGGTTTCATCAAAGTGGTGGGGGGGGAAAAAGTTACTTTAGAAATCTTAAATTGACCAAAATGACCACATTTAACATTTAAAATAAGTTTATGTAACATTATGCATTTAAAAATGGCTCTAGAAAAGGCACAAAAAAAATCCGTATTAAAAATGTAAGAAAAAGAAAGTTTCCAAAAAGCTTTTATTTAATTTAATTTATTTGTAAGTCCTTACATTTTACTTTCACTGTACCATGCTCTTTTAGAATTGAGAGGTGTGCAGCCGTTGTAATGGTGTTAAACATTAAGTCTTGTTTTAAAAAAGAAAGCACTGTAATGATGGGAGACAGATTTTCAGGGACCCTTACTGCACTAGGCTGGGTGTCTTTACTGGTGAATCCATTGGCATGGTTGTGAAGACACGGTGCGGGGCTTTTTTATGACTTAATATGTAGATCTGTGTGTGTTTATATCTTGGCCTGGATTCCTATAGTGGGTAGATGAACACATGAGCAGCTAAAGAGAATAATAATGGCTGTCTTCTGTTTCTCTTTAGAGGTTGGTGGTGGGGCCCAGGGGATTCCTCCCCTCGGACATCACTTTTCCGGATATAGTGTGTTGGTGGGGGGTGTGTGTTGTGGCTGGATAGTGGGGGGTAGATGACTGTAATGTCACCCGAAGAAGGGGGGTTTCCGGAGTCTTGGTTGATGTGAAGGAGGGGCCCGCTCGTGGTGCTCCGTGCCCCGAGTCCCCCAGCGTCAGGAACGCAATACCCTTGCCGGTTCAGGGGGGGGGGAACAAAACTCATTCCTGAAAGCGTTTTTTTTTTCCTCTGTCCTCCCGCTCCCTCCCCTCTTCCTTTTGTGCTATAATGTCTTTTCCATTTTTAACCGTGGCCGTGTAAACTTCCTTCCTATGAACGCTGTGCTTGAAAGCAAGGTCGAAGATGTAAAGTTTCAAAAGTGGACCGGACCCCGCATTAATTCAATTGAAGCCTCGCATTTTCCGGCTGGATTTCCGGTCATGAGCGGCATCCAAGTCTTAATATAAACACCAATTAATTAAATCCAATTATCATGTTTATTAAAGGGAAAACTGTAACACCATTTAGCCAAACCCAATGACTAGTGGTTATTTGTGCTTATAATCAGAGCAGGTTGACTGGAGAGTTTGTTTTGACCAAGTCAGATGTTGATTGCACTAACAATTGGTTTGATTTTAAGAGAGGCCATCATCCAATCAGTGTACAGTGAGCTGTTCTTGACAAACTCTAGTGTTTTTTTTTTTCATTTGTATTTTGCATATAACCACATGCAATGTGATAACTGCATTTAGATGAAAGCTTTTGGTGCTTTATGGCGAAATGTCATGTCATGTTGCAATCAAAGCTGTTAGGACAAAAATAATAAAATTAATTAAAGTCCACTTTAATTAAAATTTAAAAAGATATATTAAAGGGGTCATATGATGTTGCTAAAAATAACATTATTTGGTGTAATGAATGTGTTTATGCGGTTTAATGTTAAAAACACATTATTTTCCACGTACTGTACATTATTGTTTCTCCTCTATGCCCCGCCTTTCTGAAACGCGTCGATTTTTACAAAGCTCATCGTTCTGAAAAGCGAGGTGTGCTGTGATTGGCCAGCTATCCAGTGCGTTGTGATTGGCCAAATACCTCAAGCGTGAGACGGAAATGTTACACCCCTTACCATACTGTGATGACGTGGCCCGATGAGCGATGAGACAAAAACATTAAAACCCATTACAAACGAGGCATTTGTTGCATCCAGTGGGGACATAATTACTGATTATAATGACTTATACTGTCTTTTTACGCGTTGCGTTGCATCGCGCCACACCTGTAACGGGGCGGTAAAACCATGTCTGGATTTGTGATCGGAGAAGCGACAAACAACAAGCGCTACTTTACATTGCTCAAAACTCGCGTTTGAATCGTTAATGGCAAATTCTTTAAATATAAAAAACGTACTACAGGCTGTGAGTCAGAAGCGCCAGCATTGTAGTCTACTCTCCCCGGATCAGTAAACAGTCTTCCATAAAATGTGTTGCACACATCTGAATATTTGGGTTTAACAGTTCTGGAACAGTGTTGTAAATACAACTAAACAACTGATTTTTCTAGTCGTGTCCTCTTTTGGAAGTTCAAACAAAGTAGTTTCGCTTTCACATGAAACACACAGCGTATTCACGACATGGCTGTAGCGTCAAAAAAACTACAGTGAGACTAAAAGTTACACCTTCTTTCTTTGCGTGAACATATGGGGCGGTGTTATGCAAATCTTGGGTCGGGGCGGGGGGGCTTCTGTGGGGGCGGGGTGTGGTGTTTAGAGGACGATGGGTCGTTGGTTAGTGGGTTCTTGTATGAGTCGGGTATCTTTTATAAAGAATATCTCTTTGGGTGTGAGACTTTAGTCTTTGCAACTTCAGAGATCTTATCTATTCACGAACAGCTTGTAACACTCCAAAAGGTAAAGAAAACATTGAATGGGCATCATATGACCCCTTTAAAGTTTGGTAATTGATAATGTAATGAACCGATTGTAATATAGGGTTACACGTGCCTTTAATATCTTCAATTAGTAAAGGTGTGCCTAAATGTAAATTTGGTAGGGCATTAAAAGTATTATTTATTTATTTATTAAAAATATTAAACAGTAGTTATTGATGGTTATTTTATTGTGTATTTTTTTGCGACAAATTGTATGGGGGAGGGACTATAGTCTAAAGCTCATGTACAATTTGGGTTAATATTGTTCAATCACCTTAGTTTTTGGGGTTGCAGCTGGGGGGGGGGGTGGGGGCTTTTTTTCTGCTAATTTCCTTTTGGCTGTATTCCTGTTTTAATATATAAGACAAAATAAACCTTTCGTGTTTGATTTATTGTGTATGATGTGTTTTTTTTCATAGGTAGGCAGGTAGGGGGTTTATAAGTGATGTGAGGGTGTTAAGCCATGCCTGATTTAGGGTGTGATAGTATTGAAGTTTTTGGTTACTTATTAGTATTAGGCTGGGTTAAATTTTTACTAGTCAATCCTCTACATTGTGAGTAAATCACTCGAATATGCGACTAAATCTTCACTCTGGCAGACTAAATGATGTCTAATATTAGCTGATGGCTAATAAATTCTCAGATTTTGCTCGCCAGTGTGTGAGTTAGGGACTGAGTATAGGGGGTGGGGTGAGTGAGACACGGAATATATTTTCCGCCGCCCATAACACGTCGCTTCAGAGTTTTCACGTCTCCTGTCAAGCAAGGTCCGTGATATTTTTTCAGTTCATCGAATGATGGCGCAGCCACCTGTGTTTTGTATTTTGGGCGTACCGTAAACTCATATTGTGCTGCCACACGCGCCGTCGCTTCTCTCCCCAGGGGGGGGCTGGGGGGTTCTGGCAAAGTGAGTCGAGGTCTTACATACCATGCACTTGGCGGGCTACATTAAAGCTGGTTCCTGTAGTAGTCGGAACTTATGCCAAAACGCAAGCTCAATGCATTTTGGCTTCCGCTCACTCTATTACGTCCTGATTTGAGTTCAGCGAATCGTTCGAGCAAACGCAGCGGGGCAAGACCTGATGTGAATATTCATGAATCCATTAGACTCATTAAACCGTAGTGTCATTTTATATTGGTGTCTTATTAGTAGAATTTCGTATAAGTAATAAATCTGATCAGTATTATTGTTCTTGTATTTTTTTTTTTACTGGAACACTGAATGACCAAAAAAAGCAGCAGCACCAGTCCGGTAACATGTTACCGGGGATTGTTGAAGTGGTCTATTTAACAAACTTCGCTTATTAAATAAGCGTGATTATGCAGTATTACGTGATGCTTGACTCACGCTTGACCTGAGCTGGATATTAAGAGGTGTACTGTTGCATAGTAGGTTACAAAGCGGGTACCATTTTACACAACATTTATATATGTTGTAAAATGGCATAGACTATATATAATATAGTAATAGTATTTCAGTCTGGCGAGAGTAACAAAAAAATATACTAGCCATGGCGATCATTGCCAAGGTTTCCCGTAAGGGGTTGCATTAAAATACTATTTCAGTCTTTTTACTTCAATTTTCACATTTAATTCTATGTTAAAGTTTTTGTAATTATATAACACACACTTTATATACATAATTAATTTTAAAGATTGCTAACAATTTCTGAGTAATGTAAATCCTAGTGTGTTTTTTTTTTCAGTGTACCTTTAGGAGCAGGAACATGCATTAAGAAAATGAACCGGATCAGTTTTGATTTCCTGCTGACTTTAATGCGCTCTGCTCAAACACTCTTTCAAATACTAGTATGAGAATATTAGCTGAAACTAAATGTGTTTTAATGAATTTTAAATTCTTGAGCAGCCTTAAGAAATCCATGCACATGAAAATCTGCTGTATCCGGCAGTTAAAAAACTGATATACAAACCAGATGTCTGAAGTGAACTCCACTGAGGTTTCAGCTATGACCATAAGACCAAATGGAGCAAAACAAGAATATCTGAACACAACCTCTGCATTTATTAAAAAAAGTGCATTGTGCGAGTATCAGCGCACCTGTTTGGCCCACGGTAGAGAACATGCGGCCCAGGCCACACGAAGTTTGCTCTGTTCGCTAGTTGAAGTGATTCAGGGAGAGGTCAAAAGTGCAGGGCTATTCACTTGAGCTTTATAGATGTGGCTGTGTTTTTACCACGGTCCAGTTTTCCCACCTCTCTCCATGGGATGGGGGGCTCTTATCTCGGCTGCCCCTACAACAAGGGCACCAAAGGCACAACCCAACACACAAAGCTCCCGAGATTCGCCTTGCCCACAGCTGGGCTCTGGGAGGAACATATCCGACAAACCACCCGATTTACAAACTCTCACTCTCTTCGAAAACCTCACCTCTCTCACTCTCTCTCCGTTACACACACACGATACAGACAGGTGTTTGCGTGTAGAATTGCTCTCTGCTGACCGTTCGATTTATTTATGAGCCTCTGAGAAGCAGATCTCATGCTGGAAGATTCTGTTAAAGTCTCTTTTCAGTTCGACGTTTGTTTCACTCATTCATCCACGGTTAGTTATCAGCAAGGTGCTATTGTAAACATGTCTGACAAAACGTGTTGGTTGACTTTGCCACCCACTGAGGTGAAGTTTCTGCACCTGTTTTGTGCATTAACTTTTCCATTGACTTTTGATAGAGAGATGTGAATTAAAATGCGATGTTGGTGTCTCATCTGAGTTTTGTTGTTGTGTTTGACAGTATCTTCAGATGAAATGGCCTCTTCTGGACGTTCCAGGCACGGCAGTACTCAGAGACTCACGATCACCTACTCCAGGACAATTAGTGAGTATCTCACTAACACACACACACAGTGGCCACTATAAGTATGCAGACACTTCATATGTCATTGCATCAGATGGAATGGACATTTATTGTACAGACAGATGGCACAAACTCCATGACTTTCTCAGAATGAATCTCAGTTTTCTTTTCTGCCAGAGAGAAAAAAATAAAGTAATTTATCTCACAACTCCGACTTTTTAGTTTCTCACAATTCTGCTTTTATAGCTTGTGATGCTATTTATATCTCATAATTCTGCGTTTGTCTCTTAAAGACTTTTTTCTTATAATTTTGCATTTACATCTCACAACTCTTCTGCATTTCTAGCTTGCAATTCAGCTTTTCTATCTCATAATTCTGCATTTATAACTCATAATTCAGACTTTTCTTCTCAGAATTCTGCATTTATATCTCATAATTCTGTTTATATCAGGCAATGCTGACTGTTCTCAGAATTGTGAATTCATATCTCTCAGTTGTGAGTTTATCTCATAATTCTGAATTTAAAGCTTGCAGTTGTTTATTTCATAATTCTGCATTTATCTCATAACTGCATTTATATCTCACAGTTCTGCATTTATATCTCATAATTCTGTTTTATATCGCAATCTTCTGTTCTCAGAATTGTGAATTCATATCTCTCTGTTGTGAGTTTATCTCACAATTCTGAATTTAAAGCTTGCAGTTGTTTATTTCATAATTCTGCATTTATATCTCATAATTCTGCGTTTAAGTCTCATAATTTGATTTTATTTATTATTATAATTTTTTTTTTTTGCATTTACACTACCATTTTTCTTTCACTTCTGCTTTCTTGTTTCCCTCATTTTTCTAAAGCTGCAGTTAAGCTTTTATATCATAATTCTGCATTTATAACTCATAATTCAGACTTCTCAGAATTCTTCATTCATATCTCATAATTCTGTTTATATCAGGCAATGCTGACTTTACTTGTCAGAATTAAACCTTTGTAGATTGCAATTTTGTTTTGTATCTCATAATGCTGACTTTTCTCAGAATTGTGCATCTATTGAAAGTCAATGCTACCCAAATTTAAAAGCTTCAAAATGTACATAAAGACTTCAAACTGAAAATAAAAATGTAAATAGAAGATTTAAATAAAACTAAAATCATTGGAGTATGTTTTACATCACATTTTTTGGGTACATCAATGTAATCCATATTAATCAAGAATTTTATTCGACGATAACTTTGTTGAACAGAATAATTTATGCTTTTATTCATATATAAACATTGAACAATGCACAACATACAAGCACAACAGATAAAGTAAATGAAACGTGCACATATTTGATGAGCTTTATGTATATGTGCACTGATCAGTGTTTAAATGGATTTAATATTGCCATTTTTGTTCTGCAGATGAATGAAAGTCTTATGGGTTTGGAAGGACAGAATTTTCATGCCAAAAACTATCCCTGTAACGTCAGCATGAAATTAGTTTGAAAAGCATGAAAGTAATTCCATGCATTTTATTTATGATCTTATTGTGAATGAATCATTCACATGTTTGTTTTTGTTGACGTGTATACAAGGTCACACTGAATTTAAGCAAATCACATTCAGATGTTTTTTTCCCCCATACCAAATCCCTGATGTGTTTTTAATAGTTCTGTCAGGTAATCTTTATTGATGCACATAAAGGCTACCTGAGCTTGTTTTGATTTGTGTTATTGATGTGGATGACCATGCAAAGCATTTGCTTTTGTTTGGTGTGCAATGAGAACGGCTTTTCTGAAGAGGAAAAAATCAAAAAGCCGTGTTTCCAGCCTACAGCGTATTTGAGAATAAAATTAATTTATTTTATACTGTACATGGTCATTTATAATCAAGCCGTTTTGGTTGCCTGTAGGTGCATACCAACTAATGAAAGCTGTTTTCTCAGTGATTCTGGCTCAAACCAGAATGAGTGGTACATATATTTCACTGCTTAGTGTACAGTGATCGCTGCTGGATAAGAGCGAGCTTCCCTGTTGGGCAGATCTGTGTGAATTCCAGTCAGGCAGGTTGGAGGTCAGGAGGTTTGCAGGATGGTAGTTTGCATCCTCAGCAGACCTGTGTGGTTTGATTCACCTCTGGTAAGCTGATGAGAGGTGATAAATTTAACCAGAGCGTTACATTCTTGCTGCGGTGGATGTGTGTGTGTGTGCGAGAATGTGTCAGGATGAAACATGCAAACACACAACATGAGGAACCTCAGAGGGTGAGTCAGGTAGACTGACCCGTACTAAACCGGTTTCAAAGCAGAGTAGGTGAATGAGTGACTTTTCTGCACGCAGATATGATCATCAAACTTTAAACATCTAATACGTGATTAATCAGTATTGTTTAATGTCAAATTTATTGTAAGAAATCATTAACAAACATTATACAATAGATAATCCACACTGAATTTAAGAATAAAAAAAGTGTTGTTTAATGTCAAATTTATTGTAATAAAATGAACACTATAAAATGTATAATTTGCATGGAATTTAAGAACAGAAAAGTACTGTTTAATGACAAATTTTTTGTAAAAAATTAACAGACATTATAAAATGTAAAATTCATATTGAATTTAAGAATAGACGTGGTTTAATGTAAAATGTATTGTAAAAAATTAACAGACATTGTATAGTGGATAATACACACTGAATTTAAGAATAGAAAAGTGTTAGGTTTAATGTAAAATTTATTGTAAAAAAAAAAATTAACAAACATTATAAAATGTATAGTTTACATGGGATTTAAGAATAGAAAAGTGTTTAATGACAAAATTAACTTATTGTAAAAAAAAATCATTAACAAACATTACAAAAGGTATAATTCACATTGAATTTAAGAACAGAAAAGTGTTTAATGTCAAATATATATATTTTTTAATTAACAAACATAAAGTGGATAATCCACATGTATTGTAAAAGATAAGAATATAAATAGTGGGAAATTATAAAATGAATGAAATAAAAATGGTTATTTTTTTATTTGGATTAACCAATTTATGGATTATAATAGAAGTAATGGATTTTATAAAGCCAAAGCATTTGGAAAAGTTTTTACTTGGGTTACTCTTAGGGCTGCACGATTAATCGAATGCGATTGTCATGTGCATTTTGATAGTAATGCCAGTTCTGTAATAAGCAGGAAATCATCATCACATGCTTTCAGATGGAGCAGCATTTACTACACAGAGCCGTAGTTCACTGACAAGTTATGCAAAAAAATCGTATTTTTCACATTTAATAACACGTTTTCACTCCAAACTCACTTCATAACGTCAGTCGAGTGTTTGAAATAAATCCTTCTGTGAGATGATGTGGCTTCTTACACAGAATAAGGCACGCAACATATTTCATAGTATTTAAGCAGTGATAAAGGCATTGCATTATAAATATAATTTATTTTAATGAAAATTATAATAAGAACTCAGATAAACCGTATATTGCCGTAGTCGTTTATTAGTCACGTTGAATCAATGAAAGCAGTTTCTTCTGTTTATTCAGCTGCAGCGATTTTTCTGGGTTTCTTCTGCGAGGCGTATTGGAGTTTCAGCGCGAGAGCGCCCTTGGTCCTTTGGATAGAGATTTACTACTGATCACAGAACCACAGTGCTTCACTGAAAGATACGCATAACAATCACAGCTTCTGTCGAATCGCGATCTCGATTCCATTCCGATTTATCGTGCAGCCCTAATTACTCTTAAAGTAGTCTAAATGCATTCAGGTACAGTCACTTTCTTAGTTTTTTTTTGTTTTATTAAATCTTTGGAAAAGTGGGATTGAGTGTTTTTTTTTGTTTTTTTTTTTGTTGTCATGGTGAGATTATAATTGAATGTGCCTTCCTGTCCTAATACTTGTTTTTTTTGGGGTACAGAAAATATGGTGAAGATCAGGCTCAGGACATTGTAAACAATTAGATTTTTCCTTAATCTGACAATAAATATGATTAGGTTGTATGACTAAATCAAAGCAATACATTATTAAAGCATTGCCATTATTCCCAGCCTTTAAAGAACAGTTCAGCTACTTAGCAGCTATTAGTGGTTTTAATGACTGATTTGTTGCTCTTACTCAGTCTGAAATCTCCCTGTGACAGGGAGACATAATAAATTGTGACATAATAAATACAGATGGATGAATGACAAGTCATCATTGATATTGGCAAGCAGAGGGCATTCAGGTTGTGGTTGGGTGTGTGGTGTGTGTGTGCGTGGTGTGGCGTGTTGGCTGTGTGTGCGTGCGTGTGTGTGTGTGAGTGCGTGTGCGAGTGTGTGTGTGTTTGTGTGTGTGTGGGTGTGTGTGTTTTTCATTATCCTCTATCTGGCTCAGCCGCTGTCACAGTAAAACCCTGAACCTCTCTAACCTCAAGCACACCATGAGATTGCCCTTAAAAAACACAGAGAGCCTTGTCTCACCACCCAGCCTGGCCATGAGGCCTTTATTGTATTTGCTTAATATAATGTTATAAAATGCATGCACTCGCATTACGGGATCAGCAGAAAATCAATCAAATTAGCTGTACTTGAACAACGAGTATTGAGGATTTGATGAGAGCGCAGTCTTCCTTCCTGTGGCGTTCCTCCGCCCGGACGCCCTTCTCTGGCCCTTTTTACGGCCGACAGCTGGAGTGAAGGGATTTGCTTAACCTTGGCGTTGGCTGGAGGATTGTTTGAGAAAACATCTGATATTGAATGTCAGACTCGATGAGGGGAATTTGCATCAGGGTGTGAAGAGGGTGACTGAAGGGTGAGCTCAGGTGTGTCTTTATTTAAGGTTTTTTATTTATGGAGGAGAACGGCGCCGTGAATATGACCTGCGGGGAGCGAAAACTATCACCAAACAACAAGTGACCACAGCGTACCTGAAAAATATCACATGTGTTATACTAAAGATGGAGATCAGTGCTAATGTGTTGACCGTAGGTTGATCATTAGACGTCTTTTTATTATTGAAATTGTTAACTTACTCGGCCAATAAGAATAGCTTATTAAATTATTAAATAGCTTATTAAAATGTATATATTTCAGCCAATAAAATCCCACATTAGAATATAACATTGTCGCAACTGGAAGCCCAATTATGGAAGCTCATGTTTGCTTCGGCTAAAATAAATAAATAAATAAAACAAAATAAATTATATAGTTGTAAGGTATTTTTGTAGTTGCAACTTTTTCCTTGTAATTGCAGCTTTTTCTCACAATTATCTCATTTCTCAAGTTGCGACTTTTTATCGAAATTGCAAAAATTTCTCATAATCAATACCTTATATCTCTTAATTGCAACTTTTTCTCATAATTGCTACTTTATATCGCACAGTTGCGACTTTTTATCAAAACTGCAACTATTTCTCACAGTTGCTACCTCATCTCTCTGTTGAAACTTTTCCTCTTTAAGTTGTAAGTTTTTTTCTCATAATTGCTACTTCATATCTCAGCTGCGACTTTTTTTTTGTAATTGTGACTATTTCTCATAATTCTACTTTATATCTGACAGTTGCAACATCAGAATTGCAACAATTTCTTTTAATTGTTACCTTAAAATTGCGACTTTTTTATATATTTTTTTATCGCACAGTTGCAACAACTTTTCGGAAATGCAAACAATTTCTCATAATTTGTACCTCATATCACACTTGCGACTTTTTATCAGAATTGCAAGTTTATTTCTCATAATTGCTTCTTATCTCATTTGCAGTATTTCCTCTGGAATGCAACTTTTTTTCATAAATGCCACTTATCTCCGTTGCAACTTTTTCTCTGAATTGTAACTATTTCTTGCAATTGCAATTTACAAGTACAATTACAAGAAACTGCAGTTATGAGAGATATTCGGTGACACGAGTTACAATTACAGGAAAATGTTGCAAGAAAAAAAAAAAAATTTCTTGTAAAAGCAACTTTTGTTTTTCATTTTTCGTAATTGTGACGTTATCTCATAATGAGACTTATTCTGATTTTAAACTCACAATTAGCTAATTTTTTTCTTTTGATCTGAGGTGTTGTGGTGCTCAGACAGGCAACATCGTGCATCATTTCCTGATTCTGTTCATCCAGCATGGTATGTTCACCCTTTACAATCTCAGTCGATTAAAGTGGAACATTTTACATTTGACCTCCAAATTCTGACAGTTGTACAAAACAACAGAGCTGGATTAAACAAACAGGACAATCCGCTGTTAGTATTCATCCTTTATTTCATTCCCAATCCCATGTCCTCCCACAAACACACTCGCACGCTGAGCTTTGTCAGATTGAGCCCATAAGGTCGCTATGCTAATGTGTTATTCTGTTCACTCCAGAATGTTCAATAATTCAGGAGAAAGGTTTGCTTGATATTCTGCTGCACCACCTTTTGTGTGTGTGTGTGTGTGTGTGTGTGTGGTGGTGTGTGTGTGAAGCAACGGCGCCCTCACTGTTGTACTGTGTGTCAGCATGTGATAAGCTAGGCCAGTTGTTTAAGTTAGCCTAGCGACGAGGCCTCAGATGGGAAAGCTTTGTGGCTTGGGATCCATATTGTACACAACCAACCACCGATTGTGTGGGAGTTTTTCAGTACAACACAGTGGAGAATTGTGGCTCTTGAAGTAAGGAACAGCCGTACATTTCCATGATACTCTGTTTTTCTCACTCATTTTCTCTCAAACTTTTGAGATTTGTTGCATAAGGCACTAAACAACCAGAGTCCCATGCACAAAAAAGACACTGAGATGTCAGTAGCATCTAATATATATATTTTCTTTCGTGTTTTAATTTTAACAGTACACATTTGTTGTGTAACACTTTGTATGCCAAAAAAAGATAAGATTTAATTTTTATTAATTTAATTGTTAATTTCTTATGTCTTCTTTTGATTACTAGAAAAAAATTAAATACAAAACAGAATTTCTGTGAAGAGCAAAACATTACATTTATGAATTCAGTTGATTAGACATTCTTTCTGATCAATAAAATTTATTTAAACCATTCAAATTAAAGTAAAAAAAAAAAAATCAAGTGGAAAACTCAGAATTTGTTAAAAAAATAAAGTGGAAGTAAAGAATAAATAAAACATATTTCATAGGGCCTATATAATAGGGCTGGGTTTTGACACAAATTTCACGATTCGATTCGATTCTCATTCACAAGCTTACAATTCAATTACCAATTCGATTTGATTCAATATAGATTAATTTGGATATATATCAGGTACAGTACATGCCAAATTTTCTCAAGGAAAAAAAAATCTCTCCACTAATGCTGTAAAATATACACGAGAGTCAGTTGGTACTACATTACCATAATATTGAAGGTTAAAATGGACTGATTTGTGCTGTACAGCTGCTTAAATTGCACTTAATGAAGTTTTCATAATAACTAAGTTACAATTACTTCGTAGTTATTTCTTATATTACACATTTAAATAGCCGGCTGTCATATAATACTGGGATCGGATTATGCAAAATAAATATAACATTTAAGAGAACAGTAAAAAATTATAATGAATTGTTATAGGGTGCATATATTTAGTAGATATTTTTCTGGCTGACTAACGAGTTTAATGGTCACTGAAATGTTTCTGAAGCGGTAAATGTGATGTACTGATTGTTTAAGCCATTATATATTGTCTTTGCGCGGCTGAAACACTGATTGAGGGATTACACGAGACGCGATACGGATTGTAAAGTTGTACTCTTACTTTTAACTTACCTTCGGATGTTTAGTCATGTTAATTCTGTGCTGAAACTGGTATTAAAGCGGAGGAGATGATCACTCTACCACACTGTAGACAATATTTTACCCAGCCTACTATCTAACTTATATTATAAAATAATATTATATATAAAATATATATTTTTAAACTTTTAATAAATTGTTGTTAAATTGTATACATTTCATGATTTTAATTAAATAAACATAATTTGGCAACAAATTAAACTGATTTCATAGGATTTGAAGAACAGAGGTCATTCACAAATTTTTTTATAATTTATTTTTATTAAAACATTGAGCCATGATGCTGATGCTGGCAGTGCAGGTTCGAATCTGCCTCATTTTCCCATCAGAAAATAACTGAAAATAATAATTCCAGAATCTATTGGATATGTATTAATCTGTAGATATTTTTGTTTGTTTTTCATTTTTGTTTTTCTAGTGAATATCGTTTAAAATTAGAGGTCATTCAATTTCAGTAATTATGCTGTTATGTTATGTGTGTTTGTTATATCTGTATCTGTATTTCTGTGTGTGTGTGTAGCTGCTGTAATACTAAAAAATACTAAGAGTCTACCTAAGCTTTTTGTGTCTTTGCTTGTGTGTGTGTGTGTGTGTCCCTAGAATGTGAATCCATGTTCTGCACACTCTTTACATCCGCTGAGTGTTGTTTTATTTTTGGTTTTTGTTTTTTTTTTTTTAATGTTTTTTTTTTTTTTTTTTGTTTTTTAGTTCTTTTTTTTTATTGTTTTCGGTTTTTTTTTTTTTGTTGTTTTTTTTATTCTTATTTTTTTTTGTTTTTTTTTTTTTTTTTTTTTTTTTTTTTTGTTTTGTTTTATTTTTTTTTTTTTTTTTTTTTTTGTTTTTTTTTTTCTTTTTTTTTGTTTTTTTTTTTCCTGCCTTTTGGTTTTGTGTGATAGGTTTTAGTGACAAACAAGGCTCAGCTATCCCAGCATGCCATGCATTCTCCTTTTTTCCTTCTTTTCTTTTTCTGTCCTTTTTTTCTTTCCTCCTTTTTTGAAAAGACTCCTCAAAGACTCAGAACCTCCCACTGGAAAGTAGAGAGCAGCACACACACACAGGACTCATGGAGTTGTTTGGTTTGTTGGTTACTCTTGTACCCAGGGGCTGTTTGCCTAGTAATTTATCTCAGATGTGAAGGATTGAGAATCATGTTTGGCTGAGCGAAATCCTCCTCCCGACTTGAACACAGGCTCCACTGCCAACAGCAGGCCGCTCTCCTCTGCCCGGCCCAGCAGAGCCGTGCCCTCTTGGCCAGACCGCCACAGCCCTCCGCCAGCTCCAGTCCCACACTAACACCGTTTAGCTTTCCTTTCTGCAGCTCTGATTTTTCACGTACTCACACTAGTGCCCTGTAGATAGTGAATAACAAAGTGCCCTCAACTTGGCAGTGGCTGGCAGTGGAAATAGTTGACAAGCTGTTGGGTCTTTCAGTGCCACAGATTGACCGTCACCACTGTAGTCTGCCCCCTGTTGACAGGATTTTGATCAAGACGTCAGAAAAAAAGATATTAGACATGAAATTAAGACATTTAAGACACATTTGTGGAATTATAGTACATTGATCAACTTGTTCGAAAGAAAAGAGCTTGTTTTCAAATCGCTTTCTCTACCTTCCTTTTCCGCTGACTTAACCAGTGTCTCTTATTTTACACCGTCTCTCTTCCAAACACCTGTCGTATAAACTTTTTATCAACCATTGAAGTCTTTTATTGAACAGTGTTGCATTCAAAAGCATGTTGTTAAGTCAAATGCATTTGCGACTTTTAAATGTGTCGTGTTTAATTTATTATCTGGTACAATAAAGAATATTGGCCAATATTGTATAATTGTGCATACTCATTTTAGCATTTTTTTGCACACTCAGTTCAACATTTTTGACTTCCACTTTGTACAACAATAATCAAAGGGCCCTATGATTTTTCCAGTTGTTTAAGATTTACTGGATCAGGTTTAAGGATAAGAATTTTTCAAATATTTTTTTGCTTGCAATTTTTTCCAAATGAAGTAATTTAAAGCTGGGCATAACTAGAAAGAATTATGTTAATATTGTATATTATAAAAATGCAGATGGGGTTTTAAGATTGTATTAATTTATGACTTTTCCAGGCCTACAAATCACACTTTTGAAATGAGGCTTCCTCATATATTCAGGTTTTTCAAAACCGTGGAGTTGTTGACAACCTGAGATTTTAAAAATAAAATGTGATTTCATTTTATTGTATTTTATTTTAATGCTTGTTTTTCTTATTTTAAATCATTTTAACCATTTGTTCATTTAATGTTGTCAAAATTAACAATTCATTTTATTTCTAATTGGTTTTATATTTTCCACAATATTTTAGATATTAAAACCGACCGTTTTATTAGTTTTAGGCTATGAAATAATAATATAAAATAATTATCAACTTCAATATTGGTGTTCCTTAGTTTTATTTATTTTATTTTTTTAGGAAAAATTGGCTCACTTGGTTATCTCTCCATATCACACAGGGATATCAGTGTTGTAACACTGAAAAAAAATCACATTGTACTTTAAAAAAAATAAACAACCGAAGTAGTTTTTCTATGCAACACCAAAATGTTGTACTATTTTGACAATATTCGACGTTATTTTGGCCACCGGATTGTCATGGAAATAAAGGTTGTGGAGTGACGAGTGAGATGGTCTATATTTTCTTTCCTCACCTTATAAAGCAGTTCTGCTCACGCCCAAACTCCAGAATCACATCGCTGTGGTTTCAGCAATGTTTTCAGGATGATGAAATATTGATGCAGTCATTCCTCAGTCCTACAGATGTGCTGCCCGAACCACAACATCTCTCGCTCGCTTCTGCTAACAAACAGACAAATGTGAACTAGTTTGTGCAACTGCAGTTATTCATGAAGATTCGGGTTTCATTACACTAACTGAGTGTCATAATGACATGCTGTACGTGTGCATCATGCACTACTGATGGGTACTGTGTCGTGTTGTGTTGAGTGAGTGAGTGTAGTGAAGTACATGCTGTGTACACAGGGCTTTGGTGTGGCATTGGGTGTGAGGCTGAGCTCTCCCAGCATTCTTTGGAGCACGGCCAGATTGCTTCATGCGCTTCACACATACATACTGATATATTTCATCATTTATATATCCTCTCATACATAAACAACCATTTTTTACACAAGAACCAGTGTGGTTTTACAGCTGACACAGTTAATCTGCTAAACACACAGCACAATTAATTAAATTAAAACAATGGCAAGTGTCTCAAGTATTTCTCAATTAAGTCTTGTTCAAGTATCTACTTCAGATTCTCAGTTATTCAAGACAAGTAAATAGTCGGTAGTAAAATAGAGAGCAAAGAAGCTCATTACAAGCTATAAAGCAAATAGCCTAAAAACAAAAGAAGATATACATTTATATGTAAAAAAGCAAAAATAATCAAATGTGAAATAGAGTGTAAGAGTCGGATTCTGGAGATAAAAATACCATTAAGTTTCTCCGTAGGAGAACTGATTTAGAAAAATGTATAAATCATTAAATACAGACATACTATGAGCTACGACGTTGTTAATCAATGGTATATGCTCTTTTTTTTAGACTATCAGCCCACATTATTAAATACTTTTTTAAATAATAGTGTTTAACATCAGAATTCCTGGTAGAAAAACTACATTTCCCATGATTCTGCAAAGAAATCTCCAGATATATAATTTTTTTTTGTTTCAAATAAAAGTTTGTGGTGTTGTGATTGACCTTGTAGCTGGATGGTTTGGTTCATGGCTTATAACTCTTGAAAGAATACTTTTTTTTTTTTTAATCCCTATGGGAAAAATGAATGGGAAAAGTACTTCTGGAACCAAGACAAAAAAACAAGTGGACAGGCACTTTTGCATAGAGGTCGACCGATAGTGGATTTTGCCGATACCGATGGCTAGGTTGGACCACACTGGCCGATAGTGAACAAAAACTAAAATAGTGCTTTATTAAAAAAACTGTACTGAACCATCCTAATAGTAATAATAATAACAATAGTAAATGTTGAAATTAGCACACTCTAACAAGGAACAATACTTATACAGCTATCATTAATCTTAATGTTACAAATGGACTCTTTATTTTAAAGTGTTACCATTTCATTTCAACAGTCATGCTTAAAGATGCACATCTTTAAATATATACACAAAGGCCATATCATTAAAATTATATACATATGGATATTGTATGTATATTCTCACACTATGTGAATTGCGCTCTGTGGCGCGACAGGATTTTCTATTGGCTGCATTTAAATCCGCGTCTGTAGTTTCCCGCTCTGTTCAGCGTGCAGTATCATGTGTCTAACTATCGGCATGGATTTTTGCCGATAACCTATAGTTCCAGCAATCAACTATCGGTGCCGATTAATCGGCAAAACCGATACATCGTTTGACCTCTACTTTTGCACTCCATAGAATTACTTAGTTTTGAATTATTTGCTATAATTATTGCCATTTCAAACTGTTCAACTCACTAACCCTACGTGGAAGCAATAGTATTTCTTAAGCTTGCAAATAATGCTGATAAAAAAGGGTCCATTTTGATTTCCTATCTTTTGAGTCTGGACCTGACCCGCTCTCGTTCTTTCTTTCAGTCTAATAAGGTCCCGGTGGTCCAGCATGCTCACATGCACCCCCTGACCCCCCTCATCACCTACAGCAATGAACACTTTTCTCCAGGAACTCCTCCAGCCCACCTCTCACCGGAGATCCTGGACCCAAAGACAGGTACTGCACACTCTACTTACACATTTTTAACTGAAATGCATTTTAAGTGAATTTTTCATTTTCACATTTTTGTCCTCCGTCGTGACTGACTGTGTACCACTGGTTCAGGTATTCCTCGGACCCCTCACCCCTCAGAGCTGTCCCCCTACTACCCCCTGTCCCCTGGGGCCATGGGGCAGATCCCTCACCCATTAGGGTGGCTCGTCCCACAGTGAGTATCCCACAATCTTAATAGATACTATCCTCACACCCTGATTCATACGCATTCTCTCTGATTCACTCTCTCTCTCTCTCTGTGCATCTCAGGCAGGGTCAACCCATGTATCCCATCACCGCGGGGGGTTTCCGTCACCCTTACCCAGCTCTTGCCATGAACGCATCCATGTCCAGGTGAGTTGTGTTTTGCAGATTGATTCTCCCATAACGCATGGACTCTTTTCACAGAGTTTGTTGATGTATTTTAATTTGAGATTGAGATTGTAGACATTTCATACAAAAACAGAGGTTGATAAAGTAAGTTGGCTGGACAAAATAGTTATATTACAAGGTCCAATAAATAAAAGATAAGTGCAGGTTAATCGTTTACAGTAAGATTAATAACATGCGTTTAGAAAATACATGCGACGCGTTCACAAAAAAAACCCAAACAGACAGTTAAAGTTTTGTGAAGGAGTTTACAAAATTGTTACACTTTATTTTACGGTTTCCTTGTTACACGTTACATGTACTTACTATTATAGTAACAATAAATTATGCATAATTACATGCAAGTAACCCTAAGCCAAATCCTAATCCTAACCATATAGTAAGTACATGTAGTTACTTAATATTACTCAGTACTTAAATGTATAATTACACTGTAACAAGGACGCCTTAAAATATAGTTTAACCCAACCCTGAATTAGCATTAGCAACATACAAAATTAAAATGGTGAAACTCGAAAACAAGTACAAATTGCTTTGAGTGATAAATGTTCAATTAGGTAACACTGTATTTTTAAGGTGTTACACACGTTACATGTACTTACTATAGTAATAATAGTAAATTATGCATAATTACAAGCAAGTAACCCTAAAACAAACCCTAACCTTATCCTTATAGTAAGTACATTTACGTCATTAATATTAGTACTTATTTGTGTAAAAGTACACTGTACCATTCACCTAAAAATAAAGAATAACCATGTAATTTTTGCTTGCTAGTTTGTTGAATGAAGGAATCTGTAGTTTTATTTTTAAGTGTTGTGAGAATGCAGTATGTTAAATTATACATCTTTTTTTTTTTTTATTCTTTTGCTTATGCCGATAATCCATGTTTTTTTTTTATTTATACCTCTTTTGGATGGTTGTGTAACCTTAACAGGGGATTCTTCTTTTAACATTTACTGTAGTCTTCCATTATACCTCTGTACTTCAGCTGCACCATTTAACTCTGCTGTTTCCAAACCAAGAAACATGCTTGGAAGAGTTTATTTCACAATTGTACACACTCAAGATGAAATAGATCTGAATCAACAAGAACTGCTCTTTGTTTAGTGGTAGCACTGGATTAAATAAGAATGATTTGTACTGAGCTTCTCTTGTTGTGTTGTGTTGTGTGGTGTGTGTGTGTGTTAGGTATTCTTGAATTATTCATACAGAGTTGATAGTGATCAATAGTCCGTCCTCCTCCAGACCTTTACAACCATTGTCAGTACAAGCGAGTGCAAGCCCAGCCCTGCTCATTTCTCCATTGGTATTTGTGTGATACAGAAGGACTACACTTTCTGTAGTTACTTTGAGAATAGACGTATCGAGTGTTTGATTTGACCCCTCCTTCCATTTGGTCCTGAATTGAAAAGCAATATCTGCTGACAGCCATATGATTTACCATTACTGAAATTTGACAAGCAAAAAAGATCCATTGTATATTGCCAATAGTGTAGAAATATATGAAGCACAGATCACACACAAATCGCTTTCAAACCCACACAATCACTTGGATTTCTACTGAAATTCATAATTTCAGTCTAAATTCTCCTTTTGAGGTGAGACTGCTTTTAGTCTGCAGAAGCTCATGCGAATGAAGTCTTAATGAAGTCTCTTCTTGGTATCCTTGTGCCTACGCCAACTGAAATTAAGAGGGTTTTTTTTTTTTCATTTAATAAAAGAGACCAAGAGGAAGGGGGGAACACTGGTCACTTTTTCTGGTTCTGGCTGATGACAGGCCTTCATTGTGCGTTCACCTCAGTAGAAGCCCTAGGCGCTGGGATCAGAACCGTGTCCCATTCAGCCGGTTGTAGGAAGTGGTTTCCTTGGAATTTTGGTCTGGAGTGTGGCGCTTTTTGTGTTACCACAGTAACCCCGTACTTCACCTGTAACAGGAGAGGATAAAGGAGCTTTTCAGCTGGTACTTTATTTGGACTGAATATGACATATGAGTGTGCTTTAGTCTAGACACCGCATAGTTCACCCAAAAATGAAAATTCTGTCATTTACTCACCCTCAGGTTGTCTCCTTCGTCTGCTAGAAACAGAAGAAATGTTTTGAACAATGTTGGTAACCAAACAGTTTCTGGTCTGGACTTCCATAGTATTCGTTTCCATGCTATAAAAGTCAATGGGTACCAGCGAAGGTTCGGTTACCAACATTCAACAAAATATCTTATTTTATGTGCTACGGAAGAAACAAACTTATACAGGTTGAGGGTGAGTAAATAATAACTCATTTTGGGTCATTCTTTAAGACCTATCATTGAGTTTTGAGTATTATTATGGGATGTTTGAGTCATAGTAATTCTGTCATTAATTACTCACCCACTTGTTGTTCCAAACCCGTAAGACCTTCGTTCATCTTCGGAACACAAATGAAGATATTTTTGATGAAATCCGAGAGCTTTCTGACCATTCATAGACAACAACACAACTGACACGTTCAAGACCCAGAAAGTAGTCAGAACATCGTTAAAATAGTCCATGTGACTTCAGTGGTTCAACTGCACAAAAACAAAAACAACGGCTTAATTCAACTATTCCT
The DNA here is from genome assembly GCA_018155175.1 of Sinocyclocheilus anophthalmus. Classification (NCBI taxonomy): domain Eukaryota; kingdom Metazoa; phylum Chordata; class Actinopteri; order Cypriniformes; family Cyprinidae; genus Sinocyclocheilus; species Sinocyclocheilus anophthalmus. Next base: position 127,021 of record JADLZN010000560.1, on the reverse strand, counting down.
TCTATTCTGTGTCCGTCTTTGAAGTGCGTCAGACATTTGACAGATTTTTGGGTGAACTGTCCCTTTAAGGGTTAAAGGTCAAGGTGTGCAAGATGAACCGGTGTAAATATAGTCGGAGTGATGGTTTAGTGGTTCGCACACATTGAGCCTTGGTGCTCACGTAGGAAATGAAGATTCAAGTCTAGCAAAGTCCAAAATCCTGTAAGATGGGAGGACGAAGATTTGTTTTCTTGGATTCAGAAGGCAGTAATGCTTATTTGCCGTTTTCTTTCTTTGCAGTTTGGTGTCCAGTCACTTTTCTCCTCATATCGTTCCTCATCATCATCACGGCCTTCATCAGACAGGCATCCCTCACCCAGCCATCGTCTCGGCGGCTATTAAACAAGAGCCCAATGGAGAACTCAGCCCAGCAGCTAATACGTAAGCACACGCATACAACACACTTCCCTCCTGTTTATGTTTTCTTACAGCTTTTTGGAAACTGACAGGTATCCTGTTTTATTACTAGTGGCTAATAGCATTAGCTTCACACTTTCACCTCCACTTAGTGATATTTTGGAGAAAATACATTTATCAGTGTTTTGTCTACCAGTTTGCCCCATTACACCCCCCCCCCCCCCCCCCCCCCACCGCCCCTCCAGAGCCTGTTTTCTCATGTCACTCCTTCACACACACACACAACCACACACATATCCGTACAACAGGCTGACCCACCTGTCGTGTGTGTTTGCAGAAAGTTCTCCGACTCGACTAATAAGGAGGAGGACAAACAACCTCACATAAAGAAGCCCCTAAACGCCTTCATGCTCTATATGAAAGAGATGAGGGCCAAAGTGGTGGCCGAATGCACGCTGAAAGAAAGCGCCGCCATCAACCAGATTCTCGGCCGCAGGGTGAGTAAACCGTTTAGTCCTCGTATGAACACCCATCTTGAGTGGTCCGAAACAAATGCTGGGGTAAATGTGATCCAAAATTTGGATGTAGTCAAAAACATACATTTGTTGTGTAAACAAACACATGTGTCCCACAACATCAACATATTGCCTACTCGCCTGTAAATCAGCCGTTGTGCTATTGGTTCCTTAAATGATATATATGCATATATACATATTGCCGATATATGCCGATTATATATATAGGGTTTTAACCGTATATCGGTATGACGGTTTATCAAGGTTTGACCGTGCACGGTTATCATACCATAAACATTTGCATATCTACGGTTTAAAAAAAAAATTATGAAAATAAATCTCACCCGTGCATATGCAACTTATTTCCGCTCGGCTGCTTCACTCTGCATTCACTTGGCTGCTTACATGCACGTGCAGCGGAGAAAATGATAGAGACGGAGATAATATCTAATCTCCATCCCCGCCGAAAAAAAAAGTACAAATCTGCAGTATGGAAATACTTCGGATATTTAAAAAAAACGAACGCGGGGTTGTCCTTGATGACGGATCCAATTTGCAAAAAATGTGAACGCAAAGTGGAAATGTGAAGCCAACATGTTCGCTCATATTCGCGAACACCATCCCTCTGTGCAGATGAAGGTGTGTTGCATTAATAACAAGTTAAGTATGATTTCCGTGATGCAGAGAGAATCCCGGTGCAGTCGTGAACATGAAATTTACAGTATAGCGAGGATGTCAAGTAAAACGCGCAATCTGATGGATGGATAAATCAAAAGTAGATATTATTGTGTCTGTGAATATTTATGCGCAAAGAGACAGCTATATAAATAATCTGCTTGTTTCTGTAGCCTATGTCTCTGAGTGGCGCCGTTTTATCTACTGCATACTGAAGTACGCATGCATAAATGGTGTTTTCAGCTAGGGTTGCCAACCGTCCCTTATTTTGGGCCTAATTGATTTGTCCCGTACGCAGAGGCGGACAAAGTACTCAACTCTATTACTTGAGTGAAAGTACAGATACTGCTGGTCAAATATTACTCCATTACAAGTAAAAGTTGTAAAGACAGATTTTTACTTAAGTAAAAGTACAGAAGTACTTGCTTTTAGAAGTACTTAAGTACCAAAAGTAAATTAAATTTTTTATGTCAATGCACTGAGAATCATACACCTACTAGCTTGTGTATCTTTGAAGAAAGAGCTTTTAGATGTTAAAAACCCTATGGGGACAAATTAACACCCCTACCCACACCCCACAAAAGCAGGATGGTAGTAATCTCACACAGCTCTGACAGTGTGTGAACACATCTATGTGTAGCCATTCATCCAAATTTTAACAGAGTGGACAGTGAAATCCTATAAATACAGACCGATAAGGAAGAAAAAAAAAAATCAAATCTGCTTTAAAACCCAGCAACACAACTGTAGCTGTACAACTTTACAACAGCAACACTGCTTTAACAAAAAAGCAAAACAGCAAGACCTATTTGACTTCAAAAAAAAATTTTTTAAGTGCTGTCTAATCGCTCTCGGTACTTTGATGTCACACACAGAACTGTCTGTGCAGTTCTGTTTCAAGTCCAACACCTATTGTGTTTTATTAGGAGACACACAACAGTTCTTATGTGGCTTTATATGTCATAATTTCGTTTACACAATTTAGCAAAATCAGACAATACTGTGTCTAATATATACCACAATATTAACTTCTTATTATTGAATTGTTGTAAATAAATATCACATTTGCAACTGGTCAGTGTTAAAAAAATGCTGGGAAATCTCTTCATGTAGCCCTACAAGAGTGATTACTGATAAACTGTCTGAAAAAAAAAGAGAGTCACGTTTTAGAGAAGAAAAAATCAGCCACTGACTTTCAAAGTTGCTACATAGTAACGACTTTCTACTTTCGAGGACCTTGATAGAAATGTAGTGCAGTGAAAAGTACGATATTTGTTTTTCAAATGTAGTGAAGTTAAAGTCATAATTTCCCAGAAAAAATAATACTCAAGTAAATTACAGATACTCAAAAAGTGTACTTAAGTACAATACTCAAGTAAATGTACTTAGTTACTGTCCGCCTCCGCCTATATTCCCCCCTTGTCCCTTTTTTTACTGCGACCTGATCTAACCACTGACTGATCAACAGCTCAGTGCGGCTCACTTGCGAATGAGCACCGGGGGGGGGGACACCTGTCCATCATCCAATCAACAGCCCCTCATGCAGTATACATTAGTAAGCAGAATCGGAACAATATATTTTTCCCCCGAAGGAAGGCTGCAGAATCCTCTGCTGGCTGGTCGCTCCCGCTTCACAATTAAGCGGCGCTCGCGCTAACGCCAATCCCATCCGTGTTTTCACTTCGGTAAATCAGTTTTGGTGAATACAAACAACGTGATTATTTTTCATGAGTCCAACATCCTGCCGCGCAAGAGACGTGATCAGTAAGGGAAGTCGTCTTTCACTATTGTAATGTTGTTTAATAGAGAAAAAGATTTTATATTTAAGTAACTAATAGCATAATTTTTGACCTTATTCTTGAAACACAAAATGACAAATAAAAAAATTGTCAAGCACCAAAAGCAGCCCATATTAAATCTATAAACTGTCTTTAATTGAAAAATACGCATTTTCATGCATACATATATATACCTGTTTGTTAATATATATATATATATATATATATATTTAATGTATTTATATATATATATGTATATGTATAATGTATCACAGTTTTCCACAAAAATTGAAGCAGCACACCTGTTTTCACAGTGATAATAATCATGTTCTTGAGCAGCAATCAGCATATTATGAATTCTGAGGATCATGTGACACTGAAGACTGTAGTAATGATGCTGAAAGTTCAGCTTTACATCAAAGGAATAAATGACATTTTACAGTATATTGCAATAGAAAACAGTTGTTTTAAATTGTATAATATTCACAAGATTACTGCTTATTACTGGATTTTGGTCATATAAATGCCGCCTTGTCGAGTATAAGAGACTTTCAGAAACATTCAAATATCTTTGAACATTAGTGTGTAACTATTTTTGCACGTTTGTTGCATGTACATACAGTGCATGGGTGTGCGGTCACACTGGTATGTGTGTTGTGTAAATGCCGTGTGTGTATGTACAGTATATATAGATAGGTTTGGTGTGTGTTTGTGTGTGTGTGTGTGGTGTTGTGTGTGTGTGTGTGGTGTGTGTGAGGATTGGCCTTTGGCTGACTGTGTTAGTGTTTGCAGTGGCATTCTCTATCACGAGAGGAACAGGCCAAATACTACGAGCTGGCCAGGAAAGAGAGGCAGCTGCACTCTCAACTCTACCCTGGCTGGTCCGCGCGAGATAACTATGTGAGTCTGACATTTCAGCACACAGCCTTACGCTCACATTTGTATGCTGTCAAACGGCACTTTCCATCAATACGGTACAGTTGGGTTTCACTTGCTGTTTTTGTAAAGCAGTAGAGTAACAAATCCCGTGATTTTTTTAATAATGTACCAAAAATCTATACACCATCACGTAAAAATAGTTATTGGTCTTACAGATCTTCATCTTAAATCGTATGTCATCATTTTGAAAATCTGTTGTATATTGATCCTTGTAGGAAAAAAAGGATTTTTAATTAAAAGAAAAGAAACCTCAAACAAATATTTTTCTTAGATTTTTGGGAAATATTAGAAACTACAAAAAATATTAGGCCTAATTTTAAACCCTATTCATGGAAAGTGCCAAATGTTCTTTATATTATATAACTGCACTTCTTTGATGCTTTTGTTTGTCCATTCTGTATTATTATTTTACTTCATTCTGTATTTATCGCTCTAACTCTTGTTCCATCTCTCTCGCCCTCTGTTTCTCTCACTGTATTTTTTTCTCTTCAGGGCAAGCGGAAGAAGAGGAAGAGAGATAATAAGACAGACTCAACACCAGAGGGTGAGGACACACACACACACACTCGCACAGCCTTTTCTCTCTCGCCTTGTCCATTTCTAACCGCGCTCTCTCCTCCTTGCTAACATGCAGCTTATGAGGTCCAGTGCTAGCACAGGCAGGTACAGTATGTCTGCAGGCTTAGGGGCCGTTCACACAGGATACGGTCTTTTTTCTTCTATTGTTCAATCATTGGTTTACATACACATGTAACAAATGGACGTCTTTGGCAGTTGCACCACGTCTTGCTGTATTTTCATCGTCTTGCGACATTAGCAATGAGAGGCCATGTCAGTTCAGTGAATCAGTGTCTGTTTAAAACAGTGGACCAATCTGATGAATGTGGGACTGAGATATAAGCATGCTAAGTGTTTATTGTGACGGGTCTATGTTAGTGTGCCTTCTATTTTTAAAGCAAGAGCGTGTCCTGTGTGAACGTCCTCTTAGACAGCCAGTGTCAGAACTGTAGAAGTCAGCCTACTCTTCATTGTGATCTCATCTACGACTACGTCCACCATTTGAGTACAGTGACGTCAATAAATTAACACAACGCCATTTCCATTTCGTGTTGAGTATTGTATAGGTGAATCTCATTAAAGCTGCAAAGAAGAACATGTCTAGGTCATATTTCACCCCAAAATCAAGGAAACAATATGACAATTAAGTACATTTTCCACCAGATTCTTATTACTGTAATGCAAAAACGGTATGCTGCATCAAATCTAAAGAGAGCAGTCTTGTGTTTTTTAGCCCAACCGCTCAAAAAAAAAAAAGAAAACCTTCCTGACCACTAGGAGGTGCTGTGCTGAAACTGTGCAGATACCCTCAGGTCATAATTATTATAACACACACCAAGTTTGGTTTAAATACGCTAAAGCATTGCAGAGATATAGCATCACATCCATTTTGTCGTGTTCTTCGTTAATTTCGTTTGCGTGTGATTCGAGAACGCTAACGCTTGACTAATCAGCTTGAATTCCATAATTATTTGTCGGCCATGTTCTGAAGATGATCTGATTAGATCTGATTTGGTCTAGGAGTTCAAAAATTGAAGATTTTTTTTATTATTATTCAATAGTGGGAAATTTAAAAATGTAAAATTTCAGTTCAGTTCCATTTTTTTTTTTTTTAAAGTTACATTGGGAATCAAATGTGAATTATTCAGAATAATGGGAATTGGCATTTTCTTTTCACAATTTGTGAAATTTCTTAGGATACTGCAACAAAAAAGTATAAAATCACATTCTGTGGCACCTTTTTAAAAAAACGAATTCAACAATTAAGAAATTATAAATGCAAAAAAAATATTTTTCCAAAAGAATTGCAGTTTAGTTTTTTTTTAATTCAGCTAAGAGGTCACGCGTGACATATCAATCTTTTCTTCAGATTCAAGTTCACCAAACTTGAACTTTGGAACGTAGCGAATTGCGAAACGTCTTTGCGCGAACTTGCATTTCTAGTCTTTAGCATTAAGGTGTATGAATAGAAGTCAATGAAGTGAAAAGTGTACTTTAAAATTTTCAGATGCATTGCATCATTGAGAATTTGGTGGGAAAATGTGCTTAATTGTCCTGAAAATACCTCTGGATCGAAAAAAAAAATAAAAATAATTTTTAAAAATGGCAGCTGAGGTTTCTGTGAGTGTATCATGACCTCGCTGTTTCTGGGTAAATTTGGTCTTATCTCTGCTGTTGTTTAGCAGATATATTAACTCTGAACGGTTAGAAATCCTCGCCATTCATATTGTGTGATTTCCGTCCTCTTTCAGATTTCTTGGCACGGAATAAGAAGCCGTGTGTGCAGTACCTCCCTCAGGAGAAGATGATTGACAGCCCGGCCTCCTCTCACGGCAGCATGCTGGACTCTCCAGCCACGCCCTCTGCAGCCCTGGCCTCGCCCGCCGCTCCCGCCCCCACTCACTCTGAGCAAGCCCAGCCGCTGTCACTCACCACCAAACCCGACCGCCACCATCACTTCCCTCTGCTCTCCAAACCCTCCTCCTCATCATCTTCATCATCCTCCTCATCATCCTCCTCCTCCCATCCCAGCATCTCTCTGCCAACCAGCGCCTCAGGCAGACAGTCAACTCCGCCTCTTCTGTCTCGGCCACTCCCCTTGGCTTCCCTGCATGCCTCGCTCCTGTCTCCGCCCTCGCCGTTCCATCAGGCCGCTCTTCACTCCCATCATGCTTTGTTCCAGTCCCAGCCGCTCTCTTTGGTAACCAAATCAGCTGACTGACTCTTCAAAAGCAATTCTCTCTTAATGTCTTTTACATAATGCTGTATATTGCTTTTTACCTTTTGGAGAAATAGATGTCAGGTTAACTTTTTTGATAAGTGAAAAGGAATTAAATAATATTGGTCAATATTTGATCTGCTTTTCTGTGTCTGTATAAAGCAATGTATTTTTTGTAATGTCTACTTTGGAACTGGTTTCTTATTTGATGCATTTATTCAGTAAACTTGTATAAAGAATACATGTATTAAAAACTACTTTTAAAAGACAAGAAGGAACAAAAAAACTTTAAGCTTGCCTGTAATTAATGGTAGTTTTGGAGTTTAATTGATAGTACTGGCAATTTATTAGACCTCTTTGCAATGACCCCCTCTACCCCAGTTTTGAAGTGTGTGAACTTGATAAATAAAACTTGTAAATTGTTTCTAAAAATGGATGTCATTGTCGTCTTGGGGTCAAGTTTATTAATTCGTTGGATGTCTTTTCCTTTTCTTTTTTTTAATTGTCCAGCCGTGAATAAGTCATGGAAATGAGCAAATCTTAAATGTTTTTCAAAACCTTTGTTCTATCAATAAATATTGAATAAAATATCAAATATTTGATTTAAAAGTGGTTAAAAATGTAGCCTGAATTTTAGCTATCAATTAGTAAGCGTGAGTTAGTTTTAGATCAAATGCTGATATGTAATCATCGTTAAACATTTATTTCCCATAAATGAATTAAAAATACACAAGCAGTTAAAAGTTTGGGGTTGATAGGTTTTTAAAATGTTTTTGAAAGAAATCGCTTCGGCTCACCATGGCATATTTGATCAAAAAATACAGTAAAAACCCTAATATTGTGAAATATTATTACAATTTCAAATAACCTTTCTATTGAAATATATTGTAAAATGTAATTTATTCCTGTGATCAAAGCTACATTTTCAGCATCATTACTCCAGTCTTCAGTGTCACGATCCTTCAGAAATTATTCTGATTTCATGCTCAGGAAACATTTCTTATAATAATCAAATCTTGAAACGGTTGTGCTGCTTAAATATTTTTGTGAAAACTGCAATACGTCTTTTTCAGGATTCATTGATTAATAGAAAATTCAAAACCGCAGCATTTATCTTGTGTAAACTCAAGACTGTATTCGCTTGACTATTTTATTTGCATGTCCTTCTCACCCTATTAATTATGGTCACTTTTTTTTCTACTGGGGGAAATCAGACAGTGACAGCTGCATGCAAAATGTGGGAGACTGCTGAATATTATGTTTTGGTAATTAAACTGATCATTTAAAATACAACTAAGCACAGACAGGCCAGTAACCATTTAGATGTGTTGCGACTTTTTAGTTTATTAGATTATTAAACGTGCATCTAATATTTCAGATAAAAAATATGTTAAGACTAAGAATATGTAAGATTAGTTCTAATAGTGTTGCACAAATGGTAGGCTACCGTACTCGTGGGAAACGCCACAATGTTACCTCAAGATGTAGGGCTTTTGTAATACTCCTCTAAAAACAACATCTAGAGCACAAAATGATAGCAGCATAATCTTCTCGAGAAACCCTCCTGCTGTAAGAGGAATTAGAGTTAAATCTTTAATAGGTGGAATTTAGGCAAACCGCACTGGAAAATAAACAGATGAGCCAAAGCAACACAAATGTCTGCCAAAAATAAGCACGGGTTTAAAAAAAATAAAATCGACATCTGTTCCTTCCTGGAATGCAAAGTCCCAAAACAACGACAAAAAGCAGGTCAAACCCTGCCTTCTCTTTTCCTCTCACTTCTCGCGTTGCGTCTTTATTTGTGGCTTGGCGAGCCGCCGCTGGCGCTGTAATTAAGTGCGCGGTAATAGGATGGAGCTCCAGGGAGCTCATTAGGCTTTTCAATTAGTGAAAAATACACAAGGTAGAGTCCTCTGCTTTTTAGGGACTTTAGAAACGGGCAGAGATGCCAAGAACGGTCCCTTTCACGTTCCCCTCAGCTGGGAAACAGGGCGGAGGTGACACCCTTGACAGACCTCGTGTTCCTGAGGGGGCCCTTCAAAATCCGTCGTATCTGTGCGGTGAGACCCTGATTTCACTTAAATCTTAAAATCCAAGCAATCTCGCTCATAAAATGTACATTTCAACAAACGCGAGGCCTCAGAGTAAGTCGGGGCGAAATTAGACCCGCTGATGCTCAATTATTCACAACAATCGTGCTAAAATTATTATACCTTCCTCCCACGCAGCCAGAGCCATACGCAGGGCTTTATAAATACCGACCAAGGCCACAAAATCGAGCTTGCTTACGAGGTACGTTACACCCAATCACGTAAATGATATACTTTCAGTTCAAAACAGAGAAATTAGATTCACATTCATTTGCATACCTTATTATTTCAGTCGTCTTTTATCGCAAAAACAGCTGTCAAAAAACCGTCAACTGAAACTCATTCTGGAATTCTCTCTCAGCAGCCTCAGTGAACCAGGGTTGCTAGGTCTGCCTAAAAAAAAATGGCACAATAGTAGCCCAAAGTGGCCATATCCCAAATATCAAAACTCAAAATATCGCCGTACGTAAATATTTTACAGTCACATTGAAATTGTAGTGATCATAAACACAGCTCAGAGTAGCCCTCCTATGCAAAACATACCATCTTTGTGCAGTTTTATCATTAGTAGAATATAAAATAATCCAATACAAGCATTTCAGTCACATATAATTTATATGCAATATGTCAAAAGCTGTAACCAGCAGGGAGAAATCAACCCAAAGCAGCACAAAACTGGGGACTTGGCAACCCTGTGAACAGTCTGTTTACTTTGATTTGATTGGTCATCTCAATCACTATCTGGTCTCCAGTTTTGATTTTACATCTGCAATTCATTTTAATTTTATTTTTTGCCCACAGAAAAAAAATGTAAGGAATTTTTTTTTTGACATTCCCAATTCTGACTTTTCTCTCGCAATTGTGAACTTGTATCTTACAATTTGGTCTTTTTTTTTTTTCCGCGAATTGTGAGTGTTTGCAATACAAGTTTACATCTCGCAATTTTAAACACGTTTTCCTCATGAATCTGATTTTACTCCCAATTCCATACACTTTTTTTTTCATTCTGATTAACATCTTCCAAAATCCTTTTTCTTTCCAACCCCAGAATAAAAAGAACGCAGAATTCTCAGAATTCCCGAAGTTTACATCGTACATTCTGAGGTTTTCTCAAATTTCGAAGTTTTACTTCTCACAATGCTGTCTTTTTTTTCTTCACTCATTGCAATTGAGCTACGTAAATGCCCATCTCACAATTCTGACTTTTTTTCTCAAAGAATTAATATCTTGCAATTTTTCCACCACATAATAAAAAAAACAAAAAAGGTCATTGCGAATTGTGACTGTTTATCGCACAATTGTATTTTTTTTTTAGATAAACTTGCTTTTTTTGAATTTTTTTTTAATCCTGTAGTGAAACAAGCTGTTCATCTTGCAGCACACCAAACTATACTTAATATTATGCAGTTATCAAATGTTGGTTATAATAAACCCGGGGGGGGGGGACGAGACCTCAAGCAGGACAGCCATGCTCCCATGACCATATCTGTGGTGAGTTCACTGTATTGAAATATACTGACTGCAAATAATGTGCCATAACAACGATCAGACTTGCTCCTCCAGAAGCTGTAAGCTCAAGCTCCTCACACTGCCTGCAACAGCCAATCAAGTCAAGTATGAGGAAATGCAAGGCATCATTATCACTGATTGCTTAATGATGTCTTACAGTGTGTGCTGTTTCCCATATGATTCAACTATGAGCGGTTTTAACCGTGTGTGCATGCGTGTGTGCGCGTGTGAGCATGCAGACAGACAGGTTGACACACGTTGAGTGCTCATTTCCCTCTCTGCCCTCAGGTGAGGTACAGACCTGTCAGTCACATGCACACAAAAGCTTATATTTTATTTTGCTCGGCAGTCATTAGAGAAGCGAGAAATATGGCTTGCATCATCCAGGGCCCTGCAATGCTCTCTCGGGCCCTGTGTCTCTGTGTGTACCCTTAGCTCTAGACCCATCAACCAAATTAAAGGTAATGAGTTGTCAGACAACAGAGAAAGCCTGACTCCTTAAGGCTAGGACTCTGATGCGCTGGCCTATTCTCCATACGCCCACCGACACACACACACACACACACAGACACAGAGAGAGAGAGAGAGAGAGCGTGCTCACTCACTCACTCACTCACTCACACACACGTGCTACGCGACCCACAGCGAGCCAGGCTGAGTGACTTTAATATGACTGGCCTGTTAGAGAGATTGGCTGGAGAAAGATATCTGTGATTATTCTCCCAAGCTTGTTTTCTCCAAGTCAATTCTTGGAAAAGTGCTTGTTAACTCTTCCAGTTGCAGGCACAGCACAATTTTGTGTTTACCTGATGAGCTCAGACATGCTTTAATTGTGTTGCACTTCGTCGCATTAGCATTTTATTCTAAAATATCTTCTACTCTATCTTGAATAGAGCCTACACCTTGCTAGTATTTTAAGCAGCAATGGTATTTGTGGTTTTATCATTTAACTGCACATTTTATGTTTTAGTGCGCTAATAATTGGTATGTATTTATATAATAAATCAATATTTCATTATTTATTTAATTCCAAAATGATATTGGAATGATGTAATAATAATTAAATCTACATCAGTTGAGTCTGAAAGAAAATCATTTATTCTGAAGTGTTTAAAAAGTGAAACCCCAAAATAATGTTTTAAAGAATATTCTAATTCAAATAGATGTATAGTAATATATTTGTTTAAATCTAAATTCTATTTCATTTAACTAATATAATACTATACGAAATTATCGTTCATTTAATTAGACATTTAAAAACATATTCTAGTTTAAAATGCAAAACCCGAATTTAAATAAAATAGCACATTTAAATAGATTTATACATTTGATATATATATGCAAGTCAGCAGCCTTAACTGATATTTAGATAGAATATAGCCTTCTTTCATCCTGTCAAACATTTTGTTTGGTATATAATATATAATATATAAGTTTTACATTGTTTTAATATATTTGTCCTTTAGCTATTATTGCAAACAACAGTTTCATTCCTCCAGTCTTCAGTGTCACATGATCCTTCAGAAATCATTCTAATATGCTGATTTGCTGCTCAAGAAACATTATTATTATTATTATTATCAATGTTGAAAACAGGTGGGCTGCTTCATATTTATGTGGAAACAGAATTATACATTTTTTTCAAGATTATTTGATGAATGTCAAGGTCAAAAGTGCGTACCCCAAATGTTTGCATGATAGTGTACATTGCAAGCACAATATGGCCAGCTTGTTGATTTTTGACATATAGCTTAGTAACACTTGTTTCCAAAATAAAATGTTTACTACACTTGTTTAACCTTTCTATTGCCAAATGTTTGATGCTATGGTTTTGTTGCTGTCGTGTGTTATAAAGTGATGCATCGTCTAACATTTAACCCCTCACACACCCTGTTCTTACTATGAACTCCTTCATTTGAAGGAGCGCGTCTTTAATAATCAGATGCGGCCGGCGGGAGACAGCAGGAGACCTTCCCCTTTAAATGCGTGTATTGAACAAAGAACTCTCTCTCATAAGAGACATCTGTCTGCTCCTCGCAATGTCAGAATTAATACATGTTAATTCAGCTCATTAGAGCGCACTGGCCCCTGGCCAAGCGTCTGCCGGTGGCCCCGGCTTTGATCTTGAATTCGTGCCAGGTTCGGGCTTTGATGTGTCTGAATCACTTGACATTGTGTTTACATTCCTCTACTCCGACAATCAATATTAAGACAAAAGAATACATAAATCAGCTTGAGGAGCTCTCGAGTGCAATGCCAAATGAATAGGCCGACGGTCTGATTGTCAGCCTCTGAAAGAGGAGGACCAACGTCATTTTCAGTTCGCTGATTAACGGAGCGGTCGATTCATATGTGGTTGTTGCAGATGTATGAATTGGAGTTGGGATGTGCGATTGATGAAAACGGTTGTAACTGAAGACCCGAACATGAATAAGACTTCAGGTTCTGCGAGGGGGTGTTTGTAGCCTTTCATGTCTTCATCAATCATTTTCTATAAAGTGAGGCTGGAAACATGACTGAATGCTTGAAGTTGATGATTCATAGAAACGGTGCACAGGAAGAGAAATGTCAAGTTCATGCAGAGTTTGTATCTGTGACGGTCTTTCTTTAGACAGATCAGCCGTGGTGTGGATTCAGAGGAGGCCTCCAAACACTCATTTTGTTTCTTTATATGAATAAAGTCAGCCAAATGTTAATCATTTGAGATAAATACAGCAAAACTCTCTTATTTGAGCTCATTTGTGTTCATTCTCAGTGTTCACATATATGCTGCACACCGCTCATTTAAAAAATACATACAAATAATAACAAATTACTTTGCATACCTTTAAGCTGAAGCTTTATAGATCACAAGTATTTAAGCTCACGAGAAACATAAATCCAGTCGTGTGTGTTCAGACATTTGACGTAGTGAACTATATGCGTGTAATAAGAATCCACATCAAATATCAATATAATAGGGTTTCAGATTTTCACACAATTTATTGTTGATGTGTTAACACAGAAAAAAAATCTATCAATCAATCAATAAACTACAATCATTTTATAACACTACGATAAAAAGCACTTTACAAATAAACCTGAATCCCTGTCATTTTGGGATAATGTTCTATTCTTTTTTAATATTTAGAATGAGTTTTCATTTTCATTTTTTTTCAATTATGTCTTTTTATTTCAGTTGTAATTATTTTAGCACATCAAGTTAAACTAAATGAAAAATAGCTGAAATAGAATAAGTTTAAGGTTTTTATATATTTTAATTTGAATTTAGTTCAAGTTTATTTTATTTCAAGCAACAAAAGTTTTTGTTATGGTTTTGGTATTAGTTTATTAGTTAATAATAACACTGCTCTGTACTGAACCGAAAATGTTTCTCTTCGGGTTATTGCACAAAAGAAAATTATATTTTAATAATTTGGATTTAATACAACATAGTGACCACATAAATATGCATTATGATATATCCTTATAAATAATGTAAAAATAAATCTGTAAAATAACAGAAAAAGTACTGACAGCTCATTACACATTTATTTCACGAACATTTCCGTTAACTTTAAATCACAACACAATGCAGTAAAATTCAATATACAGGTCAAATTAATGTTCAAATGAATGCAGAATATTGTACCCTATGTTTACAGATTTTTTTGAAATAATAATAATACATTTAAGCTCTATAATATCAAATATAATATTTTACTCACACGGTACAAATGGATTTTTAATAAATGAAAATATTGAGCTGCCTTTATTATTTTGGAAGGTGGTTCCCCATAAGTGGAAAACCATATTTAGGGCTCCTTGACCTTAAAATCCTTTCCAGAAGTTGTTCCACCTGTAAGAAACTTCACAAAGGAGGAGGTCTCCTGCTGTCTCCCACTGGCCGCATCTCATTTTTAAAGACTCAGTCCTCCAAATGAAGGAGATCAGCACGTTTTCAGAAGTCGTTCCACCTGTTGGTAACGGCAGAGTCTTTTGCCATGTTGTTCAGTGATGGACACTTACAGTATGTGCCTTCCTGCTAACATATTCATTGATTGTTTGATCAACACTCTCATTTTGGCAGCGTCTCAGCTGGCAGCTCCTCGTGAAGACAGGTATCACCTGGCCACGCGCCCAAAACCAGCTCTCAATGTTTTATTTACGACCATTTGACCTTAAAGAAGGAAACGCAGATGAAGAATAAGAGGGATCGTTTTCAGTACTAAATGTCAGGCCTATAATTAGGCCTGGTGGAGTATTTGAGGCTGCAGGGGTTTTGTCTCCAGCTGAGGAGTAAAGCACTGATTAACATTAACATGATTTGCATGTTGTGCAAGATCTTTGGCCGCCGTAACAAATTATTCATGGCAGTCGTTAAGGTCATATAAGATAAAGATTAGGCCAATCGTTTCGCTGTAGAACATATTTACATCGGAAAGATAATCTCTCACACGTGGTCAAACAAAAAACGAAGGCGTTTTTATTTAATGGGAGCCAGTTTTGCCAAAAAAGAAGACATTTACTCACCCTCATGTTGTAACAAACCCGTATGACTTTCAGTGTGGAGCACAAAAGGAAATGTTCACGCTGCGCCTTCCCACATAATGAAAGCAAAACACGAAAAATCTGCTAAATCTTTGTGTTTTAACAGAAGGTAGAGAGACATGCGGGTTTGCAACAGCATGAGGGTGGCTGAGCTACTCCTTTAAGAACCCAGACAGAGGACTTATAATAATAATAATTCATTACATTTATATAGCGCTTTTCTAGGCACTCAAAGCGCTTTACATTGTCAGGGGGTATCTCCTCATCCACCACCAGTGTGCAGCATCCACCTGGATGATGCGACGGCAGCCATAGTGCGCCAGAACACCCACCACACACCAGCTTATTGGTGGAGAGGAGACAGAGTGATGAAGCCAATCAGCAGATATGGGGATTGTTAGGAGGCCATGATGATCAGAGGCCAATGGGCAAATTTGGCCAGGATGCCAAGGTCACACCTCTACTCTTTTCGAAAGACATCCTGGGATTTCTAATGACCTCAGAGAGTCAGGACCTCGGTTTAACAGCTCATCCGAAGGACGGTGCTTGTTGACAGTATAGTGGCCCCGTCACTACACTGGGGCGTTAGGACCCACACAGACCACAGGGTGAGCACCCCCTGCTGGCCTCACTAACACCTCTTCCAGCAGCAACCTAGTTTTCCCAGGAGGTCTCCCATCCAGGTACTGACCAGGCTCAGCCCTGCTTAGCTTCAGTGGGCAACCAGTCTTGGGCTACAGGGTGATATGGCTGATATGACTTGGAGAAACATAAAGAATTAAAAAAAGAGTTTTGTTATTAAAATTAAAGAGGACATCTGCTGTGAAAGAGACACTAAAAAGCATTATAAATCTGCTGGACCATTCTGCTTTCTCCGATTCGGTCTTCTTCTGGGTTTGTGTTCTTCTCAGGAACACGTTCAAGCCATATTTGTGAATTTGGCGTGAGTCTGGCCCTCGATCTGCTCATTCTAGATTCAGAGTCTGTTCTGTTCTCCTGGAGGAAGAGCTCCAGTCCGTCTCTAGAGAGTCCTGTCAATGCATGCTCTGAGTTCTGAGCTGAACTTCAATCAGTCTTTCATTTCACTCATCAACATTCACTCTCTCTTACATTGTGTTCACTTTAGTGATGAATGAGAGGATTCATTCAAATTAACTGACAGATCACATTCATAGTTCTTGATGCATTTGAAGTTTAGTACAGCCTAAATGAAAGGGGTTTATTCTTAAGAGACAGAGAAAGAGGAAATGGGAGAGCTGCATTGGAAAAAAGCTGAATTGGTGATGTAATTTAGACAGAATTACACAAATAATCCAGAGAACAAAAGGCTTTTGACAAATTCATGGTCTTACACTGCCCTCTACAGTCCAGACTCTACTTGCACCTCGTTTCTCAACAATATTTATTATTATATAAACATTATTATTAAATTATAATGATATAGTCATTGACAGAATTAATAAGATAATGATTTAAAATAATTATTTACAATTTTACCATTTTACTGATTACATTTTATTTATTAAATCATTTTGACTGACATTTTGTTAATTTAGCATGCAGTTATAAATGAATGTTAAACGTAAAACTGATATTGAAATTTGATATATTTGATATTGATATATTGTAGAATCTAATATCTAAATGTTGTATAAAACATCATGTAGAAATATTAATTAATCTAATATGTAACTTGGTTTGGTGCCATTTTAATCTTTTAACCCATCTCACCATATTCAGGTTGCAACAAGCACTGATGTCCATATTACCTGATTGTGATATCGATTCTAGAAACGATAAGCTGTGTGAATAGTGGTAACAAAACAAAAAACAAAGCAAACAAAACAAAGAAGAGAGAGAGAAAAACAATCGAAGCAAAAACAAAATAAAATACAATAAAACAAACAAACAAAACAAAAACAAGCAAAGCAAAACAAAACAACTAAAAACAAAAAATACAATAAAAAACAAAAACAAAAAACAAAAACAAAGCCAACAAACAACAAAATAAAACAAAGGAGACAACAAACAAACAAACAACACCCCTAAAAATCAACAAAACACCAGCAAAACTAATTTCCCCCCCCCAACAAAAAAGAGAAGCAAAGCAAAATAAAACAATGGTCTGTGTTTGTTAACCACTCTATAAACTTCCCTTATCTGCACACATATCATTTCACATCATGTTTATACACGTGGAAGCATTCGAGACATGTCACACCTTACGGATGGGGGCGTTGACATCCTGAAAGAGGGCTCCCAGCCAGGAGGACTGGTTTTGGTGAGGTGCTGTGTAGCTGAAGCTATGGCGAGAGCAGTCCCGCTGGTGGAAGAATTAGCAGGACATTCGCAATTTTAGAATGTTTAAGAATTTGGAATAAAAAAGCAAGATGTGAAATTTAGACGTCCAAACAGTTGTTGGTACCCACTTACAAAAAAAATGACTATGAAAGTCAATGGGGAACAGAAACTATTTGGTTACCAACATTCTTCCAAATACATTTGTTTTGTGTGCAGCCGTATAAAGAAACTTTTAATAACATGTAATCCCTACTAAATAGAATAGTAATTTGGCATGTTCAGTAATTAGGCTATCAAAAAATGTCCATCACTATTATTTTCTGAATACTTTATAAAAGAAACGTCTGAATGTTTGTCACTGGTCAATCTCCGAAGAATATATAAGATATATATATAGATAGTGATTTAGTTTGGGGGAAGAGTCAAGAAATAGTGTAATTTAAATGGTTTTGTGGTAGACTACCAGCTCTAGGCGGGATGGTAGTAAGTTTTCCAACAATGGCACATAAAAGAGAATTCATAAAATAATGAAAATTAAATGGAATGCAATTTTCTAACATATCATTATCGTCGTGTATCATGACATTGAATCAGTGTCTGAATTAAATCGCGCTAAAAAGGCATTCTCAATTCTCAACGCAAATTCTGAGTGACAAACTAGATGTGTAACTGCAGTCAGTCACATTTTCTTATCACACAAGTTTTTGTGTGTAAACACGAAGACGAGTACCGGAATCGCGTTGCATTAGCGGTGTCCCAAAGTGAAAGGGACGGATACGAAGTGATGAGACGCCTCCGGCTTTCGCAATATTTCCTAAAGTGACAAGAGGGTCTAGCTGCAGCTTTGCACTTGCACTCTCAGACTTGCATTTCAGACTGGCACTCTCAGATGCACTCTCAGACTGCGTTCTCGACTTGCACTTCAGACTTGACACTCTCAGATGGCACTTTCAACTTGCAATCTCGACTTGACTTTCAGACTTGAATTCTCAGACTTGCGCTATCAGACTTGGGGGAGTTATCACGAGGTGCGCTCAGACTTGCACTTTTCAGATTTGTGTCTCAGATGCACTCGCAGAATTGGCTATCAGACTTCGTTACAGACTCGTTCTCAGGCTTGCATTCTCAGGCTTGCATTCTCAGGCTTGCATTCTCAGGCTTGCATTCTCAGGCTTGCATTCTCAGGCTTGCATTCTCAGACACTTGCACTCTCAGGCTTGCGTTCTCAGGCTTGCGTTCTCAGACTTGCGCTCTCAGACTTGCACTCTCAGACTTGCGTTCTCAGACTGGCACTTTCAGATTTGTGTTCTCAGACTTGCGCTCTCAGACTTGCGCTCTCAGACTTGCGTTCTCAGACTTGCACTCTCAGACACTCGCACTCTCAGACTTGCACTCTCAGACTTGCGCTCTCAGACTTGCGTTCTCAGACTTGCACTCTCAGACACTCACTCTCAGACACTTGCACTCTCAGAAACTTGCACTCTCAGACTTGCACTCTCAGACTCTTGCGCTCTCAGACTTGCGTTCTCAGACTTGCGTTCTCAGACTTGCGTTCTCAGACTTGCGTTCTCAGACTTGCACTCTCAGACTTGCGTTCTCAGACTTGCACTCTCAGACACTCACTCTCAGACACTTGCACTCTCAGGGATTGGTTCTAAGACTGCACTCCAGATTGCGTTCTCGACTGCCATGCCACCCACAAAGCTCAAGTCGTGCTTTGTGCGGATCTAGTCTGAGAACACCACAGCTTCTTGTCTCCATT
Organism: Sinocyclocheilus anophthalmus; assembly: GCA_018155175.1. Classification (NCBI taxonomy): domain Eukaryota; kingdom Metazoa; phylum Chordata; class Actinopteri; order Cypriniformes; family Cyprinidae; genus Sinocyclocheilus; species Sinocyclocheilus anophthalmus. The sequence goes on along the minus strand of JADLZN010000560.1, from coordinate 107,750 downwards.
GGCAAAATGCACGATTTGTGTCGATTGCAAGTGTTGTCGCAGGTATCGGAGAGTGCAAGTGTCGATTGCAATTGACTTCGTAATTTAGTTTCTTTTTTCTTGTCGTCACCACCTGGCTACTGTTGTAAAATATTGAGAGATTCAAACAAAAAAATAATAATAAATAGAACAAAATAAAAAATAAGACTGCAAGTGAACGTCGCCAGCGGAGCGCAAGTGTCTGAGAGTGCAAGTTGGAGTGCAAGTCTGAGAGGGCAAGTTGAGAATGCAGTCTGAGAGTGCAAGTGAGAGCTGCAAGCGAGAGTGAAAGTTGAGAATGCAAGTTGAGATGCAAGGTCTGAGAATGCAAGTCTGAGACCGCAGTCTGAGAGCGCAGTCTGCGAATGCAGTTGAGAATGCAAGTTTTTTTTTTTTTTTTGAGAGCGCACGTCTGAGAGAGCAAGTCTGAGAGCTAAGTCTGAGGCGCAAGTCTGAGAGAGCGCAAGTCTGAGAAACGCAAGTCGCGAGAACGCAAGTCTGAGGAGCGCAAGTCTGAGAACGCAGTCTGGAAGCGCAAGTGTTTGAGAGTGCAAGTCTGAGAGTGCAAGTTTCTGAGAGTGCAAGTGTCTGAGAGTGAGTGTCTGAGAGCGCAAGTCTGAGAACGCAAGTCTGAGAGCGCAAGTCTGAGAGCGCAAGTCTGAGAGCGCAAGTCTGAGAACGCAAGCCTGAGAGTGCAAGTGTCTGAGAATGCAAGCCTGAGAATGCAAGCCTGAGAATGCAAGTCTGAGAATGCAAGTCTGAGAACGCAAGTCTGAGAGCGCAAGAACGCAAGTCTGAGAACGCAAGTCTGAGAGCGCAAGTCTGATGAACACAAAATCTGAAAGTGCAAGATCTGCGAGCGCAAGTCTGAGAAGGGCGCAAGTGTCTGAGAGTGCAAGTCTGAAAGTGCAAGTCTGAGAATGCAAGTCTGAGAATGCAAGTCTGAGAATGCAAGTCTGAGAATGCAAGTCTGAAAGTGCAAGTCTGAGAATGCAAGTGCAAGTCTGCAGCCAGACCCTCTTGGACAGTGCTACTGGATCTTCTGAGAAGTGAACGGTAACACGGATAGGGTGCCACAATCCAGACCCTGGCATTTATTTTCTGTCTGCCAGTGGTAAATCATACAGAGTGGTCTCCAGAGTGTTTGACATGTCTCGTTCCACTGTCACCGCATTGTCCTCCGAGTCTCTGAGGAGGTGCTAGCCATTCACCAAGAGATTCACCTCCTAAAGACCCCAGAACACATGGAGGCAGGCCTGGCCTCAAAATGTATGTTGTTTTTCTGATGTTAAACCTAAGCTATCTTGTAAATAGTTGTAAAAAGTACTTTCAGTGATGTATAGAACAATTTATTTTAATGCGTAAAAACATTATTTACAGGACAAAAAAATAAACGTATAGAAGAATGTACAAAATTCTTAGCTGCATTAAAAAAAATTAACAATGTACATAATTACTTCTCTTTTATTTACACATACGAACATGCTTGACAAAAAATACAAAATGTAAAGAAAATACTGTATAAATGACATTACAAAAATGCAACATATTAATTTCATTTTTAACTTGCATCACAAAAATAAACTACAGAAATTAGGTGTTCATTGACAAAGTGACATTCACAAAAAGATTATGTACCCATTTTTTCCACTGTTTTCTCTTGTCTAATAGAGAATGGTAAAAATCTGGATTGGTAGCATCTACTCAAGAGAGAAAAAACAGTCCTCATTCTCTCATGCTTCCGTCATATGTTCTCTCTGGGAGTTGATATACTCTTCTAGCAGCTGCCATCAGATTCCAATCACTCCCTCACCGGTCCCAGGACACTCGCAATCCTAAGGCAGAGCAAATAAACCATGCCTGTTAACAACAGCACAATGAATTTCAGCAAAACAGGGTATTACTTAAGTCTTTACCTAGCAGGTTCATTTTCTCCCTGAATAGTCCTAAAACAAGAGAAAATGAAACACTTATGAAAAATATAAAGACATTAGAAAATATGACACAGCAGGACATGCATACAAAATACTGAAGTGCTCATCCTGAGTTCAGTGTTGCCAACTTAGCAATTTTGTTGCTAAATTTAGCAACTTTTCACACCACCCTAGCAACTTTTTCTTCCAAAAGCACCTAGCAACAAATGTAGCTATTTTTCTAATGTATTTGGCAATTTTTAGCAACTTTTGATAAGTGACTCAAACGATAAAAAGGCACACATTTTCCATCTAAATGACACAAAAAGAGGAAACCACAGCTGCCTAGCAGTACACACATCACGTGAAGTTAGCTGCTATTTGCAATTGTTCAATTTAATGAATAATTGTTATTGAATAATTGTTAATTTATTATACACCTTAGCTTGTACCTTCGATTGTTGATCAGTTGGTACACGGAAAGAAAAATATTGAGAAAAATGGAAAATGTATTTTTCAGGACATTATGTGTTATCCATTATCTGTTGTAACCCTGCAACCCGAAAACACAAAACAATGGGGTGTATGCAGGTAAAAACCCTTGAAAAATCAATAGGGAAAATTTCTTCATATTAACATAGTAGATTGTGCCATGACTTTTCTTAGAGTGTAGCATACTAACTAACTACTAATACACTGCCTGAGCTTACGTCTTGACGCAGTCGCACTTCAGATGCGCACTTCGGAGTGCGCGGACCTCACTTTGGGAATTGGGACACGACACAGTCAGCGCTTAGTCAAGCTCGTGCCACTGTGTCACTGTCTGAAGCCATAATGCGCTTAACAACGCTGTTTATCGTTGTCCTCTGCGCTTATCAAGGTGAGTTAATGTATTACACTAGTTATAGTAATATTCGTAAGATGTTTGTGGGATTGAGACACAATATCGATGGATAAATCTCGTGACATGTTTATCTCTAAATCCTTGTATTTGGAAATTAAACGAATATCTCTGCTATTATTCTACATGTTGTTGGCTAATTATTCTCCTAAAGTACGACATTTTCCCCACTTTTGTAATGCGTGACAGTTTTTGGGGCAGAGGTGGTAAAACATGTCTGGCTCAACCACATTCCTGCTTTTGACATTTAGGCAAACAGGATATACTTCCTGTTTGTGGTCGCCAATGTTTACATATTGCAATATCTGCGTGCGTGTTCCCTATTTACCGTATTCTCTTAGTAAATCGGTAAAAATATGAACAAATCAGGCGAAACCCAACATGAAGACTATTAGTAGGGTGTTGGGCCACCAGAACAGCTTACATGCTCCTTGGCATTGCTTCTGCAAGTCTAAGCCGGGCTTGACCCTAACCTTTTCCCACATGTGCTCCTAAGGGGAAAAATTTAGAAGCGCAATGCAAATTTTTCAAATGATGTGTTTTAGCTTAATAAGGGGGATATGAGACATTTACAAGCACAATTATTATTATTACAGAAAGTACACACGGTTTTTAAATAATTTAGTTTCAGACTCTATTTAATAGGCTAATTATATAATTATTATATTATATGTAGCCTACATTAGGTATGTGACGGTATTACATTTTCACAATAGTCGTTTAAGCTTTGGTCACGGTATCACAATATATAATTTAATAAGAGAAAAAAAGTGTTGTCCTCCTAACAGGTTAAATAACTTTATTAAAGAAAGACTTTATTTTAAAAAACAAATACACAAAAAATATAACGTAAACCAGTGTTTCAAGATTAGAGTGCACGATGGGACTAACGTTCAGATGAACGAAAAATAGTAACAAATTTACAAGAAGATCCCATGTGTTAACAATTAAAGCAGGTAAATTAAATGGTCATGATCTTTTTTAAAGATAATTATTTTGTTTATTTGGTGTAACAGAATGTGTTGACATGTTTTAATGTTCAAAAACACATTATTTTTTTTCAATACTGTACATTATTGTAGGTCATCTATGCCCGCCTCTCTCAAACGGCTTCGTTTTCTACAAAGTCCCTCCTCCCGACAAGCGCAGTCTGCTCTGATTGGACAGCTGACCCAGTGCATTTTGATTGGCCGAACACTGCAAGCACTCGTCTGAAATGTAACGCCCCTTACCATACTCGCGCGAGCTTCCTCTTTCAAAATAAATGTAAAGACAGAGCCCTAAAGGGGAACAGAGTCGTGACAGACACAGTGATGAAGCTGGTGTGTGTTTGCAGTACACAAGCCACGGTTAAGACAGCTCCTGTCTAGACACATTCGACTCTCTCTCTCGCTCGCTTCTCTCTCTCTCTCTCTCTCCTCGCTCTCTCTCTCTCACACACACACCACACGAGGCGCAAAACTCTGCATTTAATCAGTCAATAGCAAATACTTAAACTAATAACAAAAACAGTAGCTGATTCAGAAGCGCAGATTGTCATAGCAAAGTCAGAATCACCTCATCTCCTAGGTTCACGAAACGGTCATCAATAAAATGCATTGCTGTTCTGTTGTAAGTAATCTTAAAGATTCCTAAATGCATCTACTTTTGGGAAGGCCAAATAAAGTGCTTTTGCTTTCGCCTAGAAACACACAGCGTCTCCCTGACATGCTGCTTCAACAATAACTGCGGATACTGAAACCACGCCTTCTTTCTTTGAATGAACATTTGGGCGGCATTATGCAAAAATTTCCACATAGTGAGGTAGATATGTGGGGGCGTGGTCGAAAAGGTTTTAGGGGGGCGTGGCAGAGTCTTAACTTTGATAAAGAATATCTTGGTTTTGAGACTTTAGTCTTTGCAAACTTCAGGGATCTTATCTATGCACAATCAGCTTGTAAACTCAAAGAGAAAGGAAAACTTGAAATCGCATCCAATGACCCCTTTAAATAACAATATGCAATAGCTAATTGTTGCAGTAGTTAATATTCTTTGTTAACGTTGACTAATAAAATTACAACTATTTATTGTCAGTTAATGTTAGCTCCATTGAATAATATTAGCAGACACAACTTTTGATTTATAAGGTATTTAAAAGTTGAAATGAACAAAACTATGGTAATAAATGCAGTCATTGTTAATTCATCTTAACAAATGTAGTTAATTAATGTTAATGGAACCTGTTAAGTGTTACAGAACATACAATAAATACGAATCCGTTAGATAGGCCATATTTTAGGTTCGATTAAAAGGGAAAAAAAGGTTTTAAGTTTGAAATTAAATGGCTCATTAAGTCTTTAAGTAATTATTTGGTGCTATGGTGAAGACTAAAGTGAATATAAATATCTAAATGGCTATGAAACATTGGGCAAATTCCAAACGGCTTTTTTGCGCCCTTGAAGGGCACTTCAGGAAGGGGACGCCATTTGTAGGGACGTTCCAAACGAATCCCTTCGCGAAGGGCCCTTCCAGAAGTCCGTTAGCGAAGGGAACATGCGATGGTCACTTCACGGAAGTGATTTCCGTTTGTGATCATGTGATCTTCGGTTAGGAGATCTTGCGACGCATTTTAAAGCAAAGTTGTGGTTCATTTCGACTTCACATACAAACGTAAGTAATTTAATACCTAATTAAATTTGTCTTTATTTTAATGTAAAAAAATAAAAATTTTCATCAGAAATATTATTTAAGATGGTAGTTTAAGCAAGTTTAGTTTGAAAAAGCTTAATAGTAAATAAGTAAATAATAATAATGATTAGAAATATATATTTGCAACAACTGGTGGAGTGCTGAATGCACGCACGCGCAGCATTGTCAAGGTAACATTTGGCCAGTCATTCCCTTCGCCAAGGGAGTTCCAAACGCTTATACGAGACAGTAATGCTCTGCACCCTTCAAAGAACACATTTCAAGGGCTCTGCCCTTCGAAGGAAGTAGGGCATAGGGATGCTCACTTCCATTTGGATTTCGCCCATTATTTACACAGTTCAGAAAGTAGTGCAGCTGCTTTGTTTACAGGGTTACCGGGGTAGCGTCAGCGCCCTCTAGTGGTGAGTGTGTGTTTTCATTCAGCGCATCCCCTTCCCTCGCTCCACCTTTCTTCGCATCTGTGCTCAAAAAAATGTTTTTTTTTTAATTTTTTTATAAAGTTCAGTAATCATATGAGGCTGTATAGCTGTTTTTCCATAAATAAATTGAAGAAATTAATACGTTTGTTATGGGCTACTGTGTAAGTTAGGCTGTTTAAGAAATTGTATTCACGCTCATGCTCCTAAATACATTTTCCTATTTTTAGTCGCAAATGCGAGTGAACTGCTAGCACTGTCCAGCCCTGCTAAGGACATGGGACACGATTCCTTCATTTGAAGTTTTGATTATACGATAGGCTTAAACTGTGTGTTATGCCCAACATTTTATTGTGATGTTTCTATTTTGTGATATTTTCCAGTTTGCTCACTGCCGAGTAACATTTCAGGAGAAAATTCTAGACAACTAGATGCAGAAGAGGGTACAGCTGTTTCACCGAGAACAGCTGCAAAAGGGCCAAAAAGTAATGATGTAGACGCTTCAAATAATAATGATCTGGATTACAAAATAGGTGAAAAACCAAATGAAGAACAGAAGAACCCATCTGCCAGCAATAAAGGAAGTAATAAGGAAATTGCCCCTCAAACTCCTGAAGAAACTCAAAGCAAAAAGAATGAAGCAAACAATGAAAAGAGTCAAACCCTAACTGAAGGTGTTAATGAAAACACACCCCTGGAAAATGCTAACAAAGATGAAGCTGAGTCAAATAATGAAGGAAAAGACAAGCTGCCCGCACTTGCCCAAAATGAAACAGACAATCCAAAAAACACCGATGAAACTGATGAAGCTGCACCAAAAGAAGAGGCTAAAGAGAAGATGACCTCAGCTGAACTAAATAAAGATGATGATGCACAAGCAGGCTCTAAACCTGCTGAAGGTGGTGGAGAAAAACCAAAAGATGATGGAACAGGTCAAGAGGAGCATAAAGACGTCGTAGGTGAACCAACTGGTGAAAAAGGTGACGAGAAGCCAACCATAGCTGACCAAAAAGAAGAGGCTGAAGACAATAAGAACTCTGAACCTTCTAAAGAGGGTGAAGATGAAACAGATGGCAAGAGTGAAGAGAAGTCAGCTGGACCTGAGATCCCTACAGACGAAGACGTACAAAATGGTGATTCAGCAAATGACCCTGAAGAAGGTGAAGGTGAAGGTGATGGTGAAGATACTGTTGATGAACCTTCAAATGAACAGGATACATTTAACAGCAAAACAGAAAAGAAGGACAATAAAGTGAAAGCTTATCAACAAGAGGAGAGTGCAGAGAACAGCCACTTCTTTGCCTATCTGGTCTGTGCCGTTATACTGGTGGCTATGCTGTATATCGCCAGTCACAACAAGCGCAAGGTTAGTGGGTCTGTTTGTACATGCACCTTTTTCCATCCTAGAGACTTTGTGCGTTTTTATTTTAAAGATGTCAAATGGCAATTAAATGACTTTAATTCGCCTTTGCCTGCAGATCATTGCCTTCGTCTTTGAGGGCCGGAGATCAAGAGGCACACGGAGACCCAAGTCATCTGATTACCACAAACTCGACCAGAGTGTAAGTAGCGTTACGTACACACACAGTGAGTTAAGACTCCTATCTATTCCTTTTATTAAAAAATATTTGAAAAATTTTAAATTCTATGCACACATTTTCTAAATTAAAATTCCTATTAATAATGTTTTTATCAAGCATAAAGTAAAACATTCCAGGGTGATAAAACTGTCATAGTATCATATTGAAGGAAAAATATCAAAATAAAACCTTAAGTAGTTTAAAGGGGTCATGAACTGCCTTTTGTGATTTTGTACTGTTTTCTGAGGTCCACTTATAATGTTACCTAGATTTTTACAGTCATTAAAACATCATAATTTAGAATAATAGGCTATTTTCTGTCCTGTTTTGACCCCCCTCCTCAGAGCGCTCTTGTTTGAATAGGCGTGGCGGATCATAGACTCGGAAGTAAACACCCACGGCTATGATTGGCTAACAGTTGTGTATTACATTCCTCACAGATGGACACTGCAGTTATTTAGGTCAGAAATGCATAAACTCACCTGCAATTAATTATTAAACGATCTAGGTAAATGAACGGCAAAGCAATAGTGATTACGTAATAAAAACAGTTACTCACACTTGTTTGTTGCAATATAGTCGGCACAGCGTCATCTTTTAGTTTCAATCTTCTGAAAATCCTGCGTCAATTGTGCGATGGTTTGTAAAAAATACGGCTGTAAATGAAGTGAACAAAGGACAACGTTTCTTACGACACGGTCTGGAACTTTATAAAAATACAAATAAAATCAAAATTTATCGTGGGTTTATGCGTAGACCTGCGTGTCGAGTTTGAAAACTTACAGAATATTTGTATAACACAATGACTTCTTATATTTTAAAAGATCAAGGGAATTTTGATTTCTAAGTTCATGACCCCTGTAATAAAGCTTTTATGTGTTTAACAAAACCACTTTGTAACAAAGTTCGTAGTCACGGGAAGAAGGAGGCGGGAACCGGCGAACATTCAAACAAAACCTTAATAAGAAAATAAACACAAAATAGCATGACAGCCCCTCGCGGACGACTGTCGCGGACAAACAGAACCAAAACACAAAATAAAGTCCAGGCCTGGTCCTCTCTCGTCCGACACTGTCGTCACTCCTCCTTTTATCCTTCCGGAGCCCCTCCGTGAGACTCGAGACCAGTGAGTGGCGAAGGTGTCGCGCATTAGCTATTACTCCACCAGCCTCGCTCCGTACCCATGGCTCTCGGCCCCGCCCCACTCATCACACACTTTTTAGTATTTTAAAAACTTAAGTCCGCTAAATCAGTCATGTTGTGTAACCAACATGCATGGAAACAAATCAAATGAAAAACATAAAACAGGAAATGATTTCATAGAGAGAAGATGTGTAGATGCTCATTTCACTTTTTATGACAAGACTAAGTTAGTTCAGAAAGTAATGTGGTGTGATAACTCGCCAAAACTTTTACTATATTTGTAAAAAACAAAGAGAAACGATATCGTTGGAATCACTTTCAGAACGATTTTTTCCAGTGGATGAAACGACCACAACATTTAGACGAGCCAATCAGAAACCTCCTGCTGACGAAGCGTCGACGAATTGAATGAAAGCTGCAGGTGAACGCGCGTGCGATTAGAAATCGAACCAACATACGATATCGTTCGCTGGTGTGGATGCTAATATCGTTATCTTTATAGTTCTCGTGCTTGGTGTGAACGGGGCTTTAGAACCCGTTCAGCCCGATGGTGGAAAAGCAGCTTATGTTAATCAAATAAAACCGTCCAGTAAAAACATCTGTTGCCACGTTACTACATTACATTAAGTAACAGTTTTTACCGCAGTAGAATTTAGTTGTTAAACCAATCAATTATCTTACATTTGAACTGAAATTGTATTGCGTGTTCTGTATTCTGTTTTCCAGTGAGAAAACCCAGTCAGATGAATCAGCGGTGGATGAATCTAAATACTTGAAGTGTGATTTTGAAACTTGAATTATCCATAATGAGGCATATATCACCACTCATAAACATTGCACAGCAACTGTCACTAACTCATCCAAAATGATATTGATAATGACAAATTCTCATCCATCCGTAGCATGTCAGGTATGTTGAAAACAATGTCTCTTGTAGTTCTAAAAGTCCGGGATGATCTTCAGTCAGGTTTAGCGTGTTACGAACACATATTGGACATATTGCAGATGTTGGTACTGTGGCCTCTCGTTCTATTTAATTTCCAAGCCTTTTTTGGGTAGAGTTACGTGGTTGTCTTTGTTTTTTCTTTTTCTCAATTTATTGCTGGGCGAAATATGTAATACCGAAGGGACCGATATGTATATTTTTGAAAGTATATGTTGGCTGCTTTTTCATGAAGATAAATGACGTTTAATAAGATTGGGAATGTTTAAGATTGGGAATGATTGAGTTTTGAAATGTTCTTCTTGACACTTCTTGAAGCTGATCGCACACATTTATGGGACAGGTGAATTCTTTCTACAGGTGTGGATTAGAAAAGGAGTGGCAAGCTTTTGTTCTTCTGTTAAAGATGTTCAAAACACCATGAAAGCATCTTAACCGCTCTATGAATGCTAAATTAGCTTTGAAGGGCTCAACACAAAGGATTTTATTTGCTGGCCCAGTCAGACCAGTTCAGATTCTTACTTGCCCTTTTCACTGGCCCAAGAACAAAAATAATTTAATGCGTCAGAAAGAAATGTTTTTTATATATATGATTTTTTTTTTTTTCAAAAAAGACTATCATTTATTAGGGTTTAAAGCAATTTAAATACATTTAATTGCATACAGTGTGCACACCATCTATGCTGTGAGGTGTTTGAGTCTGTTTAGTCTGTTTATATTGTATTTGAATTTATCAGTCAGGGGTTCGGTTGTGGTTTTTTAAATGGACTGCATTTGGACACTTTGAGGAAAAAACACTACAGCCCTGATTTTGACGAGTTGCACTTTTCATTCTTCTAAAAGCTTTGACTCAAGTGACTTTAATGTTGAAAGAAGCCATCCAGTTCTGCAGTCAGTCCACTGTTTAGCTGATGAAGAAGCCACCGTTGTTGTTTGCAGCAGTCAATGATGCATTTGAAAGATATGGTGTACAGTAGGATTATAATTACCCACGCTTGATTTATGAAGCAAGATTTCTGTGCCAAATCTAGATAATGCCCAGGAATGAGAAACAAACAGATATATATTCATACTCCTCTTATCCTAAAAGTGGGAAATATTGTGGATGTTTTATTTGGCGCGATGTACAACAACTATCCCACCCCTGATGTGCCTATACTGAGATTCCCGCTGTATTCTCCGTTAAGCCTGTGATTGATGATTTGACATTTAACCAGTGGCTTTGCACAACCACTTTTCTTGAAATTCTGGACCTATTTTGAATTATTATGTGGGTAAAAATATATGAAGGGGGTTTAACTTACCTATTTACTGTGGTCAATCTTTTATCACTATTGAAAAATGTGTGATACAAAACAAGTGATATTCTTTCTACTCTGAAAAGAGATGGAATAAAGGTTTGACTTTTCCTCTGACTGGTCTCTTCTTGTCACCGGAGTTATTATTGTGAACTAAGACTAAAAACTTAACTAAAAACGTCAATAAACATTACCTGAAATAAAAAAAAAAATTTTAATTCAACATTGTAAGTTGAAGTACTAAAATAAAGCTAAATAAACCTCTTAAATTTATTTACAATTAAATAGGAATTACATCTTATAAAACATAATAAATTAAAAATGTATTAATACATTTATTATAAATAATAGTTTGAAACAGTAAGGATTTTTACTGTTTTTTTTTTTAAAGATATTCTATTCTGCTCCCCAAGCATGCATGTTGTGATCCAAAAAGCAGGCACTATGTGAATTTTGTTTTACTATTTAAAATAACGCTTTTTATGTACAATAGGTTTAAAATGTATTCTATTCCTGTGATCAAAGCTGAATTTTCCGCATCATTACTCCAGTATTCAGTGTCACAAGATCCTTCAGAAATCACTCTGCTGATGGCTGTTTAAGAAACAAAATTTTTATTTTTTAATTTTTAAATTAATTATCAATATTTAAAAACAGTTGAGTAAATTTTGTTTCAGGATTCTTTGATGAACAGAAAAAGATCCACAAAGCTCCGCATTTATCTGAAGAGACCAATAAAAAGCTTTTGTTACATCTTATAAGCTGGTTACGGTCCCCGGGGCAGCGGGAAGGACTGTAAGCAGGGAATCAATTAGCGTAAATGAGAGAGACAAGAGTTACTGGCACGGTCCCCTTTATTGTCGAGGATGAGCTGCAGTCATCACGGTAACTCACGGTAACTACTGACACCCAGAATTCAGAAAATGCAGCTGAACTATTCAGTGCAAACTCAATTATAATACCGTTAAGTAATTAAAAAATTAGTGCTGTCAAACGATAATCGCATCCAAAATAAAAGTTTTTGCTCACATAATACAGTATATGTGTGTACTGTGTATATTTATAATGAATATATAAATTCATCACTTGCAGGCTATATATTAAGACAATATGTCGTGTTTATAGATTTATATACCTATAAATTAGAGGAATATAATATATACAGTAAATATTCTTAAGAATATATACTGTATGTGTCGCTGTATATCTGCGTCATAAAATCACAGTACACAAAACATGTAAACAAAAACGTTATGGGTTTGGACGATTAATCGCTTTGACAAGCACTTATATATAATATAAATAGAATAAAACATGATAAAATGTAATATAACAAAATAATTTAATTGGACGCATCGATGGAACTGTATGTAGGGGGGTCACACTTCCCACCAAAAGAAGCTAATGCCTCCAAATTGTTTATATAACCGTATTAGTGTGTTGGTTCCTGTTTGATCTTGCAGCAAATAGGCAAATATGGGAATTAATGGGTGTCAGGTCGGTACACTCTAAAAAAAATAGTGGGTTAAATATAATCCAGTGCTGGGTAAAATAGGGACAAAACCAGCAATTGTGTTGTTTTGACCCAGAAGGTTGGGTTAAATGTTTACCGCAAGAGCTTTGGGTGAAACCATCGCTGGGTCAAAAACAACCAATTGCTGGGGTTTGTCCCTATTTCCCCAGCAACCGGGTTGTATTAAGCCAGCATAATTTTTAGAGTGATATGGTATGAAAGGAGCAGGTATGTAGAATGATGGTATGTATGTTGGTGTTGGAGAAGTGTAGTATTGTGAATAACTGCTTGCTGGCATGGCTGGTGTCCCGTTAAGCCCTAAAGTGTTAACTGATGTGTGTGTCTGTAATGATGGCTGACCTAAATGTGAGTAGGTGAGCCTCTGTGCTGGTCTTCGATGCCTTGTAGATCTATTGAAGGGGGGTTTTGTGTAGTTGTGTTTGGGTTAGTTAGGACAACAGGAATGCCTCTGTCTTCATGGATGCTCTCTGGTACAAATGGCTATATTAATCTACAGGAACGTTTGTTTTCTTCACTCGGCTTGTGTTGCTGCAGGCAAGTTATTCCTTCTGCTCATCTAGGGTTAATTTGATGTTTTTTTTTTTTTTTTTTTTTTTCTCTTGAGGTGGGATGCACTATACTCGTGCCATGAGATAGGAAATGTTGGCGTTCCAGACCGTTTCAAGGAGTCCACTGCAGTAGTTAAAGCTTCTATTTGTACCCTCAGCTGCTGAATGGTCTTATCTTTTGTCGTCTCATCCACTCTCACCATTTCAGACTCAAACTGTGCGCTGTGTGCATGTACCACTGTATGGCATTGCCTCTCCCTTTCATCACTTGTAATTCTTATTACATGCCTCAGCAGGGTTTCATCAGCGACACTGGCATCTAAGAGGAAAGATTAGAGTTCATAGAAGAGGCCCATGGAATCTTTAATATCTGAAGACTATTTGTGTGGAAGAATGGGCCAAAATCACACCCGAGCAATGCATGTGACTAGTTTCTCCATACAGGAGGCATCTTGAAGCTGTCATTACCAACACAGGCTTTTGTACGAAGTATTAAATACATTTCAGCAAGCATGTTCAATGCTTTTTCCCTGGGTCATTCCATTTTATTACACAGAACTTAATTTTAATTTCTTATTTGTATTGTTTTCTTGTATGTGTGGGTTTTCTTGTAACACCTGGTGAAAACTTCGTCAACAGCACTTTTAGAAATATATTTACTGAGAAAAATGTTGATGTGTTCAATACTTATTTTACCCACTGTATATACATATAAATAGAAATAAACATAAATAAAAATGAAATATACTAAAATAATTTTATTTGTGGGGGTGGTCACACACTATACCATTCAAAACTTGGAGCCAGTATAAATTTTTTTTTTGGAAAGAAATTATAGAAACTAATATTTTTATTTAGCAAAGATGCTTTAAATTGATCAAAAGTGTTACTAAATGTTTCAGATAAATGCTGTTCTTCTGAACGTTCTGTTAAAGAAACTTGAAAAAATTATACTCCGCTGTTTTCAACATAATAATAACAATTTCTTGAGCAGCAAATCAGAATATTAGAATGATTTCTGAAGGATCATGTGACACTGGAGTAATGATGTTTAAAATTCAGCTTTGAAATTACAGGAATAAATCAAATTTTTTAAATATATTCATAGAAAACAGTTAAATAGTAAAAAAAATATTTCAAACTCTTACTGTTTTAGCTGTACTTTGGATCAAATAAGTGCAGGCTTGGTGAGCAGATGAGAATTCTTTAAAAAAACATTAATAATAAATAATAATAATATTGCATTTTATTTGAAATGCGCTTTTCTTAAACCCAAAGTGTTACAGTAAAACTAAAACACAAAAAGAACAACACAAAAATACAAGAATTAATTAAAAACAACCTTAAATAAATGCATCTTAGTCAAAATTTTATAGTGATCCAGAGTTGGTGCATTTCTATTATTAAAAGGAAGTGCATTCCATAATTTGGGGGCTTTGAATGAAAAAGCTCTTTCCCCCATAGTCTTAAGTTTGCATGATAAAGTAAAAGAGAACTGGCAGAGTGGAGAGAGTCGAGAAGGAGTACATGAACTAATAAGAGAGCAAAGATACGCTGGTGCAGTCCCATGTAGTGCTTTGTATGTTCAAATTAGAATTTTAAAATCATTCCATAGCATTGAAAGCCAGTGTAACTGCTGTGAAAGCACTGTGTAATGTGTTCCCGTGGAGTAAACACACGAGCAGCAGAATTTTGAATGTACTGGAAGGCCAGAAAAAGCATTAAAAACCTTACTGTTTAAAGACTTTTGACTGGTAGTGTATTTAAAAAAAATTAAAATGACAAAAGCACACCAAAATTACTAAAACTAAAAGTGTGACTGAATACACGAAATATAAAATAAATGTCAAATTATTACCTGCTGCTTGTTTCCGTCACACAGTCATACAGGAAAAGGAAGTGATGAGTGGTGGAGATTAAAGCGAACAGGATGGATACAGAGCCATATAATGCAATTTAACGCACCTTTATTTCAATGAAATAGAGTTAAAGGCGATGGACGAGTTTCCCCAGCTAATGTGATCGTGATCTGGAAAACAGAGACTCGTTATTACCTTGGTAAGACTTTATAAAGCTTTATAATCTAACATTAGCCAGCTAGCTGCACAAATTCATAATCATCATACTGTATCATAACAATTCACCCATTAAAAAAAATCAATCAATAAAGGTGGCCCCAGCTGTTGGTTATTTTGTGATATGATACAAAATAATGTAAAGTGAGTTTTTGAATGTGATATATCACTTGTTTGGAGATGTAGCACTTTATTTTATCTTTATGCGAGCCAATATGTCAGCACTGTCAATGGTATTACTTGTTCACTACTTAGTTTATATTATACTCACTAATAAGTAAGAATATATGAATTTTGCTACTGTACCTTTAAGACTTACTGTATGTGCAAACGAATGTGTCATTCATTAAGTTGATGTAGTTGCTGAAACTGAATTATTTCATTCACGAGTGCAAGAGAAATCCAGTTTTGTCTGTAACGTGTTCTCGTTTGTGTCACAGGGTTGGAGGCGTAGATTGAGGACGCTGGCCGCATGATGTTGGACCACGCCAATGTGAGTTTGACCCCGGATGAACGGGTGCGAGCCTTGACCAAGAAGGGCAGCGCCCCTCCGCCAATACTTCCGCTCGGGCTTGGAGGTGATCCGCATGGCCCACGTGTACACCGAGGAGGGCAACACAGAGCACGCCTTTGTCCTCTACAACAAATACATCACGTAAGAAGGCCTGAACACAGCTCTAGCTCATTCTGTTGCATTTTAAACAGACACTTAACCGAAAAGGAAAGTTCTTATCATTTACTGACCTTCATGTCGTTCCAAACTTGTGACTTTCTTTATTGCTTATTCTGAGACTTGAAAAATTTCTCAGTGTTTTTCTGCAAAAGAAAGAAATTAAAATGGGTTGGGAACAACATGGGAGTCTCTGTTATGTGCGTAGTGTTGGTAATGTTCAGTTTTCTTATAACAGGTTTAACTCTGGTTCTTTTTAACCCACCAGGCTTTTTATTGAAAAGCTCCCCAAGCATCCGGAATATAAGCTGTGTAGTATTCCTGAGAAGGAGAATTTAAGGGTAACGTAGTCTAGTGAACTCTAGATCAATAATCTCACATTTTCATCATACCATGTTAGTTGTCTCAATTTTGCTGTTGTTCCTCACACAGAAGCTAAAGGAGACTGCTTTTCCTCAAGCAGAGCAGCTGAAGAAACATTTACTGAGGAGATATGAGAAAGAATATGCTGAGTTCATCAGCAAAAAGGTTGCAAACCTTTTCATGGAATAAAAGCAAAACCGATGAAACCATTTTCACCTCATATTGTTTTTATGACTAAGACATTTTCCAAATTCTGAGTTAATGCATTCAGATATTTGTTTTCCCCCAAATTCCAGTGATTTTATTGTAATACCGTAATTCTAGGATATACAATATTTTTTTTATTACCATGGAAATCCCCAGAGTCCCCCAATACCCAGCAGTTACCATAAAAAAGATCCATTCTCTCTCTCTCTCTCTCTCTCTCTCTATATATATATATATGTGTGTGTGTGTGTGTGTGTAGTAGTAGTCAATTTTTTCACGATTTGTGAAAATTTAAAATTAAAATGACTTTTTACACAAAACATACTATGTTTAATGAATATCCAATGGGACTATTGAAAGTCACAAAACAAATAATTTATTTATTTTTATTTATTCATTTTACTACTATTTAATAAAAAAAATAGTATTAGTCTAATATAGGGATGCAATGATTCACTCAATTCACAATGCAATATGATTCACAATACTAATTTCACAATATGATTTTCTCACAGTTTTTTAATGAGATTTAAGAAGGACATGCATGAAAAGGTGAATGTCCTTATTATGCTTGGCAAAATGCTGCATATTTCTTTGTGATTTTGAATAGACCAAATAATAAAGCTAAATATTAATGTTTAAAACAAAACACAAAATCAAATAAATAACACAAATAAAACAAATCTCTTCATATAAACAAATTAAGGCTTTGTCTGTGCCCTTTCCATTTACAGTTAGAGGTAACCACTGTATTTTAATCACAATCCAAACAAAGACACTGCATACATGCAGCATGAGCAGTTTTTAATCTAAATTAGGTTGTATAATTTCGAGATTTGAAGCTAAAGCAGCAGATGGGCTGAATGAAAACGCAAATTCACTCTCTGACAGCAGGTGGCGCTAATGGAACACCAGATACAGTGTTTGCTTGGTTACCGCTGTAAACAAAAGAGCTGCACTTATGAACACTACTCTAATATGCATTCTACCAAAGACTAGAATACCTAAGACGTGTTCCTCATATAGTTTTGAATGGGGAAAAATGCAACGCTTAATATGGCCACTCAATCAAATGAAGCCCCGCCTTCTAGCAAAAGAGCCAATCGCTAATCGGTAAAGTCAGCACGTCACTGCAGCTGCCGTTAGAAGTCCTGGTTTCTATAGAAACAGTCAGCAGTCTGAGACGTGTGCCTAGGACTGCGCATGCGCACTGGCTGATCTAGCCTGAAAAATAAGCTCTTTATAATGCTATTTGAGCAAAAGAAACAACATTGTGATGCAGTTGTGTCGTGTTTTTTTTTTTTTTTTGTCGGATTTCACTGGTGATTTCAAATATGAAATTTAATCGTAAGCGTGGCGAACAGTTTTGGAGAATCTGATGTTTCCCCGTGGATGAGGATGGGGATGGCCATTCAAAGATGGCCGCCGAGTGACATGACTTGCTTTAAAGGGACTTGGATTATACACAGACAAGATGAAAAGAAAATACCATCTAAACTTTTCTGAAGGCAGTCAGTTCCCCTCAGAGATACATTCATATAAACTCTGATTGTATCGCAATTCATTTAACATCTCATCACATATTTGTATTGATTATCAACCGGCTCGGGGGGCATCGTTACATCCCTAGTCTAATGCTAATTTTCCATATACATTATTGACATGTGTTTGGTGTGATTCATTTCAAAGTTAAAGATGCACATGGTTTTTTCATCTTGGTCAGTCTTGTGAGTGTGGCTCAGTCGCCTGCTAGCGTGCAGAAGATCAGGCGCTGGAGCGGGTGTTGTCTCGGCAGCGTGAGGCGGAGAGGCAGCGTGTGGAGGACATGCAGAGGAGGTAGCTGGAGCAGGAGCAGTTCAGCAGGTTTGAGGAGTCGATCCGGCAGCAGGAACGTCAGCATAAGAGTCAGCTCGTCCACGAGTTCAACACACCAGCGCCCCTCCAAGATGACACTCTGCTCATTCCTGGGATCCAGGGTCCCCCTCTGCCCTACCTAGAGTCCCCCACTCCCCCTCAGAGTCCACAGTACCCCTCGGCCAATCACAGCGCTCCGTCAGCTCCCAGCCCGGCTGCACCCCCGACCTTTGACCGCTCACTTAAACCGGGTCACCTCAGTAACAACAGTACGACTTGCCTTCAATCCTCAGCAAACTTAGAGCAGCCTCTAATTCTGTGTTTTCAGGTTGTCACTGTTTCTCTTTGTGTTTCAGCTACATTGGTTGATGGTTTATGGCAGATTGCTGTTCCTGCTAAGCTTTGCGGCAAATTTCTGCGATTGGCCAATAACAACACCATAAGAGCAGTGGAAACCTGTGGGATACTCTGTGGGAGACTGGTTTGACTTTGTGACATGATTTATCATTCCTTTATTATGATTTTGTACCATTGTTGAATGTTGCGAGTCACCAAAATTTTGCCTGTTACCAGGCTCAATGGGATTCGCTAAAGGCTTGTCAGACCAAGATGAATGTTTGCCATAAAAGATTTGCTGCGATAAATATTTAAACTTGAATAAACAGCTGTTAAAGGCATAGTTCACCCCAAAACTAAAATTTGCTGGTAATTTACTCACGCTCAGGCTATCCAAGATTTTTTCTTCAGTAGAACAGCAAAGAAAATGTTTGGCTGAAACCATGGTCTTTGGTGATTCATAATATGTAGGTCAGTGGCTACCAGCACTTTGAGAGTAAAAAAAAGCATATCAGGCAGCACAAAATTGAAAAACAAGTATGTTTTTACCAGTGGCCCCTGATGATATATTGAGATCTTATGAAGTGAAACGATCAGTCTGTGCAAGAAACTGAGCATTATTTACAAAATTATTACCTGTAATCCAGAGCCTCAGGCTACAGGAAAATCCAGTTATTTTCCTTGAACTGGATCTTTCAGACAGTTTACTTCTGGTTCACACAATTGTTTCACCAGTTAATTTACATAATCATGCAATGTCACGTATACCCAATAATGTCATGTATACCCAATTATGTCTAAAGCATATCCAATTATGTCTAAAGCATATAAAATGAACTAGTCTTAATAAACTCACCTTTTTACATAATGAGAAACCATAAAAACTGTCATTTCACACTTTCATTCAAGTGCTCGGTTCATACATGCTCATATCAGCGGCTTATCGTTCTTCAGTCAAGTTCGATCTGTTTCTTCAATTCAGTGACTTTTGGAGGAACTGGAGTGCTGAATGAGTTGGCAAAACCCGGCATCACAGGATCATACGCCGGTATTTCGGCTCATTTCGAGTCGGAGTGACTGTCAGGTATCCGAAAGTGAGTTTTGATTGAGTAAACTGTAGATCTGTGCTGTTCGAGCTGCAAACTGTTTCGGACGGTTCAATCCGATTTGGTGAACTGGTTCATCCAATAAATTCTTATTTTTCTCCTGTTTGTTTTTTTGTTTTTTTTTAACAACATTTACTCTATATAGAATCTAAAGTGTAACAATAGAAAATAGCATAGAGAAGATGCATAGCAGTTTAGTACTTGTGAGACCTGTCACAGAAAGACTTGATATTTGCTACCCTAATAGATAGAAATCTGATAGATGGATAGATAGATAGATAGATACAGTTTAATACAGTTCTTGTATAAGCTTTACCAATACAGTGCTGTAAGACATCTGACTGGAGAGTGTTTGTGTGCCTGTTGCAGAACAGGAACGCATTCACAGTGACACATGTGATTGTGCCGAAGCAGTGTGGAGGTCCAGATTACTGTGACACAGAGAATGAAGAGGAGCTGTTTCTGGTTCAGGACCAGTACGACCTCATCACGCTGGGCTGGATACATGTGAGTCGCAACCTTACATCACACTTCTGCCTTCTCTTGCTATATAACTGATATGAACCACATATATGCAATAGCATGTAAAATGGTAATTTCCCTGAATGTCTGTCACTACAGTGGAGACACTTCTGCCTTGTTATATTTATTGTGCTCGTCATGTTTATTGCTCGTTATATTTAATGTGCTCTTATGTCTGATCCCTGTCGTCTTGAACACGTGTGTATACTTGTTTTGTTAGTGTCTTTGCACCTTGGTCCATCAGAAATGACATTTCGTTCTTCTGTATACTGTGTATGTGGAAGAATGAAAATAAAGTTGAGTTGAGACATACAGCTGTCTTACTGTGGTCATCATTCAGATGTCGCTGTCGCTCTGCTCCACAGACTCACCCCACTCAAACAGCCTTCCTGTCCAGCGTTGACCTGCATACTCACTGCTCATACCAGATGATGCTGCCGGAGTCCTTTGCCATCGTCTGCTCTCCCAAACAAGAGTAAAGTCCATTAAATGAAGAAAGGATTGAAACAGTGACGGAACACAAGTGAGATGCATGGCCCAAAATATCCAGCCACCGCTTAAGGTGTAGTTCACCCAAAAATCAACATTCTGTCATTAATTACTCGCCCTCATGCCGTTCCAAACCCGTAACCCTACTTTTCTTTGTGGAATTTTATTTTTTTTTGGTTATTTTTATATTGGTTTTCTGCTGTGGTTTTGTTGGATAGTTGTTATGTATCTCAGAACACAAATTAAGATATTTTTGATGAAATCCGAGAGCTTTCTGGCCCTCTATATACGGTTGAACTATATTTTGTTGGATCAGTTCCTACATACACATACCATAAAAACTAATCCCGTGTGACTGATACGCTTCAAATCGGGAGATTTTAGGTCAGTTTCGCGGGTATGAAAGTGAGAGGTGCAAGAGTGGTTTGTTGTATAAGAAAGCTTAAAAGCGTTGCGCTGAGAGCTGCGTTTTCGTCCACTCAGAGCACACTTTAAATATCGCCAACAGTAAATTCAAAATCCTTAAATCTTTCCACAACTCCCCGATCTCTTGTTAAGTATCCTTGGAACAACCTTGGAATTCTCTTCTAAATTCCACGATTTCATTTTTTTTAATGACTTAAGGAGTTCAGTGACGACTTGTAAGGCACATTCAGCTTCTTTCGTCGGCTTAGTTCCTACCTTATTTCCGGCTTTGCTCCGGAGTTCAGTGCATTA
The DNA here is from genome assembly GCA_018155175.1 of Sinocyclocheilus anophthalmus. Taxonomy (NCBI): domain Eukaryota; kingdom Metazoa; phylum Chordata; class Actinopteri; order Cypriniformes; family Cyprinidae; genus Sinocyclocheilus; species Sinocyclocheilus anophthalmus. The sequence goes on along the minus strand of JADLZN010000560.1, from coordinate 86,429 downwards.
AAGAAATATCTTAAAAGATCATGAACGAAAAAACTAAAGTTGCGAAACCCCCAAACAACGAGGATCTTATAAGGGGGATATTCGAGTCAGTTTACCAGGAACGTTAAAGCGCATGGCATTCCGAGAGTGGACAGGCAATGAATTTTTACACTTTAAATAGTGACCTTAAATTAACCTAGGTCGTCAGGTGGATTTAAAGTGGAACAAGTATGGAAAATTTAATCAATTCCTCTAGGAGTGGGGTCTATATTTCTATATCGAGTACACAGGTTAAGGGATGTCAATCTGTAAAAATTTTATTGGGTAGAAATTAATGAGGAAAAAAAAATTAACGTACGAAAAAAACTAACAAAAACATGATCATGATAATAATATTATATAAAATATATATATATATTGTAGTTTTTTAAAATGAAAGTGAAATGGGGGCATGGAGTCAGAAAGCACTTGAGAAAGTGTGATGTAACTGATGTTGAGGGGGGGGCGTGATAACATGGCAGAGGACGGGCTACTTCAGGCTGACTGACTGACTACGGCATGGAGGAGATCTCAACCTGCACTCAGAAAGGCTTTCATCCACACCCCAAAGAACCTCCTCTTTTTACTGTGTGACATCGACCTCTGTTATTTACCTGTGTTTTGAAAGGACATAAGCGTTATGTTTCGTGAGTCATATATGATAGTTTTTTTCCCCCTCAGGGTGGCAGCCACATTAGAATCACAGAAGGCACTGTATCCATGCTAGACCTGCGATGATACATCTCTGGTGTTCACACAGCGGTACCATGAAGCTTATTTCTTTAATCTGTCCTCGCTAACTCCTCTGATGGACTCGCTCTGGTATGGCACCAGCTTTCACTGGTGGTGGGTTTCTTCACAGACAGACTCATCTAAAACAAGCACTTTTTGGGAAATATGAAGGCACTAACTGAAGCAGCATCTTTTATGACATCCGTTGGGAGCTCAGGAACACAAACACCTCCACAGGACTGCAGCCCATCCCTGTTTCAGTTTGATGATCTAGTGAGCCATACGCAAATGTCTTGTTGCCCTCCAAGTTTATTTATGCTCTTAGTGACGTCACACACACTAACATATCACATCTGCAGAAACAACATTAAAGCAAAGGGCTTTATAAACTACTGAGCATCTTTGGTAAAAGCTGAACAGGTCATGCCTGCAGGGCTGCACCTGTCATGAATGCCAGCGATTATCAGCTTAATTCATTTCTTATATATTTTCTAAAAGCAACTTCAATTTTGGTAACAATCAGTAAATGATGTTGAATTGTCGGTTCTGATTGGTTGACAATATGATGGGCCGTTCACACAGAATACGTTTTTGCATTTAAAAATGTGGCACACGGGACAGTGGAATAAAAGAATGCAAGGTTTTTTGAAAGCCAAACTTCTTTTAACCTGAGCATCATGTATTTAAAACTGTTATGTGTGAGACTGAAAAAGTCAGGAGCGCAACGGTAAAAGAGGCGATACATGCTTTTAACTTGAGCCATGCTTTTAGAATGGAATTGCTTTCAGAATTCTGAGTTTATATCACAATCATTTTTTCCCTCAGAATTAATCTAAATTAGGTTGTATAATTTCGAGATTTGAAGCTAAAACAGCAGATGGGCTGAATGAAAACGCAAATTCACTCTCTGACAGCAGGTGGCGCTTATGGAACATCAGTTTGTCTCACAAATTCACAATTCTGAGTTCATATCGCGCTATTCTAAGTTTGTATCTTCTCACTATTCTGTTTATATCTTGCAATTCTGATCCCCCCCCGCCGACGTTTACCCCTCTGAATCTTAAAATTCAGACTTTTTCCCCTCAGAATTCTGAGTTTACAATCTCACAAGTTTATCGTAATCCTGAATTTTCTTCTCAGAATTGAGAAACTCAGAATTGCAATAAATAAATGTAGATAAAAGCAGCAATTAGGGTTTTTCTATCTCATGGTGGAAACAAGCTTATATAGCCTACTATACAGAACTGGTTTTAACTTGAGCGTTGTGAATGTAGAATGCCGTTTCATGTGTCTTGACAAGCGAGCGCGACCTTCAAACATGTCCATCTAGCACATATTTACATAAAAAATATGGAAAAGCACCGCAATGGAATGCAAAAATGTGTTCTTTGTGAACAACCGTACTAATAATACTTACCTTTATTGATGTATTTGACTGGTAACTTTCCATGTCACATTGTTTATTACAGTTTTATCTCTCTTAAAGTATGACCTGATAAAGAAATCAGTCAAACACTAAAGAAACTGTGACATTCTGTCTCATTTCTTTATTAATATGCAATTAGTTGCTGTTAGTACAATGTATAAATATTAAGAACAGAGACAGCAAGCTGAATTACACATCAAAACTCTGTGTTAAAGATGGGAACGTTATCATAAATTAAGATTTTTTTTAAAAATCAACCGTTTTTATGATTTACAGTATTTGTAGATTTAAAGATGATTTTTTTGTATGCATGTGCAGTAAATCAGTTTATGAGCAGCACTCGATCCATACTGCCAGAGAGATTTCATTCAAATGCTTTTTTAAGGTTTTGGGCAGGAAGTTACACGCTGTTCTTTGATCACAGAAAATACTGAAATGTTTCCAGAAACATCCCAACCCACTAATTAGAGTCCGTGTCCACTGCGGCCCGGCACACTAACAGCATTTCCTCCTGTCAGAGATTGTCTGACGTCAGGCACTGTTTTTTTAACACTGGATTGAGGAGGTTCACATCAGCCCAGCCAGTCCAGGTCATCATCTTCATCACTCTCATCATTAAACAGAGGGGCGGGAGGGGGACATCCTTTCAGGCTCTGAGGAGATTCACACAACAGCAGCAGTCAGTTCACTGTTCATTTAGTTCCTGAACAAAAACACTGTACATGGCATATACTGACTAGTAAGCTCTGCCATTGATTTCCTATCATTGGTCAAACAAACAGAGTCCTGTCCCCAAACTCATACTATTGGATATAGTTTTGGGCATGTTTTCATAATAATGTCACACAATGACAATTCAATTACAATCACATAGTAGTATAATGGATGCACTGAATTTTCATTATGGAATCAATGCATCACAATGCACTTTAAATTTAAATTACAATAAATGTATTATTTATGACAACTTTCATGTCCTCAATAATGTCAATCATGACAACCATGATTTACACAAGAACAGTTTTTTCGTAGTATTACAGATCTGTCTGGAGTCACAGCCTGTCCATGGTGGGCATCAAACCAACAACCTTCTGGTAACCAACTCTAAACCACTACACCGCATTCATTCACACTATATTAAGCAGCATACTGGGGAACTGTCAATATTAGAAGACAATCTAGACCTTTAATGACACATAGTTGACATTAATTGGGTTAATTACACTTTTTTAAAAGGACTGATTTGTCTACAAAGGACATTTTCAGTTTTAATTGACAATCAAATAGTTAGTTTGTGAGACTGAAGAGCAGCAGAAGGATGTGGAGTGTGTGTGTGTGTGTGTGTGAGAGAGCCCTGCTCACCAGCTCCTCCTCCTCCTCCTCTTCATTGGCCGCTGCCGCTGCGGGGGTGTGTGCGGGTGCAGATGGGGGCTGGGAAGGGGAGGGACTCTGGAAAAATGGTTCCTCTCCATTTTCCTCTTCTACCCTCTCAGACGGACTGAGAGAATAGCAGGATGAGACAGAGAGAAACAGGACAGAGTGTCTGGATGACACACATGCTAACAGTGAAGGTTAAAGCGGGGCTTGTGTTAGTTGATACGCTTAAGTTAATTTACAGTGTTATACAGTAATGGGAAGATTTCTGAGGTTTACCAACAATCCTAAAAATGATTGAATTCGATCAACTGCAGTGCTGGGACGTCAACAAACAAATTCAACTACTCGCAAGCCTACTTGCTGTGAAATCTAATTACTGACCGCTTCCTGTTTGTGCTGCCATGCGCTTTTGTGGGAACGAGACTGTGCATCTTCTCTCACATATGACAAGATGATCCATCACATAAATGTACGGCCTATTTTACTGTGAAATGAAAATGCAGTCCTCATTTACTCACCTTCATTTTAATCGAATATTGTTTGACTTGCTGTCTTCCGTGAAACACAAAAAGGAGATATTCTGAAGAATGTTCCAGCTGCTCTTTCACACAATGATCATGAGTAAAAACACACGACAAATAACATACCATAAAAGTGGTTCATAGGATTTCTGCACTATTTTTCCAAGTGGTCTTAAAGGGATAGTTCACCCAAAAATGAAAATTCTGTCATCATTTACTCACCCTCAAGTAGTTTCAAACCTGTATGAATGTCTTTGTTCTGCAGAACACAAAGGAAGATATTCTGAAGAATGTGGGAAACAGAGCAGTTCTGGGGCACCATTGACTTCCATGGTATTTTTTTCTCCTACTATGGAAGTCAATGGTGCCCCAAAACAGCCTGGTTACAAACTTTTTTCAAAATATCTCCCTTTCTGTTCGGCAGAACAAAGAAATTTATACGGGTTTGGAACTACTTGAGGGCAAGTAAAGAATTTAAATTTTTGGGTGAACTATCGCTTTAAGTCATGCAAAAGCAAGTTATTCACACCAACATTTTTCCCACCATCAAGGCCCTTAAATCTTCAGAAGACTTCGATTAAAGCATGCATGCAAAGTCAAATGAAGAACTTTTATGGAGCTTTTCTGTCCTGCTTGGAGCCTCAGCTGGTCACTCTATGCTTCATTGTATGGAAAAGAACAGCTTGAACACTTTGCGAACAATCTAGTTCAAGAGAAGAAGAATTTTGTATTTATGCTGGTTTTGAATTTTTTTAAATTTAGGTTTTCATTTAACTTAAAATGTCATGTGGTATAACCATCAATTAACAAATAATATTTTCGATCCACATTCTATACTGTGAGTGTAAACATCTAAATATTAAAAAAAAGCTTTGAATATATTTGAATAGTTAAAAATTATTTTTACATATATCATGAATTTTTACATTATTTATTCATAAATATGCAGATTCGCTTAGGGGAAGACAGTTTTGCCGAGTACATGAACAGCTCTGAGTACAACGTCATGTGTTGTTAATCTTGAAAATATGGTTATTACAACATGGCATGAACACACTTGACCAAAACGCACAGTCATGAGGGTCCTCTATGATATAATTTCCTGTTTTGTTTTGATTCTTTTTTACCTGATTGCTGGTTGCACCACTGACAGACAAAGGTTTTATTAAATTTAGCAAATTATTTTCTAAAACAATAATAAAAGATTATGACAAAAAAACAACACTTTTTATTTTTAAATCAAGAATTTTCTTTTTTTCTTCAATCTTTTTCTTTATTATAATATTTATATTATGTCCCCGCCAAAATGAACTGTACTTCAGAAATGAAAACATGCTGATCACAGAAGAGGTCTTGTCATGTCCTTGACCCATTTCCTTTTGTATTCCGCACAAGAAAGTCATGTGGATGTAGCAGGGATGATATGTTAAACAAAACTAAAACCATAAAACAATCCGGTACATGAAATAAAAGAAACATTTATTGAAAGAAAATGTCAAATAAATAAATTTAATATATATCGTCTACTGCAGTTGCAAAGGCAACATTTTCATTTAGTTTACAATGATGTACTAAAATAACTAAAACTGAAAAATTATCGAAAAACTAGATAGACAAATGTAAAAAAAGAAAAAAAAAATCTAATTCAAAATAACTAATATTATCTCAATACTAAAACAATGTGAAGGTGAGTAAATGCTGATTTTCATTTTTAGGGGGAATCTTCTTTAAACAAGCTGGAAAATGAATCTTCCGTCATAAAAGTGAAGCACATTTATCATGTTAGCGGTTGAGTACGTACCTGGAGAGCAGTGCAGACTCGTCCTGGAGAGCGGGAGGAGGTGGTGGTGGGTTCTTGGGAGGGCCACCTAATGTCATGTGTGTGCTTTCTGGTTCATCTAAAGGCCCTGAAACACTCTCTTCAATTACCTTCACTTCCTGTGTGGGACTAATGTCCTCAGGCGGCTCGGTGGTCACTTCCTGTTTGGATGTGACGTCCCTTTCAGTCTCTTCATCGTGTTTAGTTTCTGCGCCGCTCTCACTGATCTCCTGATCTTGCACATTGCGTTCTGTAACTTCCACTTCCTTCTCTTCCACAACTTTCTCTTCACTCTTTTCTTCTACAACTTCCTGTTCACTCCCGTCTTCTTCTCTTTCGAGTTCCTCTGTTTCTTCTTTCTTCTCCTCTGCTGGTGAAACATCTCTCTTCTCCACTCGCTGTGGTCCATCTTCATCCTGCACTGCAGAATCTCTCTCTCTCTGCTCCTCCTCCTCTCTCTGGCCGTTTATATGCACCTCACGTCTAGGCTGTGTGTCAGTCTCCCTCTCCTCCTCATTCTCCTCCTCTTCCTCTTCTTTTTCACTGTGTTCAGATGAAGATCTCTCCTTTTTGGTGAGCAGCTGCAGTGTGACATTCTGTGATTGGAGGAGAAAAACACACTTTGTGGCATGTTTTATTGGCAGAATGAAGTGTTTTCAGATTCTGAGCACAAAGCTCACATTGTGTTGGACAGAGATTTGCCAGACCTTGATAGTGCTGACCAGCACTCGGAGTACAGCACTTCCTGTGTAGGTCTCGCTCAGATCAAACTCCCCTCTGAGAGACTGAAACACTCCATTCATCACGCGCTTCACCTGAAAATAAACACAGCTGCGCTTAGAAAGTGTGATCCATGCAGACTATGCTTACTATATGATGCAAATCAAAATTAAATGCTTTAAAAAAAGTGTTATTTGAAAAAAAACAATATATATACACAATAAATGTTTTTTTTGAATTTAAGAATTTAAAATAAGTTTCTATTTTAAGGCATTGCAATTAGTCCCAAGCTGAATTTATTTCTGTGATCAAAGCTGAATTGTCAGCATCATTACTCCAGTCTTCAGTGACACATTAACCTTCAGAAATCATTCTAATATACCGATTTGCTGCTCAAGAAACATTTCTGATTCTTATCAATGTTGAACACAGTTGTGCTGTTTAATATTTTTGTAAAAACCATGAAAACCGGGAACAGACTAACAAGTTCAAAAACCAGCATTTATGTTGCAATGAAATTTTTGTACTTAGAAGGGCAGTCTTAACAGTCGTTTGGGCGCTAAAATTGTACGTCATGTTTTACTAAAGACGCGCAGTGACGAATTAGCACTGAAAAGGCGTGGACAGTTATTTTTGCGCCTGACCTTATTGAATATGCATTAGTAGCAGTTTCCCTTTCAGATGCAAAATTTATGGGAGGCGACTAGTATTAAAATGAATCACGCAACGCGATTTACTAACGTTTGCGCTCGTCAAATTACTGGTATTTGCACCATTATTTAACACCCAAAAAAGCATGTCTAAAGGGGTTGATTGCGATTTCACTTTTTTAATGTTAGTTTTTAATGTTGCTGTTTGAGCATAAACACTATCTGCAAAGTTACGAAGCTGAAAGTTCAATGCAAACGGAGATAGCGTCTTTTAAAATTCGGGCAGTTTAATGCCTACAGAAACGGCTCGTAGGGACTACATCGAGTTACTTCCCGGGTTCGTGACGTCACAAAACCAGATAAACCCCGCCTTCGGGAAAAGGCAGCAAAGGGGGCGAGGCCATGCTGCGCTGCTTTAGAGAAGAGGAAGAGAAAACTACAGGCGCACGTAAAAATCTATATATATACGAATCGTGATTCTGTCTTCTAACGATTCTAATGGATTCACAAGTTCTGCAAATCCATGTTCTAAAGCAGCAGTTCTTAATAGTGTTCCTCGCGTTCCCCTGCTCTGCATTTCTCTCTCTCTCTCTCATTCAGCTCAGTTCCAACAATGAACTGTTCCAATTATACTTATTTTCACATAGCTCTGAGAAGCATTAAACATGGACGCGCGCGCAGTTACCGTACTGTATTAAAGCTTTGATCAGGATAAAACCGTATATTAAAAGGTAACTAAGCGGTAGCCATTTGCAAATACACATATCTAAAAGAGAGGACAACAACACACACAAAAAACATAAGTCCTAAGACATTAAGCCGTGGCTTGCACCGGTTCTGCACGTCCTTTCATAATAATCCTTTCTGCTTCTCAATCGGCTCAAAACTGGAAGCGTGATATAGTCTGCACCCTGACCTCCTCCTCTGTTTACCAACACCTGAGGCATCATGCCTGCTGGCGAGGGTAGTGTGGCCGCGCGTACTCACCTCATGAGGCGGTTTACTCCATCCTCACAAGCACACTTGGGTCTATAACCAACTCAGCCCACTCGCCTATTTCTGAGTCGGAGGGGCTTCATAAAATAAGGAATGATTCAGCGCTTTTTCTCAAGAAGGACAGGCGTGTGGAATAAAGGTAATTTATGTGAAAAATAATGCGTTTTTCGAAAAACTAAGCTTAACACATGTTACAATCTGGCCCACCCATAACCACAATCAAGCTAGATACCAACATAAACCTCACCGACTGTTGCTAAACACCTCTTACACATTTTGTCGCGCTTGAACTGGCTGCACTTTGGTGTTTTTCGCTTCGAGTCGTATGCCCAGCGATACAGAGAGCCACTTGGGTAGATAGCGGAGATCACTTGCGTCCATTGGTCGCCCCGCTTCTCTCAACTCATAATATCTACGCTGTCACGCCTGTCTTTGCATATCACCACTCTAAATCACTAGGGATTGTGCCTCGGGTCAATCCCTTAACTGCTCGCTGGTGCCCGCGCCCACCTTTCGGGTCTTCTTCGCTCTCTTTATACGCTGTCGTCAGGGTGATCTTTGCAGCTTCAACTTTAGTGGCTCGTGCCTTTTCTTCAATTGGCTGCACTCGCCCCCGCTTTCTAGAGAGGTAAGGCGAGGTCTCGGGCTCCTGGGTCTTAACTTTGCACCAGGTTGTAAAGTCACAAACCGCAAAAGTAACCGTCTAACCCACAGCGGTCGCTGGGTGTTCGTATGGGCGCGCGGAAATCAGACAACCCGGTACGCTGGGCGCCCTGGTCGTCTGCTCGACGCGCTAATGGTCGCGTCGGCGGGAGGAAACGGGCCCGATGAAGTGGCGAACGGGCGTGCGGGGGGGGGTGTCTGGCCAAGTACGAGTAGAAGCTCGGGCTAGCTGGGCGAAAGAACGCAGAAACAACATCCACAAATAGGCTAAGGGACTCAAAAAACCCAGGAAAGAAAAGGGCGACCCGACGCGCGGGCCAACGGGGGAACAAGAGGAGGGGAGACAGAATGGAACAAAAACGAGAGGCGGGGACAGGAGCACAAGGCTGGGGACATGGGAGGTGAAATAAGGGGGGGGGACAGAAAATCAAGGAAATCTGTAAGAAGAACTGTCAGACTACGCCGGCCTGACCAGGTGGTGCGACGCAGTGAACCGGACTGAGGAAAGGGGGTGGAGGGGAGGAGCGCACAAAAGGGGACGTGAACGGGGCTGGGAGGACAATAGGGCAGCAAAGGAAGGACAGAGGAAACACCAGCGGAAGCAATGTGTCTCCCCTTCGCACGCATGACGTTTAGAGGACAATGTGCAGCACATCACAGAGGGAGAAAACCAGGTACAGAGGCAAAAAAAATCGCTTTGCGCGCACAGGACGGGGATAGTCCAGGGACACGACACGGGGGAAACTCGAATGGGCAAACATGCTGACGGGGCCGCAAACCCACACCAGATGCAGTCACCTCGTCCACACGGCTGGGTGGCCTCGCTCGTCTCGCAGAGAATTACCGTGCGAAGAGCACACCGTGCCCAGGAGAATGGGATGGGGGGTGGGGAGGTAAGACACGGAGGGAGGGAGAAGGCTCACCTCGGGCTGCGGAGCGGGGTGGCTGCTGGCGGCGCACTGGCCCGCCACTCGAAACCGCGTCTCTCCTCGGCTTCAGCACCGCCGCTCGGGCTCCACGCAAGCATCAAACACACCAAGACACTGGCCACATGCCCATACCATCCCATACAAAGCCTGAGACCTGGGCAGGGCTTAGCCAATCCTTGAGATACGAAGCTTGAAGATAATAAAAAAAAAAAAAAAAAAAAAAAAAAAAAAGGTCAGGAGAGGGTACAAAAAAAAAGTTAATAAACTAAATATGTATTTTGGTGCAAGGAAAAAAAACCGCTCCGGTTACTATCGTAACCTCGGTTCCCTGAGAGCGGTAACGAGACATCACGGAGATATTTCTCCATTATGGGAACTCCTTCCCGTCCAACCTTTCCTGAAGTCCTATTGGCTCACGCCAGTTCAATTGACTGGCCAATTGTCGCAAAGTATGTAAATTGCATGCAAATGCTTTCGAGCTTGAGAGGCAGTATAAAATGCGGTGCACACGACGATTATGTCAGAATCTGATACTGAACGCAGCTCTAGCTGATCGAGTAGCGAACACCGCGACCACCGTGATGTCTCGTTCCCGCTCTCAAGGAACCGAGGTTACGATAGTAACCGGATACGTTCCCTCTCGAGCTTTCACGAGACATCAAGGAGACATTTCTCCGTTATGGGAACAATATTCAATCCCGCAGTGAGAGAGGCTACGAGCAGCCTGTACAAATCACACACTCAGCGAAGATAGAACACACAATTCCCAACCAATAGCGACACTTGTTAGGCGGGCTCGCAGCTGATAGGTGGAGATAAGCCAATGAGCGTCTAATGCCCAGTCATACGAAATTTGCATATCTGGTCATTAATAACATAGGCTGCGCTGAGAATAGGGCAGAAGCAACAAAATTACTGTCAGGGGCTGCACAGAGATAACGGTGTTAAACAGCATAACACATAACATAATAATCGAGGCAGCAACACACGAATAGAGGTAGCAAACGTGAATCATTCACTCACCGACAGCACTCGTGGCTAAGACGAAAGTCCAGCTTGTCAAACCTGCGAAAGGGTATTCTGAGAAGACCCAGCCTGCTGCAAAGCATATATTTGAAATAGACATACCTTCCCCCACTCGAACCACGCCCAGGATGAGGGCCCCCCCCCCCCCGATTAGCCTTGTGATTGGGCCCTAATGTGAAAGGGCATTCAAAACCTTGGCTCGTATAAGCAGCCGTGATAGCGTCCACAATCCAGTGGGAAAGCCTCCTTTTTGACACGGCCAGGCCCTTCGCACAACCACCGTAGCTCACGAAAAGCTGGTCAGATTGCCGAAAGTTGGCCGAACGGTCAATGTAAATCCTCAAAGCCCTGACGGGGCACACCGAAGTCTGAGCGTCCGCATCACGCGAGGTCGATGACTCAGAAGACAGGGCAGACAGCGAAACAGTCTGCGCTCTGAAGGGGGTAGATAGTGATTTAGGCACGTAGCCCGGCCTCGGCCGGAGAGTGACGCTGCAGTCGCTGGTTCCAAAGCGAATAGTCACTGTCCACAGAAAACGCATGTAAATTCCCTATGCGCTTAGCCGAAGCGAGGGGAAGAAGAAGTGCAGTTTTGAGGGATAGTTCCTTCATATCAACGGATGCTAAAGGCTCGAATGGTGGCTGTGAAAGAGCTCTTAACACCACCTCTAGGTCCCAGGGCGGGACTGAAGGCGGACGTGGGGGATGCAATCTCCTCGCTCCCTTAAGAAAACTCACCACCAGCGCGTGCCTACCGATCGATTGCCCGCCCAGCGGGGAACGAAATGAGGCAATAGCGGCCACATAGACTTTCAGTGTTGATGGCAGAGATCCACTATCCAGTCTGTACTGTAGAAAACGCAAAACATTCGACACGGAGCAAGCAGCCGGGTCTATATGAACATCATGGCACCATTTCACGAACACTCCCCATTTTAGAGCATACAAACGCCTCGTGGAGGGTGCCCGTGCCTCCGAGAGCGTGTCGAGAGCACGAGAATGCAGAGCATTCAGCTCCGCTGATATCCCCGAAGCAGCCACACATGAGGCTCCATAACTCCGGGTTCAGGTGCCACACCGAGCCGCTTGCTTGAGACAGCAGATCCTTCCTGATGGGGATTGGCCAGGGCGGTGCCACCAGCAGCTCCACCAGGTTCAGGAACCAAGGCTGGTTCGTCCAGTTTGGGGCGATGAGTATCACCGAAGCCCCTCATCCCTGATCTTGCATAACACCAGTGGCGATATCTTGATTGGAGGAAACGCGTACAGCCTGGCTGCTGGCCAGTGCGATGTCAGAGTGTCCCCCTCCAGCGGGGAGTGAGACAGGGAGAAGAACAGCGGGCAGTGCGCATTCTCGCTCGTGGCGAACAGATCCACCTCCGCTCTCCCGTAGTGGGTCCAAATCATCCGAACCGACTCGGGGTTCAACCTCCACTCTCCTTGAGGAATCCCCTTCCTCGAAAGCATGTCCGCCCCGCGGTTCAGGAGACTGGGGATGTGTGCTGCTCTGATGGAGAGAAAGTGACGGTCCGCCCATAGCAGGAGATTCGCTGCTTGCTTGTACAAAGCCCTGGAACGTAAGCCTCCTTGGTGATTTATGTACGAGACAACAGACATGTTGTCGGTGCGAATCAGTACATGTCGCTGTTCCGGCTGCGGCCGAAAATCCTTTAGAGGTAAGAACATTGCTTCCAGCTCCAAGCGGTTTATGTTCCACTGGCTCTGGGGTTCTGACCACAGCCCCTAAGCTGGCATGCCCTCGCACACTGCTCCCCATCCGCGAGTCGATGCGTCCGTCGTGACCACAACGCGCGACGTCACCAAGCCCAGGGGAACCCCCGTCTGAAGAGATCTGGGCTCTCATCTCCACCGAGTCGAAGCACACCCCCTATATGTTATAGACCACTCGGGCGAGAAATGCTCTTCTTGCGTTTGACACATAGCCGAGGACTTCCAAGTGACGAAGCATCGTTTTATAATGGCTGACTAGCGTTGTCCCTACGATCTAAAATAGCCAATCGTCCCGATAGGTTGAGAACGCGCCTCCCCCTGGCTCTGAGAGGGGGAAATTTGCTGCACCCATCGCACTTTCGTAGAAAGTGTGGTTGTCCAAAGCCAGCCCGAACGGTGAACAGAGTATTGGTAGCTCTGTGCCTCGAAACAACCTCAGAAGCGTCTGTGATGCGTGCTAGCCGGAATGTTTAAAGTACGCGTCCTTTATCCCACGGACGCAAACCATTCCCGGGGCGAATTTGCGCCCAGGATCTGGTTCAGCGTTATCATCCTAGAACGGACGCTTGCAGCCCTCTGTTGATGGCCTGAGATCTAGAATCGGGCGAGTCCCCGTCTCTTTTTGGGTACCACGCAATACGCTGTAAACCCGCTCGTCGCAGCTCGCTGGGGGACTCGTTCATCGCTCCTTTTTTCCAGCAGAACTGCATACCTTTTGTCTCAGAACCAGGGCGTTTCGGGGTAATGTTAGAGACTGCACCACGCCATTGAAACGGGGTGGTCTGCGTCTGAATTGAAGGGTATACCCATGCTCTATCACACAGAGTAACCAGCGCGAGATTCCCGGAATAGTTTTCCACGTGCTCAGGAACTGACATAGCGGCTTTATCGGCTTGGTCGTTGGATGCGCCGGCGGGTGTGTGGGCGGCGGCTCTGCACTGCCCTGAGGCGGGGCGAGCGGCACCGCACTGACTGAGTGAGGAGGAAATAGCTCTTTCTGTGAGAATGTATGCGTTTTTATTGAATGAACATCCAACACACAAACGTTTGAAAACATGAACTTGTGGCGCTTGGGAGCAAGGCTGCTCACGCACTCTCCTCCTCTCTTCAGACAGTCAGGACGACGGCTTAGCCGGCGGCGGCGGGCGAGAGTCACGTCGCGGGCTCCCCCGCTGGTCGTGGCGTTTCCTCCCGGGACCCCACGCCTTCCTGCGGAAAGTCGGCTCCTGGCGAGGAGCAGTAACGTTAGCCGTCACCGCTGCGGACGCTTGCCTGGGGTTATCTCTCCGCTGGGAAGAGCCAGGTGCCGTCGAGGATCTGGATCTCGCCGTCTGCTGCTGGAAAGCGCGCCTCGTCATCACGTGACTCATGGCTTTGGCGCGCTTTTGAGCCTCCGCGAAGCGCTCAATAATGGACTCCACGGCATCACCGAAGAGGCCGGTGGGAGTCACAGGAGCGTTCAGCAGCACTTTACGGTCAACATCCTTGAGGTTAGCTAGGTTCAACCAAAGGTGCCTCTGAAGGACGATCATAAAACCCATGGCCTTACCCACAGCTTGGGCCGCTCGCTTCGTCGCCATCAGCGCAAAGTCTGTTGCCGCGCACAGATCCTTAATGACCTCCGCAGTGAGGGCTCCGCCCTCTGCCGCCTTCAGGAGCTTCGCCTGGAAAACCTGCAGCACCGCCATGGTGTGCATCGCGGAAGCCGCCTCGCCATCAGACGTATATGCTTTATTGGCAAGGTGGGCGGTGGTCGTGCACGGCTTTGAGGGGAGGCTGATGTTTGAGCCTAGGGTCTTGGCTGCTGCAGGATACAGGTGCGCAGCGACGGTCTCCTCGGCTGGGGGAGAGCGCACGTACCCGTGGGCATCCACCCCATCCATGTGGGTAAAAATGGCCTGTGTGGCAGAGTGGACGTGCGCTGATTGGGGTGCAGACCATGTTTTCACCAGCTGCTCGTGTACGTCGGGGAAGAAGGGGACCGACGCCCTCGAGTCAGCTTTCCGGGTGGACCTGATATACCAGGAGTCAAGCTTACTCCTGGCTGGCTCCTCTGGAGGACTCCAGGTAAGCTCCAGCTCCTGGACAGCCCTTGACAGAACCCCCATGAGCTCCTCCTGGAGGTCTGGGGCCCCCATGCTGTCCGGCTGATCAGACTCCGATCCCGCCCAATCTTCCCTCTCCGAGGCCGAGATGGACATCGAGTCATCCCCCTCCTCCTGGCTAAAGGATACAAACCCCGCGACGTTGGAAGGAGGGCGGAAGCAGCCCTCGGGGAGTGAGACCGGGGAACGGGGTGACCGTTGGGGTTGGTGGAGCGACAAGACGACGCTCCCGTCACCGGGAGGGCCCACCAGCGGCACGCTGGCGGCAGTGGGCCTCATCCCGAATAGGCCGCGAGCCACATCGCGGCAGGTCCAGAGCACGCGGGCCGGAAGGTCCGCGCAATGCCCGCAGTTGGACTTGTCCAGCGCCGCCTCGGCGTGGGCCAGGCCTAGGCAGGCAACGCTGTAGTCGTGCTGATCCGGCGGCTCTATTGGTGCCGCGTAGATCTTGCAGATTGTTGCCATAGTGAATTCAAAAGGTGAAGTAGAAGATTCTGACGTAATTGTCGCATGCACCGCATTTTATACTGCCTCTCAAGCTCGAAAGCATTTGCATGCAATTTACATACTTTGCGACAATTGGCCAGTCAATTGAACTGGCGTGAGCCAATAGGACTTCAGGAAATGTTGGAAGGGAAGGAGTTCCCATAACGGAGAAATATCTCCGTGATGTCTCGTGAAAGCTCGAGAGGGAACTAACATTACAAAACTAACAGACTAACATTGAAAGAAATTCCATGAAAAAAAAATGAAGAATTTAGTGCTTTAAACAAATTCACAGAGTGATGAAGACACAACTTGACGTAAAAAAGTATCAGGTATTTTTATGCTGACTGGACAACTCGAAAGCGGTGACTCTGGTTTTTCTCAATGTTTCACCTTTTCTCTCAAGACCTGTAGCTCTTCTCTCTGGTCCTGCTGCTGTAGTAAAAGCTGTTCCTCTGATTCACGGGACTGTTTGAGTGTATTAAACTATGGACAGGAGATTAAAAAAAAACATTGTTACAGTAGTTTGATTAGATAAGTGATTGTCTGTTCAACCGATTAAGAAAAAGACAAAATACGAATGAGTTTAAGAAGGCTTTTCTTGTCAAAGTATTATAAACAGGTGTGTACTTTCTTGTGTATGTGTGTGTGTTTGTCTTCATATATAGCATAGCCCTGCATAATGAAAAAAATATAAGCTGATTTGCAAAAAAAAAGGCCTAATATAACTAATTTGATATGCTGAGATTAAAAATATTAGTACAGTGCATCATGTACAGGTTTTTCCACAAACACAAAATAAGATTATTTTTGAAATTATATATATATATATATATATTATATATATATATATATATAATAGTGTATCACTTATCAATAACACAAAAGCAGAAAAATGTCAGAAGTTTCAAAATGTATTTCAAAATTTTAAGGATAAAAAAGTATTCAAAATGAATCATTTAGCTTAGAATCTGCAAATGGGTGAAATTTTTTTGAAATAAATGCAATTTATTTATTTTTCAATTTTCTGTCGCCGTTTGTTTGTAGTAAAACACCCACAGATGCATGCATTTTCTTCATAATTCTAACACTGAAGTCAGGATTAGGCATAAACTAATGTCATACATGTGAAAATGGGCTGAGAAATGAAAAACTAGTTGTAACCTGCTCAGAGGAAGAAAGGAATCATGTTTTGTGGTGGTTTTTTGGCTGATTGAAGGGTCATATGATGTTGCTAAAAAGAACATTATTTTGTGTATTTGGTGTAATGAAATGTGTTTATGCGGTTTAAGGTTCAAAAAACACATTATTTTCCACATACTGTACATTATTGTTTCTCCTCTATGCCCCACCTTTCTGAAACGCATTGATTTTTACAAAGCTCATCGGTCTGAAAAGCGAGGTGTGCTCTGATTGGCCAGCTATCCAGTGCGTTGTGATTGGCCGAATACCTCAAGCGTGTGACGGAAATGTTACGCCCCTCACCATACTGTGATGCCGTGTCCCGGCCGGAGCGAAGAGACAAAAACATGAAAACCCATTATAAACGAGGCATTCGTTGCATCCAGTGGGGACATAATTATGGATTATAATGACTTATACTGTCTTTTTACACGTTGCGTTGCGTTGCATCGCATCGCGATGCGTAAACATAAAACCATGTCTGCATTTGTGATCGGAGAAATGACAAACAACAAGCCCTACTCTACACTGCCCAAAAAACTCGCTTTAAATATAAAAAATATAAAAGATAAAAACTCTTTAAATATAAAAAAACGTACTTACAGGCTGTGAGTCAGAACAGCCGGCATTGTAGTCTACTCTACCAGGATCAGGAAACAGTCCTCCATAAAATGTGCTGCACACATCTGAATATTTGGGTTGAACTGCTCTGGAACAGTGTTGTAAATACAACTTAACCACTGATTTCTAGTCGTGTCCATTTTTGGAAGGCCAAACAAAGTAGTTTCGCTTTCACAACGAAACACAGCGTCACACACGGTGGCCTAGAGTGAGCGGCGGCGGCCTACAGTGAGCAGAGGCCGGGGGCTAGAGTGAGGAACGGCCGGAGGGCTAGAGTGAGCGGTGGCGGGCTTGAGAACGGCACGGCTGGCGGATTCGACAAAGGAGCATCCGGCGGGCTTGCGGCAACCACATGTGACGACCCCTGGCTGGACTCCGCTTCGTCCATGGTGAAAGCCGATCCGGTGATCCACAGCGCGAAGTTGATGTATTTCCTCAGCGACCAGCACGGATCAGCTCTAGGCATGACGAAGCGGATATCGTCCTCTTTTGGAAGGCCAAACAAAGTAGTTTCGCTTTCACAACGAAACACACAGTGCCTTCACGACATGGCGGCAGCAACAACAATACTACAGCGAGAATAAAAGTTACGCCTTCTTTCTTTGCGTGAACATTTGGGTGGTGTTATGCAAATCTTCCCAGATAGTGACGTAGGTATGTGGGGGCGTGTTAGAACGAGCCATTTTAGGTAGGCGTGGCTGACTCTTAACTTTTATAAAGAATATCTCTTTGGATTTGAGACTTTAGTCTTTGCACCTTTACAGATCTTCTTTATGCACCAAGAGCTTGTAACACTCCAAAGAGAAAGGAAAAATTTAAATCGCATCATATGACCCCTTTAAGGGATACTTCAAAACTTCACCTTACTAATGGTTGTCTAAAACAAGCAAAAATGCTACAAAACACACCATATTTCGTGAGGAAGTTTGATATGCTCAAGCAAAACAGCCTCAACTTTTGGAATCAGCTCCCCAAAATTAGTAAGAAAGAAGTATTGGATTTAATTCGGCACATGGTGTAGTGTATGTGCACCTTGTCCTGCAGCTGTGTGAGTTTGAGCTGCAGTGCATCTCTGTGCTCTGTGAGTTCAGTCATCTCTCTCCTCTGCTGTTCACGTGCCGCTGCCAGAGCCTGATCACACTTCACCTGCCACTCCTGCTCCAGATCAGCCTGCAGCTGAGACAGCTACACACATAGGCACAAAAGTAGAACTACTTACTTAAAAAACATATATTGAGTGTCAATAGCTTTAAACACCCAGTTACTGTTAGGTACGGGTAAGGAAAGTTGCCATGAATTCAGCATGGATCTGTTCTTGTCATCATGTGTGAACACATTTACCTGTTCAGCTGCGGCTTGACCGGTGCTCGTTCTGGCTTTACGTAATTGGCTCCTGAGGCTGTCTAACTCCTGCTGGCCCGCCCTCCTCACCTCTTCCAGTTCCTCATCGCAGCGCTGTCTCTCCAACTGCCACTTCCTCTTTCTCTCAGAGAGAGTCTGAATCACAGAGGTTAATGCACAAGATGAGGTTTCAATTATTTGTTGTTTTCCCCTTACACATGTACACACAGACAGAAGTGTGAATTACTCACTCGTTCCAGACTGTCTTTCTCTGTTTTCATATCCTGTAGCTCTTCTTCCATGTTGTTGAGTTTGTGCTCCAGTTCCTTTCGTTTCTGTTTTTCCATCTTGTATTGACTCTGCACTCTGTCTGCCATTTCCTTCAGCTCTGAAACACACAGATACTTACATCAAGCCTTAACCAGGTGTTTTCCATGCAGTTTTCCACAGTCACTAACATTTGACTAATTTTTCCTTACTGAAAGCAAAAATAGTTCCAAACTAGAAACAAAACTGAAAAAAATAAAACTCAAACAAAAGGTAGAAATCTATACACAAATCATTATTTTTTCTTTAATTTTTTAGTGAAATGTGACCTGTACATGTTTATTGTGAAGTTCACCCACATATTTATTGTTTAAAGGGGTCATATGATGCTTTTTTAAAGATAATTATTTTGTGTATTTGGTGTAACAGAATATGTTGACATGCTTTAATGTTCAAAAAACACATTATTTTTCAAATACTGTACATTATTGTAGGTCCTCTATGCCCCGCCTCTCTCAAACGCTTCGTTTTCTACAAAGTCCCTCCTTCCGACAAGCGCAGTCGGCTCTGATTGGCCAGCTGACCCAGTGCATTGTGATTGGCCGAACACTGCAAGCACTCGTCGGAAATGTAACGCCCCTTACCCTTATTTTTCATCTTTCAAAATAAATGTAAAGCCAGAGCCCGAAAGGGGAACAGAGTCGCGTGACAGACACAGTGATGAAGCTGGTATGTGTTTGCAGTACACAAGCCACGGTTAAGACAGCTGACTCCCTGTCTTAGAACTCTTAGACACTCTCGCTCTCTCTCTCACACACACACACACACACAAGATGTGCAAAACTCCGCATTTGAAGAGTCAATAGCAAATACTTAAACTAATAACAAAACAGTAGCTGATTCAGAAGCGCCAGATTGTCATAGCAAAGTCAGAATTACCTCCTCTCCTAGGTTCACGAAACGGTCGTCCATAAAATGCATTGCTGTTCTGTTGCAAGTGATCTTAAAGATTCCTAAATGCATCTACTTTCGGAAGGCCAAATAAAGTGCTATTGCTTTCCGCCTAGAAACACAGCTTCTCCCTGACATGGCTGCTTCAACATTAAAAGGTTTTTACTGAAACCACGCCTTCTTTCTTTGGGCGGGGTGAACATTTGGCGCATTATGCTAATATTTCCACATAGTGAGGTAGATATGTGGGGGCGTGTTAGAACGAGCCGTTTTAAGGGGGCGTGGCAGAGGTCATTAAATCTTAACTTTGATAAAGAATATCTTTTTGGTTTTGATACTTTAGTCTTTGCAACTTCACAGATATTTTTTATGCACCAACAGCTTGTAACACTCCAAAGAGAAAGGAAAACTTGAAATCGCATCATATGACCCCTTTAAGTATTTTACTTATACTAAACATAGGATCAAAGATCATCTTGCAGTGAATCACTTGTTTCACTCATGGTTAACAGATCAACATGGTTAGCTAGTTCTCACCCAGTATCTGTGCCTCCAGTGTTGTGACGTGTGTGCTGCGCTGCTGACCGTCCTGCAAGGCCGAGTTGAGTTTGGTCTGCAGCACTGTGGCCTTCTGCTGCTGAGAGCTCAACTCCAGCTGCAGCTCCGACACGCGCGCCGTGGACGACGCCAAATCCTCTGTCAAGCGTGCCTTCCGGAGAGATACAGAGAGACGACATTAAACCAGCTTATCCTCAACTCATGTTACAACACAACTACTCAGATGAAATGATAACGAGACTGTAACCGAAAGAAAAAAGATACAAGGAAACAAAACCAGTGACAAGATGATACGTCAAATATGGTGGTAGAACTATCTATCTCTGCTGAGAGCTGAATGCTGATTGGTTAGTGAGTGGTGCCTGTTAAAACAAAGAGTGAACAGAAAGAGAAATGGGAAATGCTTCACTGAAATAAATGATGGGAAACAGTGAGTGAAGACTATGAAGACACGGATGAGGCGGGACAGCGCTTTTGCTCACCTGAACCCAGCTCAATTCCTGTGGCAGTGCATGCTGGGAAAAGAGAGCAGTCACCACTAAAGGCTCTCAGCCAATCAGAGCAGTGTTAATTTACCAATCAGAGCAGAGATACATGGCTTATCAGGAAATAAAGTGTTAACAGTAGAGATATTTAAGAGTTTTTGCTGTGTTATGAACACCAGATTCTTCTGTAATGTTAAAATGAGTGTGTAAAGAGAGTGGTTTTTGTGGTAAAAACAAGAATTCATGGAAAACATTCTTCTACATCTCTTTTAGAAAGACCATGGTGGCTTTTCCAAATGTTTGGGCCTTGTTTAGGTCAAAAACTAAGGCAGAATCATGCGTATCCTTCACAAAAAAGTATTTAAAAAAATAATTCAATCAAAAAAAAAAACTATTTTACTGAATGTTTTTTGTCAGATTATTTTTGCACATTTGCTGATTTTTACAGCCTAAAATGACTGAATTTGTTGCAGCTCAAATTAAAGTCTCAAAAAGGCCTGTCTCACATCAGAACATTGTTTTCCTTTCAAACACTTATAAACCTGATGGTGTCAAAGTCCCAGTGCTATATATAATCTGTCCATTATATTGCTTCCCCACTCCTTAAAAATTGTGGAAATTCAGAAAAACTTATACAAAAACCTGCTGCAGAAATATAGAATTTGTTGGATTTCGAGTTAAATTCTGCACTTCCAAATACACAATACTGGAGCGACCGAGTATCACATCCCTATATTCATAACTTGAATATAACTCTATTCACAACTCTATTGAAACACACTGGGAGTTGAGTCACCTGAGGAGCGCTAACTGTATGCCATGTGCAGATGCTGCCTAAGAAGAGCACTTCAGATCAGGCACCTGATGTAGTCATCAGCCCATGTAGGTAGTATAAAGCATGGCAGCTCACTACATTTTGAAGCAGAGCTGCTCTGGTGTTAATTGTGTGTGTGTGTGTGTGTGTGTAATGGATTGGACTGTTTAATAGAGTTACCTTGTCTTGCTCTGCCTGCAGTATTCTGGCCTGATTGTGTTCACTGCTGTTCTTCAGCGAGTCGTTTCTCTGCTCCATCAGCTGATTACTCTGCTCCACATACCTACACAAACACAAACACCCTCGAGTCACAATCTTATTTGACATGATAGTCAAAACAGTAATGCCAGGTTCAGACTTCACAATATTTTTGTCAGTCACGATAGTCACTGTGTCAGATTACACGATTTTGACTCCTAAAATCTTGTCGTGTCGTGGACAAGAAACATGTCAGACTACATGTTGCTTCCCAACCATTCATCGTGTGCCGTCTTTAACGACGCATGTGATGTCATCGAGAAGGCGTAACTAGCGACTGACTTCTGAAAACAAGACTGTAAACATTGCTGAAGCGATTCCGCTATAGTTCGCCAGCATTTTTCTATCTTTGTTCTGTCATGGTAGTCCCTCGATGACACATCATACAGGCAGGAGTACTGTTGCCACAGCTCCACGAACCTTTCCTCCATCTCATAATTCCACCTAGCAGCACCATCTCTCTTTCGTTTCGCCATGTTTGAAACCTGTGTATGAAAGAGCTTCTGTGCTGCTATTGGTCAACGTCACCAATGTGACAGAACTCGTCGTGGACGACGGAAAAAAAATTTAACATGCTAGTCTTTCTGTCGTGATGTCGTGAAGCATCGCAGTCGCGGAATCGGTTGTCGTCCACTATGACACGCTACACGAGCTGAAACGATGGAATCTTGCGTCCCGACGCCCATTGTCGTTTACGAATCCCCACGACACCCTACGTCAAGCAAATCGGGGCAAAATCGGGCTAAAATCGTGTTGTCTGAACCGGGCATAAAGTGAGAGAGTTGAACTGAATCCTGACCTCTGGTTCTGATTGATGAGCTCGCTGATCTTGCGGTTCTGCTCCTCAATGCGGGAGCTTTTCTCAAACACCTCTTTCTTCAGACATTCATTCTCCTGAATGAATGAATGAAGTCACATGACATGCAGGTCGACAAAATATTTCAGCTTTTTTAAGTATTTTATTTTGATTGATTGATTGAAAATGTATATTTTCATTTTTATTAGCTTTTCATCAACTCATAATCCGTCTGTAGTTCCCTCAAAAACTGCAAGTACTGAAAAATATGAATGAGGGTTTGATTGACCAATCACTGCTCACCTGCCAATTAATTACCTGTATGATTCTCTGAATGTTGTGCATGATCATTGCTGTTTCCATGGATACATTCGATAAGCCCAACGAAACGCTGCCTTGCTTTTGTAGGTCATCAATCTGAAAAAGAAGAGAGGTTTCTCAAAAAGTTGTGCAAGTATATAATGCAATAGTTACTTTGAAATATTGACTTATAATATACCAACCTTCGAAGACAAGTGGTCCAGTCTGTCGGCTACTTTACCAACAGCCAATCTGATTTCAGTGTTGTGTTGTCGAGCCTCTGTCATCAAGAAGGATGTGACATCACTAGTTCCTTAAAGAGACAGACAATCATTTACAATCCCAACCTTAAAACATTCACATCTGCAGCTGATAAGCTACAAATAAATGCAATATTTATGCCAAAGAAGTAAGATTTCGTAGGTTGTACAGATTTTGTAGTGCACAGCTATGATCTTTACCTTGGTAAGGCACAGTCTGAGTGGGGTACATCTGACTTACAGGCTGCAAAGAGGAAATCACAGTCAACTGATGTTTTATGCTTGGTGTTAAGGGTTTGTTCAGGATAGGGTTGCACCAGCCGTTTGTAAGTTACTTAAATTGGAATAATAAAGTCCACACTAGAGGTTAATGAACTACTAACTAGTTTGTAATAACAAACTCTGTAATTCCTTTGGTTGCATCATTTGTTCTTAAGGCAGAATGTGTAGCATAGGTGCATAATATAACATTAAAAACTGCATTTAAAATTAATAAATGATTTAATACTGAAAAAAACATAAGAAATTACATTTATTATGACTGATTTTATTTGACACGCATACACTGTTTAAATCAAGTGTGTGTTAAAGAGCTGCTAACAATAATTTATGCATTTACAAAAAAGCAGATGAGTGTAAAAATGATCACATGTCTAAAGAATTGAAGTTTGTCTGGTAAAACATGAGCTTACTGATGCAGAGTTACATTTCAAGTGTTATTGCACAATGCAAATTTACATACCGCACAAGTTGTAACTTTGTGCCTCTTTAGGTTGCAACTAAGCTAAGTTACACACAGCTGGTGCAACCGGCAGCAGATCACTAACTAACAGTAAGAGCAATATTAATAATCCTCATTTACTCACCATCAAGTTGTTCCAAACATGTATGAGTTTCTTTCTTCTGTTGACCACAAAAGAAGTTATTTTGAAGAATGTTGGTAGCCAAACAGTTTCTGGTCCCCATTGACTTATACTTAGAAGTCAACATTCTTCAAAATATATTTTTATGTTAAACAGAAGAAAGAAACTCATACAGATCTGGATCAACTTGAGGGTGAGTAAATGATGACAGAATGGATTTTCACAGCGCTAGTGAGTTAGCCACCTGAAAAGCATGTACTGCTCCAGGAATCATGGGCTGTGGATTGGCTGTTGCCATTGTAACCGGTAGAAGGGCTGAAGCTGGAATGAAGAGAGAGTGAATACAATGTCATAAAACTAAAATGAACTGTATAACAGTATATAGCTAAGCATTTGTGTGCTGGTTTTGTAGGTTTATGCTACATTTCATTTTATACAACGGATAGTTCCGGTCCTTGATTCTGATTGGTTGAGCCACGTTCGAAGCTGTTGTAAATTACACTACAAACACACAGGTACACCTTT
This sequence comes from Sinocyclocheilus anophthalmus, assembly GCA_018155175.1. NCBI lineage: Eukaryota > Metazoa > Chordata > Actinopteri > Cypriniformes > Cyprinidae > Sinocyclocheilus > Sinocyclocheilus anophthalmus. Next base: position 62,009 of record JADLZN010000560.1, on the reverse strand, counting down.
TGTTTACTTCTGTGTGTTGTTCGGCAGCCACTTTGTTGGAACCACAACTGATTCTGAGGAGCTAAATTGTTTGGTGGAAGAATACTGTTTTTATTAATATCATTACACTTTATTTGCTCTGTTTTATTTTGTGAAACCTTACTACGTATATGGAATAACCGTTTTATAAAAGCAATAAGCCCCGTGAAGCCGTGGTTTACAGTGAATTTATAACAGCTAAGGGGGTTTTAAGCACTCCACTTCGCGTCATGCCTAACAACGCCCCTTATTAAACCACGGCTTCTTGAGGCTTATTGCTTTAACAAACAATGAGTATATCTTATAAAAAGTGCATTATTTTACACTATGTTACACTCCTGACCTTGATCAGAATATGATTTGATATAGGTGTTACCCTGCACTGAAGGTGGCGGGCCGGAGGAGATGTGCACAGGCTGCAGTGATGGTTCACTGCTATATTCCTTGAGTCTGGACACACTCGGGTCCTACAGCAATAACAGGATCAGAGCGCATGAGGATTATCCCTCACATTTACACTGAGTATCTTTATTAAAGGACCAAAACAGAGTACAGTGGCAGATTTTTGTGTTGTGTCTGGTTAGGAGACAGAGTCTCTGAAATGAAGTTCTCAATGAATGTCTCACAAAAATAAACCTTGCCTCAAGTTCAGAGTCACTAGAGTCTGGCTGTGAGGGCGATGAGGCCGGGCCGGTCATGAAGGGCAGCATTGGCTGGCCCATTTTGGCCATGCGTGAAATCAGTTTAGCTTTAGTGGCATCGGGATTCTGAAGACATTGCAAAACATGTCAGAAAACACACAGGCATATTTATTATATTGCAGAAGGTTTATTATTAGTGAAGCATTGATATTAAAATTCTAGTCGATAATTATTTTCATACTATGACTGATTACTAATAAAGTGCCTATAATAAAAGTCTCCACTGTTTTATGTAAAAAAGAAATACTATTACTACTACTAAAAATAATAATAATACAAATTAATTTGGGCATCAAACATTATTATTAAAACTATGACAGATGAATATTCCTTTCTGAGATTTGATAAACATTTAAGAGTGTAATAAAATTATTAATGTCATTAAATATTAATTAACTTAGACTACCATTCCATTCCAAAGTTTGATGTCTGTAAGACTTTTTCGAACGTCTCCTATGCTCACCAATGTTACATTTATTTGATCAAAAATACAGTAAAAACAGTAATATTATTAAATATTTTCATAATATTTTGAAAGTTATCTTTTTGAAAATATTTTCAAATGTAATTTATTCCTGTGATCAAAGCTGAATTTTCAGCATCATTACTCCAGTCTTCAGTGTCACATGATCCTTCAGAAATCATTCTAATATGCTGATTTACTGCTGATTTCTGATTATTATCAGTGTTGAACACAGTTGTGCTATCTTCCCCTCACCTTTTGAACAGAAGTGTAAGTCTAAAGCTAAAAGACAACAAAGGTAAAAAAAGAAAATATCAGCCTGCATAATTAAAAATACGGTATATTTCCAATATCGTCAGATACTGATTTGACAGGCTAAAATAATATTTAATGTTGGCCAATAATTACGTTCCTGAAATACGGTGCACACCTATTTGTTATAAATACATATGTTCTGCACTAACCACTCCAAATAAAATTTATTTATTTACAATAAAAATCTGCATTAATGAAACAAAATGCTAAAAATAAATGTGTGGTTAAACTGAGAAGAGCCAAATCTTACACTGAGCTGTTCACTGAGGGAGTTTGATTTTGCTCGAAGAGGTGGTTCACTGTAAACAAAGAGGAAACAGCAAACCACAATCAAATATTATTAATATAAAAAATAATCTCCAGTCAAGCTCCAACAGAAGGCCTGTAGGGCTCACCTGGGTTTGCTGGTTTGTGGGACAGTGCTGAGGGGCTGGTTGAGCTCGGAGGGGGTCAGACTCTCCACGCTGGGAGCAGGAGACGGAGCCGCCGAATCTCTTGAACTGTCATCCTTTGCAAACTTAACCTGAGCATGCATCAAGAGAGAATTCAGATGAAGAGAGCAGGGCTGGATCTCAATTTGCAGATTCTACAACACTAGAAACGGTGTCGAGGACGTAAAAGCATATACTTTTGAGTATGTATTAACATTATACAGTCAAACATGAGGGAGTAAAGGGAAGCTCTGAATGTGAGAATGACGTACCCGACGAATCTCGGCTTCAAAGACTAGCGTGCTGTCCGGTGGGATGTGGTTGGCAACGCCCTGAGACCCGTACGCGAGACTGGGTGGAATCACCATGAGTCGCTTTCCACCTTTACGCATATTTAACATCCCGTCCTCCCAGCCCTGAGAGACGGACAGACAGAGAGAGAGCTTTAGACTGCCATATGAGTGATAATGACACATGTAATCCAGCCCAGTCAACTTCCCCCTCACCTTAATGACTTTCCCAGCCCCGAGCTTCAGTCTCAGCAGTTTGTCTTTATTCAGATTTGAGTCAAACATCTGGAGGAGAAGAAAAATAAAATCAAATAAATGATATATACTATATATATATAAAGAGCTGGGTAGCAACAATAAACACTATTTATCTACAATACTTCAAATAAAATAATTTATCTATAGATATTTCATTATGCTCATAAACTACAGTCCAAAAGTTTTTTTTTTTATTTAAATTTCTTACTTTTATTATGCAAGGACCCATTAAAGTGACAGCAAATACATTTATAATATTACAAAAAATGTATATTGCAAAAAAACGCTGTTATCTTAAGTGTCAATTTTTCAAAATTGAGATTTATACATCATCTGAAATCTGAACAAATATGCTTTCCAGTGATGTATGGTTTGTCATGATAGGACAATATTTGGCCGGATACAACTATTTGAAAATCTGGAATCTGAGGGTGCAAAAATCTAAATATTGAGAAAATCACTTTTAAAGTTGTCCAAATGAATTTCTTAACAATGCATATTACTAATCAAAAATTAAGTTTTGATAATATTTACGTTAGGAATTTTACAAAATATCTTCATGGAACATGATCTTTACTTAATATCCTAATGATTTTTAGCATAAAAGAAAAATCTGTAATTTTGACCCATACTATGTTTTTTTGGCTATTGCTACAAATATACCCCAGCGACTTAACACTGCTTTTGTGCTCCAGGATCACATATATAATGATTTCTTTCTGAGAGATCATGTGACACTGAAGACTGGAGTATGGCTGCTGAAATTTCAGCTTTGCCCTCACAAGAATAAATTATATTTTAAAATAAAAAACAAAATAAAGTGTTTATCAATCCGAAAACAGTTCTTTTAAATTGTAATAATATTTCACAATATCAATGTTTTTAGTTTATTTTTTAAATAAATGCAGCCTTGGTGAGCACAAGATACTTCTTTTAAAAACGGAACTTACTGAACCTTAGTGTTGTTCTACAATTCTCATAAAAACCATGTTTACATGGAATTTTAACCAGAATTCAGCCATATTCTCATAATGCATGCATCATACATTAACTTGCTTAGCGCATAGTACATTTTGGATTATAATGGCATCTTATTTACTCACCAAAGCCATTTTTATTTACACTGTTCATTTTGGACACTGTGCACACATAAATGTGGTCACTGACAAAACATCTTTACCTGTCCGATGGTGTTGTTTTGCAGTAGCCAGCCAGAGTAGGCCACTTCTAAAGAGTCCCCGTTCTCCACAGACTGGCCCTCACCGAGAACAAGCTCCTGGATCAGGACCGAGTCTAACGCACTGCTGCAGTTCACTTTGGCAAGACAAACCTGAAACAATATTATTACTGTGTAAGAAGCTCCTCATAAGGGTTGTGATGGTGAGGAAATTTTCCCACTGGTTAATCGACGTGTGATAACACCGGTAATACCGGTATCACCGTGGGGGCGTTCCCTCTTTTCCTCGCTTTTAAATAGCTTGTAAAAGCTGCGTGCGCATTTTACTTTCACTTTCAAATAGCGGCAAAAGCAATTGTTCATTTTTAGTTTGTTTGAATTTCCCCTCTTTTCCACGCTTTCCTTCGCTTTTAAATAGCTTAAAAGCACCGTGCACATTTTACTTTCACTTTCGAATTAGCGGCAGTTCGGCGTCAATTGCTTGAATGCAACAACAAAATACAACGTCAAACTCACTTTAGTGTATATATAAAACATAGAACTTTTATTAACAAAACAAATAAAAATACACCATGCTATAGGGCAGGCTATGCCCAATATAAAATAACAAATACCTTACATAAAGTTTAAATAGGTATACAAAACTGGAAATCAGTAAACATGTATAATATATAACCAAATAAATAAGAAACGTAGAACGTTTATTAGCAAAACGAGTAAGCAGGCACGGCATACACCTTGATGTAAAAATAAATAAATAAACGACACAAAGTTTAAATAAAGTAAAAATCAGCAAACAATGTGGAACCAATTAAATAAGAAACTAAAGTTTAAAAAAACTTCCAAAATACCTTAGATAAATGGCAAAAGTCAACAGGCTTTTCAAAATCCCAAATATTGCCAAACACTCGCTTTTGCATTTAGTTTCAAAACTAAATCATCCGCGATCGTCTTGTCTGTCTCACCTCACTCTTCTTGTCAGTCAGCTCGACTCCCTCTCCTCACTGGAGAAATAAAATCTGCTCTGTGATGTGACTGTCGTTCGGCATGCTGCATTGAGCAGCCATGTTCAGTTTGTAATTGTAGTGTCTGTTCTTTTACTGAACTAAATTATTTTTATTACTATAAAAAAATCAAAAGTGACGTAACCGGTGTTGCGGCTTAACACCGGTATTACCATCAGCACCGTCTATCGCGGCAAGCCTACTCCTCATGTGCTAAAATACAAACATAAAACACAAACCTCTTTACAAAAGTCTGTAGCTGCTTTCTCAGATTCAAACATCAGCGACCAATTCTGTCTCTGGTCATCATAAAACGTGCAGTAGTTACTTGGCTGGACCTGAATGTGAGAGAGACAGTTAGAAAAAAAAAAACATAGAAAACAAACAAGTGTTGTCTGACTTGAATTATGTGAATAAGAGCTCACAGTGAGAACGAAGTCGCTGTGGATCCTGGCGGCTGCCACCTGCTTCTGTTGACTGACATACAGCAGGATCTTGTACTGAAAAAGAGGGCAGACATCCAAATGTGTTAAGAAAGACTCAGTCAAAAGAAGACAAACGTGATCATTCTAACCTCTTTAGTTGAATGATGTCCAAGGACCGCAGCTCCAAGCTTGCCTTGTTTCACATACTGTCCGTTAACACTGCACAGAAAAAACAGTGATCGCTGCATATCTCTATTCATAACATCAGTCTGCAAACTGTACATTACCACAGACAACCAGTACTCAAGATAAATACTTGTAAACGGCACTTTGCTTTGGAAGACAGGTTTAAAATGTGCAGCACTACAGATCTGTACATTTTCCATGCTTTATTCAATACACTTAAAATTAAATAACAAATAATACACAAAATTAAAAAAGCTTCTGCATCTTTTCCGTCTTACTATCTGTATGCATGTACTGCAGTAGCAAAGAGAACAGCAGGAGAGTTTGGAGGAGGTGCACCCTTTTGGGTTGGGGGTCCTGTAAAACAAAACATGTCATAAAATGTCAACAAAAAAAAAACTGCATTAAAAAAAGTATTATCGTACTTCATATTCATTATTTTTCCCTATGAGGTCCTCTTACACTACAGTTCAAAGGCATGCAAAAGTATGCATTAAAATTATCAAAAGTGATAGTTAATATTTACACTGTTCATAATTCTATTTTAAATAAATGCTGTTCCTTTGAACTTTCTATTCATCAAAGAAAAAATGTATTACGGTTTCCAAAAACATCTTAAGCAGCACAAATGTTTTCAATGATGATAATGTGAAACATTTCTTGAGCAGTAAATCAGCATATTAGAATGATTTCTGAAGGATCGTGTGATACTTAAATACAAAACAGTTCATTTAAATTTTAATAATATTTCACAATATTACAGTATTTTTAATCACATTAATGTAGCCTTCATAAGCCAAAAAACATTACAAAAGAATCTTATCAACTCAAAAATGTTTAGCCTAGGCTATATAAATATATAAATGAGATGTTTGAGTGCACTTTCACAGTTTTAGCAGATGCAATTCATTCTATTGCGGTTTCATTCCTATCAAACAAGAACATTATTGTTTCAGAGACTATTGATATGTACGTTTGCGTCAATGTTTTTGCCCGATGCGAACTGACATCAGTGCTAAATTCACAGGTGTGTTTGTGCCATTGGCTGATTTACATTGTTCCTTTAGCAAATCAGGCACTAAACTAACACATTCAGCGCATGCAAAAGAAGAAAGCATTTTATTTCTCTTGGATCCTTGCAATTAAATGTCAGGTTTTTTTGCTCTTGAACCTTTAGAAACACCCCTTTCGTATGGAAGGTTTTTGGTGCTGTGCTTGCAGATTTGCTGATGTGTTAGATATAGTTTGTAATTATAAATGCAGTTTCTAACTCCTCACCAATTTATTTTATGTAAAAAAATATATATATATAGAAAACTGTGATTCCTCATGATATGACCACTTTTAAGTGTCAGCTCACACTCGCAGAGGCTCCTGCAGTCTTACCTGAGTTGGCAGGGCTCTTGCGGGGCTGTTTGGGTGCTGTGTACTGGAAAGACTCGTTCCCCTGGCTTGCTGCCTGATCCAGTCCAAACAGAGAGGCTAACTTTGCTCTGGAATCACAAAAAAGCAGCAAGTAAGGCCACTATTACACTGCTCCACCACTTGTGTGAGATCACATGAGTCTCAGAACGACGCTCAATTCTCAAATCAAAGCTAACCTCATTTTGACTTTGAATGACTTTTTGATTACACTTTAAACTGAGAACATCAGTGAACACCTGCAACAACATATGAAACCAAAAAAGTACGACTTCCACAATATCATCAGGAAGCTAGAACGCATACGCCACTGACCCATGGATCGGTCTCCACTTGTAGTCATTGTCCTGCTGTCCTGCCATGCTCAGCTGACCTGTTTCTGGCCTGCTGCCTGAGCTGGAAGCTATGCAATGATAACCAGTCAATCACTCCTCATGTTCATCTGAGCTTCATGCCACATTTCCAACTTCCACGTAGTATCAGATCTCTTTAGCAGGTCTGGCAGGGACTACAACCACACAGCAGCTCCGCGTGACTGTGGGCGCCCCGTTCCCAGACTGAGGCCCTGCTCTGATCCGGGACGTGTAACTACCAGCATGTGAGCGGCATTAACACGCTGACTCTCCACCTCTCTACAATCCTTCTCAACAGCTTCATATTCCCCATTAACACATGTGGATGCCAGCGCAGAACTGAATTTATGGATATAACACCAGAGACAAGAAATGTAGTGGCTCCAAAATTTAGTGACACTTAAAGAGGTTTGAAAATGGGGTCTGTGGACCCGCAAAGGGAGTCTGTGTAAATGTTTAGAGAAAAATGTAAAAATAATGGGTCATCTGAATAAAATAATTAAATAAATGATAAAAAATAAAAGCTATCATTTAAAATAACAGAACAGGAATGAGTAATAAAAAATAAAATAAATAAATAAACAGATAGATAAAAATAAGTAAAGAAATAATCCACCTATCAGTACAGTACTATAATGAGTACAAAAACAATGTCATAATGTAACGTAATCCTGTAAAGCCTGACATTTGAAATAACAGCCATATTATTATTATTTTTAATTTGTTTAAAAAAAAGTCAATAGTATGATGATACAGGCGAATATGGAGCGCATCCTCAAGGAAGAAAAAAACACCCGAGTTTTATTATCCCAAACTGAGCAAAAACATGAAATATGGTGCAGTTGCTGATATTTATTTAGACAAAAGGAAAAATGAAATATCGATAGCCTGTAATGTAAATCTTTAACAGACAACACAGTTTTGATTATTTAGAAGCTTTAGACATTTGCGTATCAAACATGGCACAGTAGGGCATCACATAAATCATATATAGAAACTAAATAGTACAACACTTAAAATGTCTGAAAGTCTTACATTACATAAATCAAAGTTAGCTCTGCAATTTCGTTGAGACTTGAATGCGTTTTAATGAGTGGGGGCCACTAGTGATCTTTAAGTGGGCTGTGGCATTTTGTGGAGTTTTTAAGTTTAGAAAAAAAGATTTTAGAGGAATTGATCACATCAACAACACCCCAAGCAAGAGGTCTCTAAAGCAGGACAGTTAAAGAGCAGACATCAGATGATCATCAGAGAACATGCGACGCTCAACACATCACACGACTCTCTCGTCTGTTCTTGTACTTCGTCGCAACTAACGTTTCTTCAAGTTGACCTGTCAGCCATAACTGCTACATTAATGTCCGTTATCAGCCAACGAGCGACACTTCTCTTCTCTCTGGCACCAGAATAGTTTTTTCTTCCCCATACCGTCGCTGCATTTTAGTTTCGGTGTTACACATCTCCCCAGACTTTATTTAAACAGTGGCTGGTGTTTGTCTGATGGCTTCTGCCTGCAAGAGAGTGTGTTTGTCCGGCAGGAACTCACCCTCCAGAGGGAGACAGAAAGTCTCCGTCCTCGTCGTCTGCTGCAAACATGGCCCTGGCTGAACTTCACACCGCGAGGCGAACTGAGGCGCCAGCTTTAATAATATTCCAGATATGAAGTAATGACAGCCTGCACGCGGGGAGTAAATATTAACGCGTAATAACTCTCCTCCGGCGCTTCCTGGTTCTGCTGGTGTCAGCTGACCCGCCACCTGATCACGTGCGCTTACGTCCCTCGGCACTTCTACTCAAACTGGCGCGAGAGAGAAAAAACTAGTCATTAAAACACATTTGGAAAATCTGAAATATGTTTTAATGTGCTTATAGTTAATGTACTGGGTTGTTTAGATTTATTAATCATACGAAAATAATTTAAATTTAAAATTACTGCGTATACTACATTTATATTTACGTGTACTACCCGTGCACTACGTACGCTTTATTTACATTTTTCTTCTAAAACACATAACTTATTATTGCTTATGTTATTATATTTCATATTATTATTTATGTTTATTTCATGATGCATCGACTGTTGTAAAACTATACTAAAACGAATATAAGTTTGGCGGAAATGTTTCATAATCGTAATTCGAGAATCGATCGTATTTGTATTACAGATCCGACAGTTTGATTTCCAAAACAAATGTACGGTGGCCGAGAGTCGCGTCAGACCTGCATTAGCGCTTTTACAGTGGAAGTAGGCCAGTGGACTTCTGCTGCTGCTAAGCAACCGCTCTTTACACAAGCAAAGGCACACGCTTGTTAACGCTTGTGAGGATGAACTGTTGTAACAAATGAGGTAAGCGTATATAAATTTTAATGTGGTAGTATATATAAGAATATATATATACTAAGTATGTCTAGAGTGGCGTCTACAAAGCCAAATGGGACAAACTATCCCGTTCAAATAAAAAGGAAGCTGAAGCGACTTGGGAATAATGATTATTTATCAACAATAATGAGGACGTTAAAGGTTTTTCTATTTATGATTGTCCAATTGTCCTTTTACTAGCGAGTTCAGGAAGTAAAAGCCTGTGAGGTTGTTTTGACCGTTTCTCCTCAATAAATAGTTTATGTGCTCGATATGCAGTAGGGGGGTCTAGAAAAGAATACTGCTTAAAGGAATATTTCACCCACAAAATGAACATGTCTGAGATATTACTCACCCTCAAGGCCATCCAAGGGATGGTGTTGAGTTTGGTTTCTTCCCTGGAACGATGTGGAGAAATTAGCTTTTCATCTCTTGCTCGCCATAGATGCTCTGGCAGTGAATGGTTGTCGTCAGAATGAGAGTCCAAACAGCGGATAAAAACACCACAATAATCCACCCCACTCAGGTCCAACCGCAATATTTTTTTCCGGTCCAAAAGTGAAAAAAAATTGTGCATCGAATTCTGAATCAGAGGAAGTTGCCCGGATCAGGCACTGTTTATAAGTGAAAAAAAAGTAGTGAACATATGTGGATTTTCTGTGGATTGTGGTAAGAATGATAAAGAAACAAAAACAGCTGGACGTTTTTAAGTATGTTTAGACATTCTGGGGATTTGTCTTGTCCTGTCTCTTCACAAGACACTAACTGATGGACTGGAGTGGTGTGGATTATGATTGATGTTTTCTATCAGCTTTGTTTTGCTCCATATCTGACGCACCCATTCACTGCAGAGCATCCATTGGTGAGCGAGTGATGTAATGCTACACTTCTCCAAATCTGTTACGATGAAGAAACAAACCCATCTTAGATGGCCTGAGGGTGAGTAAAGACTATGTTTTCATTTTTGGGTGAACGATTGCTTTAAGTTTTTCCACTCACAAGTCTGATCAGGTTCATTGCAGTTCTTTGAAAACTCATCTACTTTCCTTCATTTTTCAGGGACTTTGAGGCCAGTGTGGATGGAGCTCACTGTTTCAGGGTGCTGTGTTCGCACCCATGCTGCTGGGACACCGAGCGCCGCTGCACCAGAGGAATCAAACGCCACAATCCAGCACGCGTGAGGAAACACTCTCTCAAAAATGGTGCGTTTCCTTTCCAGATTTCTGGATACTGCATCAGTCCCTTATTCATTTGATCTTTGTCTGTATAATGCCACATTGTTATTCTGGTCTCTTGTAATACGAGCAGAGGACTTTCCATCTCTGAGTATAGTTAATGTCTCTGAATGGGCTGGACGGGGGAGACCGATTAAAGAAAGGCCACTGTACGGTGCTGACACAGAGGCATCTTTGAATGATGTCTCTTGTGTTTCTCTCAGCAAACAGACACAAGACACTCAGAAGATTAAGAGGCAAGTCTAATACATCACTGCATTAATACAAAAGGGATCAGAACTGTTATTTTTCTGTCCCACTACTCACAGTCTCTGGTTATTGTTTGGCAGGGCAAATCTTTCCTTCCCAGACATCATGTTGCCCAGCGATAAACCAAACAATATGCTCAAGGTATGTAGAGGTTACACTTGACTTCCAAAATATCAGTAATCATATCCGAATTATATAAATCGTGACTTGTGATTGCAGTTAAATACAGTTGAGATCAGTCCTTTGATGGGCCGCTCTGAGTTGCCACAGTGTCCAGTGGTTATGTGGATTCCCAACCCGCACCACGAGCCTCAGTGGCTCCGCCAAAACAAGTAGGCCAATAATTGCTTCCCATTTTATCAACAAGGTTTTATAAATCATATAAGTAGCACTGCATATTATAGCATTTTTAAACCACCTTTATGAGTTATGGATATCAAATATGTGATGACCATATGTCCTCTTTTTCCTGGACATGTCTTGGCCTGTCCGGGGTTTCTAAATTGCCTTAATGCTGCAGTTTGGCTTGGGTTATTTCCGTATTGACGTTGCTCCTACAATGCCGATGCAGTACATTACGAAAAATGTAAGTGTTGTAAATGTGTATACATTTAAAAAAATTTGAAATTATAAAAAGCTTTGCAGGATTTGCGATGCTGATGACCGTTAAAACGCGTTATCACAGTCTGAAAAGGGTCCATAGAAATACAAAGTCAAAAACTGGACATTTTAGGCCTGACCTGAACGTATGGCTACTTGAAAATGAATTGCATACTTGTTCATTAATCACATGTACAGTGTTTTTTTATACTTGCATTTAACTGATGTTTGGCATCTGCTTTTCACTATGAAGGTCTAAATCTCCAAACATCACTATAAAAGAGTTAGTCTGCCTTCCATCCAAGCCGTCCATCGAGGTGAGTGACCAGGCAAGGTGTCTGGTATAATTATGCAGCCATAATAATGTGAGAGCATCATTAGTAGATGCCAAAACTTTATATATATTTACAAAAAAAAAAGATTTTATGTAATCTAAAATATGTATTATTAGTATTAATACATTTTGGATATATTCAACTGCTTAATAATAATAATAATACATAAATTTGTCTCTCTGTATAATTATGACTTTTGTTTAAAATGCCTATTTAAAAAATACAGTCAAACCAAAAATTATTCAGACACCAGATATAATTTTTACTTGTGGGTGCAGGATGCTATAGTTCATTTATGCAAGTGAGGATAGCAAAATAAGTGTGACATTATACCCAAAAATTCTTCATACAATGGACTACCAATAAAATGTATAAAAAATTTGAGACCAAAAATTATCCAGACACTTTGAACTGACCATGTTTTGCTTAAGTTTTTTCTTTAATTGCTAATGCAAACTTTTTACACCACAGACTGACCAAAATTCTTGTCATATTTTATTACCAATTTCGAAACTAATAGGCGAATAAAGCGCGCGATCATGTGCGAATGTAATGACGGTGAATCGAATAAAGTAATGTTGTGACTGTAAGTGATTTCTTTTCAAGCATTTTTATTAATTTTTTATAATTAATATGAACTCTTGTCTTTTAAAGCAGAATGAATGTTTGTCACAGCATATGTCTGCTGTTTAATGTTTGTTGTCTATTCAGGCCACCCAGCCTTAAAGTGGTAGACGGTCATAAAGTGAGTGGGTAAAAGAAGAGAAATTAAAGCTACACAAAGGAGTCGTGGGCTTGCAGCCCACGTTGGGTGGCAATTGTGCTTTAATTCCCCTGCCCCAGAATCCACCCCCCCATCACCGTCTGCCCACGCCTCAGTTCACGAGGTGAGCGTATATATAGATTCTGATTGGGATAAGCTGACAAGTTTTCCTAACTGACCCATATTAAATGAGAGAATTTCTCAGTTCTGTAATTGGAGTAATAGAGTACTACCAACTTAAAGGGATAGTTTACCCAAAAATGATGGACTGTCCCTCGTGTCATTCCAAACATGTACAACTTTCTTTCTTCTGTGGAACACAAAAAAAATATTTTGAAGAAAGTTGGTAACCACACGTTTTGGTACCCACGTTACTATTTTTGTCCATATTGGACAATGGAAGTCAATGGGACCCGCAACAGTTTGGTTACCAACATTCTTCAAAATATCTTCTTTTGTGTTCAGCAGAATGTCGTACAGGTTTGGAACGACATGAGCATGAGTATAATGTTTCATATATAATATGATATAGCATATTATATTTCTGTGTGTCTATTTCTTCCTTCCTTTTCTTTCTGTCTCTCCCACTCATCTGTCCACAGATAGTGGGTGGGGATCATTGGATCAAAAACTGCCAAGCCTAACCACACCACACCCAAACCCAAAGAGCAGTAGTGTCAGTCCAGCCTTGAGCCTGAGTTTAGAATCAGTAAAGTGCTGGAGAGGCCACTGAAACAGACTTAAACAGATCTCATACTTATGCCACATTAAGAAGACAAAGGTTTTTAACTGTAAATGAAAAGTCTGTTCCATAAGTAGTTAGTCGCGTCCAATGATTGTCTTGAAAGTCAATTCCTATTTTAAACATAGACTAGTTTCAACAAATAATTAAAATGTAGCCTACATGGTTTGTTTTTCACAGCCTGAACAGTTAATTTATTCACGAATGTGCATTATGATGATAAACAGCAGGTGGCAGAGCAGATCAGAGTGATTCAAATCCTAACTGAACTGAACTTGCAAAGTGACTACATCAAATATAGTGTGTGTTCGGCTGATATATGCTATATGAATAGAACTGCAGTTGACAATTATCAACAAACATGCACAGTTGTTAAAATGTATTTTTATGTTTTAAAAAGAAATCAATACTTATGTACAACCAGATAGTATTTAGTATGTAGTTAAAAAAAATCATGTTTTTACCTGTGATCAGTTTTTATCACTGCTTTTTAAACTTTAAAAAAAATAGGACTTTGCCAACACAGATAGTTTATAATGTATAAAAATAGAGATTTAAAGGTGCAATATGTAAGATTTTTTTATTAAAATATCTAAAAACCACTAGAACAGTGTTATATATTTTGCTGACTTTTGCTGTGCTTACATTATCCCAAATGTTTCGAAGAATGTTTAAATCCAGAGAAATAAGCAATTTTAACTAGTGACACGGACCGTTGTGTCGCCTGCCCGCCGCTTGTAACGAGGCGACAGGGACGAGAGACGTGCGGATCCATTTGCAAAGCTTTATTCATTAGAATGGTCAGAAACAGGCAAGGGTCAGACAATGGCAACAGGTATATTGAGGGCAAGACACAAGAGTAATCCAATAAACAGGCATATGTCGATCAATGGCGAACATAATTCAAAGGTCTTGACAAGAGGGGTAATACAATAAAATTAGCAATAGTCCAGGCGAGGTGCAAACACAGTCCGAAACAGCAAGGCAAAGGGTTAATACAAGATACACAGGCAGAAGATCAGAAAACAGGCAAGGCAAGACTTTGACTAGACTAAGGAAACTAGAACTAGAAACTTAAACAAGGACAGGGAACTGGCTCCGTAAAGTAGCTACGCTAAACAGCATAAATGCTTAAACAATACTCGGCAGTTTGAAGAGGACATATGATGGGTGTTAAAGTGTGTGTGATTGTGTCAGGTGACATGTGAAAGTCCGTGTAGTGATAGAGTCATTAAAATGGAAGAGCGACCTCTGGTGGTAATTGGACAGAAGTCCATGAACCAGATTCGTGACAGTAATACATCCTCGATTTCCGGTTTTGTTTTGTTGAAAACATGAAAACACCAAAGACTCTTTCATATGTTGTGTTTCAATAGACCGGTGACGACCGCACAGAGAAGCATTATAACAGAACAAAATGTATCTAGTATGATAAAACAGCACAGCTTTTTTCCCCCACATACGCACGACCGGAAGAAGCGGAAGCGGTCGACTGTGGCATAATAAAAGCTCCGCTGCTTTCGAGCCGTGTGTCGCGCTTGTTCAGCGGCCTTGTTTCGCTTCGACGGTTTTCAGCCTCACCCTGCTTCATTCTATGACGTTAATAAATCATTAGCTCATCCATGAACATGATTTCTGCCTCGTTGGAGTCCCGTTGGATTTGCTTCGGCTGTGGGGATGAAGACCACAATCCCATGATTCCACACTCAGTCACGCAGTCATCAAACTACGCCTTTGTCTATTTATTTATTTTGAATACGCGCCCTCTAGCGATGAAAACTTACATATTGTGCCTTTAAAAGTACTTAAACCATTTTAAACTAATTTAAAATACGGCATTTTAAAAACTATTTGTGAACAGAAGGACATTTTTTAAATGTGTTTTTTTTTGCACAAACAAAAACTAAGGTTAAATCTAGATTAAATCAAGGTATTCCAATAATTCTGTTGCACCAAATTTTAAACGTTGTTTAAAAATAAGCAGACTTACATTTAAACCATTATTCTGATCCTTTTAATATACATTTAATATAGATTAATTTTAATCCTGTTTCTCTTTTATGTTAAACTTGGTTTTAAATCTCAGTTAGGAATTAACTTTTAATTTACATGTGAGGAGGTTTAAATAATAAATAAAAAACACCTACAATTAAAATTAAACACAGATGATGATTTTAATCACAAAAAGAACTAAAACTAGATCAACCAGTCTTTTGTTATCATAAACTTTGCTTCCTTTAATCCTTAATGGTGCAACCCCCTTTGTGTTTTCAAAATTTTTAATAGTAGTATATGAAAAATAATAATAATAATAATCTACATTGGTGAAACATCTGCTACAGCATATTCGAGGGTTATGCTTTAATACAATAGTCCACTCTAGATATTCTATAAGTAACTTTGCAACTACATGTCAAGTAACACTCATTAATTTGCAACTACATGTCAACTAACTCTCATTAGAGTTTAAGTAGACTGTTAGGACCATCAAAATAAAGTGTCTACTACTCTAATGGCTGCTAGTTGACATGTAGTTGCAAAGTTACTTATAGTTAGTAGAACGTCTAAAGTGGACTATCAAAATAAAGTTTTATAATGCATTTGTTGCTTGCAAAAAAAATGTAATTAATCTGAATACATAACTACTTTTCACTGGCCACCAATAGAAAAATAAGCTTTCTGGTTTCATATGATGTACGTAGTTACTACATACTGGCAGAGGTTAACAGGGCCATGCTAACAAGCCAAACCTTGACCCTTTGGTACAAGCACACACAGGCTGCGGTGTCCACCCTGGGCGGTTCTTACACCCAGCATCTGTCTCTGTTCCAGGTAACCTCCCGTCTCACAGCAATCCCATGTCCACAACACCAGTGCACTTGTTTTCCATTAGCACAACGACTTTGAGCGAGGTTGGAGAGACTGGGCAAAAACACAGAGAGAGTAGGTCCTGTCCTGTGCACTGGGATTTCCACAGCTGACGTCCAGGAGAGGATACGGTTTGTTCCTCACCACTCACAGGTGCTGGGACACTATAAACATAACATTTGTGACACGCCAGATGTGACCCAAAAACTATACACTGAGTACAACTGTGACATGCCACATCCACCCAAATGAATAGGTCATTTACTGCATGGTTAGCATGAAATTTGTTTGTCATTGAGGTTCCTCCCAAGTGTGCAGGTGCTTCCTTTAATCTGAATCCTATAATTTATTATGGCTGTGTTTGGAGTGGAATATTAGTTTGGAGACTCAACATCTAATATAGCATTAATAAACACTTTCTTCTTTTTTTTTTTTAGGAAGCAGAATGTTATGCCACTAATAACAAACGGTAGATGCTCCATTTAAATTTTAATATTTAAGAATTACGGCAGAAAGTTTGTTATTATGAATTGAAATTGTAAACAACATCTAATACACACCATTTGCTCCTTTTTAAAAACTCTGTATTACATTAGTGTTGAAATACATTTGTCGGAAAGTGAAAAACAACAGAAATAAATGTGAAAGTTCACAGCGAATCCATAGAATGCCAGTCAAAATCACTCAAACACACGTCTAAACTTGTAATACTAAATTGTTGTCACATGATCTTACTTCATTCATCACATGACCTCATCACTGTGTTTTATTCAGTTAGTGGCATCCAGT
Organism: Sinocyclocheilus anophthalmus; assembly: GCA_018155175.1. Taxonomy (NCBI): domain Eukaryota; kingdom Metazoa; phylum Chordata; class Actinopteri; order Cypriniformes; family Cyprinidae; genus Sinocyclocheilus; species Sinocyclocheilus anophthalmus. The sequence goes on along the minus strand of JADLZN010000560.1, from coordinate 45,026 downwards.
TGTCATCTTGCGTTTTAATTACATTTTGTATAAATGTCTTGACATTTTGCAGACCAATCAGATAATGAGTCAAGAAAAATAATGTGAAAATCATTTTGGATAATTCAGTTCATTCATCACACTGGAAACTGGAAGGTCAAGTTGAACGCATTGCACTGTATACTGCAAAAATAGTAGGTGTTGTAGTACAATATGCTAGTCCTAATATAGTCTGTCTCCTAATTTAGTCAGGTGGTAAAGCATGACTGGAACAAACACAACTCACAAAGACAAATTGAGCCGGTGTTGAATAGAACTGCAGTAAAGTGTTACGCACACAACTGGCCTAGACACGTCATTGACTGCCAGTGTTTGTTCAGAACAGACGCTCACAGCAATGGGACTGCCCACAAGATCCTGACCTTCAAACACACACTTAAAACAGAAATGTGATAAAATGACAATACCAGACAGATTTGTGTGGTTGCTTGGAAGAGGACCTGACAACTGTGGTTATGTATAAAGCGTACTGCCATACTACCCTTTTTACCCTATTTCTGCAACACTTTTTTGAAAACACCAGTGTCATGAACAATTGGGTTCATCTGTTGAATGGAGTCTACTGAGAACCCCTGCAGGGAAGCTATGTATATATATAAAATACATTAAAAAATTTGTAAATTATAATTTGCATATGTAGACTAAACCCAAAGTATACTCTGTGCGCGGGATGAATTTCTTCATCAGCATAGTGCAAGTGTACCATATGCACGCTGTTGATATGCCAGCAGTATGCTAAACTAGTATGCGTACATGCAAAGCCAGATTTTTCTAACCAGACATACTATGTCCGCCCAGCAAATAACTTCTGGAGAGAAATAGTGGAGACAACCGACAAGGATGAAACATTTTAGTATGCATGTGTTTGTGCACACTTTTAAATTGAGTATACTTTGAAAGGCTACATGTTCGGCTGTACACATTTCCTAAAGTTGTGTTCCATTCTTAGTTTTGTCTCAAATTACACACTATACAATATGTGACTCTGGACCACAAAACCAGTCTTGAGTGTCAATTTTTCAAAGTTGAGATTTACACATCATATGAAAGCTGAATAAATAAGCTTTCCATTGATGTATGGTTCGTTAGGACAGGACAATATTTGGCCGAAATACAATTATTGGAATATCTGGAATCTGAAAAAAAAAAATCTAAATATTGAGAAAATCACCTTTAAAGTTGTCCAAATGAAGTCCTTAGCAATGCATATTAATAATAAAAAAATTTCATATATTTACAGTAGGAAATTTACAAAATATCTTCATGGAACATGATCTTTACTTAATATCCTAATGATTTTGGCATAAAAGAACTCGATAATTTTGACCCATCCAGTATTTTTGGCCTTGCAACAAGATACCCCAGCGACTTAGATGGTTTGGCCCCAGGGTGACATATGTACTTATGCACTGTGTACTCAACTGTGTAGTGTATGAATTATATAAGGTTATTTTGTCATCCAGTATACTGATTAAAGCTGTGACAGTTGAATGTATATTGTGCACATCCTGACATCAAAAGTGCACTTTTATATTTTGGGATTTTCGGTGGAAACACACTAATCACACTATTCATACTTAAACTGCATAGAATAGTGCATAAGTATGCAAATTGAGATGCATCATTTAAAGGGATAGTTCACCCAAACATGAAAACTCTGTCATCATTTACTCACCCCCATGTCATTCCAAACCTGTAAGACCTCCGTTCATCTTCGAAACACAAAATAAGATATTTGTAATGAAAGCTGAGATGTTTCTGTCCCTCCATAGACATTAAGGATTCATAACACGATCAAGGCCCAGAAAGGTAGCAAGGAGATCGGTAAAATAATCTATGTGACATCAATGGTTCAACCGTAATTTTACGAAGCTACGAGAATACTTTTTGTGCGCAAAGAAAACTAAAACTTATTCAACAATCTTAACCATCCACGGTTCAACTAGTAAATTTGGAGAGGTTCACGACGCTGCGGTCGTAAAAAACTAATACAAATGCATACGCAATAAGATTAAATGCAAAAATAACTGTGTTCACACCTTTTCATCGCTAATGTTTCACTGTGTGTCTTTAGTAAATCCATATAGTTGGGGGGTTTTTTACAGCAAAAGAGGTTTAGCGCTGGCGCGAGCTGTTAGTAAGTCTAGCACCAAGTGCATTAAAACTGAAGTCTAGTTTACTAGAGGTGTGTTAAGCTAGTACGCTCTTGCAAAACCTAAACTAACTAAAAAAATTATTCATGCCACAATTTAAAGCTTTGGTTATAAATTATGTTTTGTAATATATGACAAAAAACATGAGTTTTAAATTGTTCCGTACTAGATTATAAAGTGGTTATATAGGATTTTTAATCAGGCACTGAATATAGTACCAATTAAAAGCTCTTTCAGCTAGTGCAATCATTTTGGAGTCCTAAGCAATGTCAATTTGAATGGGCGGTCCAAATTTTTAAGGACACCAAAAGTAATTGCAACCTTTTTTATTTAGTTTTCTTTGTTTTTTTGACACATTTATTTGATCTGACTCCCAAAGTTAAAGACATTCTTACACAAAATTGAAAATGACCATTTTTATTTCTGACTCTTGAAATAATTATCATTGCATACTGCATACTGATTCACTTTAGTAGGCAATATTCAACTGTATTTCAGCAGCACACTGGTGTTCCATTACAAATTCAAGTGAGGTGAAGCTCCATCATTAAGCATTTTAAAATGTGAGTGAGCGTGTGTATGATTATATGTGTTGACCTAATCGCAGCAGGTTAGCTCTGACTTTGCGGAGGATAAAGGCGTCTTTTGATGGTCAGTGACTCAGGGAAAGTCTGAGAGCCTCCGCAGGCAAACAGATTTCATTCAGTTAAATTAGTGTAAAGCACCAAGCCGTTTGAGCAAATAGATGATCTGATGGGTCAAGCAGGAACGTGAGTCATTAAAGTGAAATAAATAACCACTTGTGGGATTGCGGATTGTAAAAGTGCCATAGCGGTGAGGTGAATCAGTTTCTTGCATTTCTTGATCATTGCATGTTTTCTCCTAAGTAGTCATAATTATTAAGCAGCACCAATAGGCCCTTTCGCACCGCTTTATTTCCAGAACTAAATGTAAATCAGTTATAAATCATGGCGGGTGAGGGCGTTTTCTTACGCGTTTGACCAATCAATGTCTACTTACGTCACGATTAGTACCAGTTGTGCTGGTTAGACCCTGCTCCGGAGTAGGAGCTAATTTGGTTCTCGAAAAAGGCAGTCCGGTACTAAAATCGCACACAGTTCCGGCGGTGCGAACACGCTGAAAAAGTGGGTAGTTCCACAATTAGTTCTGGTACTATGAAAAGGTTCCTGCGGTGCGAAAGGCCCTATTGCTAGGGGTTAATTGGGGACATTGTACTTGTCCCCCTATGGTCCTCTATGATACAGACTACTCATTGGGCCTGGAGGGGGAAGGGGCCCACCCATAAAAATTTTGTCCCAGGCCCTGTGAATTGGGATAGTTTGATAAAGATATAAGGTCAACCTTCACAAGCAGACTTTCAGCATATCCTGTGTGAGGATGTGTGCTCAGCAATGTTTGTTTGCAGGTAGTTCTGGAACGCTCTGTGATAACATTTTTCCTCATGAAATCAACAGGCTGGGCTCTGTAAGAGAAACCGGCAGAGTGGTTTTCCCCGCTCCGCTCCTCCGCAAACAGCCAAGCCTGTGTGAGAGCACGTTGCCTCACAAACCCCGACACTTTACCTGCTTTGAAAACACTGTTTACCTTATTTCTATGTGCTCAGCACTGCATAAGTGTTGTGGGGCGACTGAGATGAGAGACGTGCGGATCCATCTGCAAAGCTTTATTCTTAAACATTCAAAACAGGCAAGGGTCGGACAATGGCAAACAGGTATTTAGAGGGCAAGACAGAAGAGTGATCCAATAAACAGGCATAGGTCGATCAACGGCGAACATAATCCAAAGGATGAGGCAGGCGAGTAATCCACAGACAGTTATTAATCCAGGCGAGGTGCGAACAGAATCCAAACAACAAGACGAGAGAGAAATCCAAAACAGGCAGGTTATCAGGAACAGACAATCAGGCAAAACTAGACGTTACGAAACAGTACTAGAACTAGACTAAACTCAGACAGGATACTGGCTCCGTGAAGTGCTACCACTAGGAGAGTGATAAACACAGACAATACTCGGTGAGGAAGAGGAAGTCCATGGCTTATGTAGGGTGTTTGATTGGTTGCAGCTGTGTGTGTAATCAGTGCAATGGATGATGATAAATGTAGTCCTGGGTGATATGCAACAGTTTGTGTAGTGTGAGAGTCAATGTAACTGGAAGGCAACATCTGGTGGCGAGCAGACGGAAAACCACGGACCAGATTTGTGACAATAAGAAGTCACCTCAGATTCACCAGCAGAATGACAAACTGAGTTTTTGGACACGGGCTTCTCATAGTAATCAACTTGTAATTAGCTTGTGAGATGGATAGCTTAGGACAAACCCATGGACCATTTACAGATCATTCTTTGGCAACAAAATGGGTGACAAACTATCAAGTTGTAGTCTGATTGGCTGGCTTGTAATTTCTTCTCAGTTTTCGTGAGTCTTTCAGAAAACACTGTTTTGTTTCTGCAACAATTAGCATTTGTTGAGGTTGGGGGTTAAGACACAACTCTAGTTTAAATGAGTATAAAGAGTTTTTTTTAATCTCTCATAACTTCTGGAGAAAAATAGCAAACTGAACAGTGCCTGTGTTCACGCATGCTATCAAATGGAGTGTACTTTAAAAAGATAGTTTTTCCCCAAAATGAAAATGCTGTCATTAATTACTCACTTTCATGTCCTTCCAAACCCATAAGACCTTCGTTCATCTTCAATCACATTTACTATTTTAATGATGTCCTTACTACCTTTCTGGGCCTTGAACGTGTCAGTTGCGTTGCTGTATATGCAGGGTCAGAAAGCTCTCAGATTTCATAAAAAATATCTTAATTGTTTTCTGAAGATGAGCAAAGGTCTCTTGTAACTACATGAGGGTGAGTAATTAATGGCAAAATTTTCAGAGGTGAATTATCCCTTTAAGCATTCGCGTCAAAACTGAAGTAAACTTTGGTCTTAACAGTGCATATATGAGTGATTTGACATGTAACATCATTAATGACACTCCTATTGTTTAACCAATGTGGTTCAAATAATGAAGGTGTGAATTTGTTACTATGGTTTTGGGAAACAGTTGTGCCTAGTTGGTTAGTTTCTCCAGCGATGGATCATACTATGATAGTTAGTACGGTCGGTGAGTTAGGCCTACATTGTTGCACAGGAAATGCACTCCAAAGTGGGACATGGACAAGAGAAGTGCTTTATACTTTCAAACATAGTACCTGACAAAATTAGCATCGCATTATAAACAGAGTCTTTTCTAGCCATCATGGCAGGAGAAATTCAACAGGTGATGGAGTAGAGCAGGGGTGCCCAACCCTGTTCCTGGAGATCTACCTTCTTGCAGAGTTCAGCTCCAACCCTGATCAAACACAACTGAACCAACTTAGTAGGATTGAAGGAGCACTTGTAATTACAGACAGGTGGGTTGATCAGGGTTGGAATGAACTCGCAGGAGGTACATCTCCCAGGAACAGGGTTGGGCACCCCTGGAGTAGAGCGTGATAACCCGACACATGTGGTGTAGTCAAGAACACTTTGCATTTTTAAAAGTTAATTCAGGTGTCAAACACTAGTTAGTCAAACGCTGTTTGCTAACTGTCGGCTCTGTGCTACTAGTAACATATTTAAAGGGGTCCTATTATGCTTTGTCACTTTTTCAACTTTAGTTAGTCTGTAATGTTGCTGTTTGAGCATAAAAAAAGATATGCAAGTTTAAAGTTCACTTCAAAAGGAGATATTTATTCAACAGAACTTTTCAAAACTACAACGAATGACTCGTTTGGACTACAATGCATATTTCCGGGATTTGTGATATCACAATGCGCGAATGAGACGATCAAATGCGTGATTTTGACGCAACATTTACACTGAAGCTCGCAGGCGGCTATGGTAAGGGGCATGACATTTCCCGACCAGGCGCCAAGTGCTGCAAATCACAGCACACACTGGCCCAGCTAACCAATCACAGCACACACTGGCCCAGCTAACCAATCACAGCACACACTGGCCCAGCTAACCAATCACAGCACACACCGGCCCAGCTAAACAATCACAGCACACACACCGGCCCAGCAAACCAATCACAACACACACACACTGGCCCAGCTAACCAATCACAGCTCAAGTGGCCCAGTCTAAACCAATCACAGAACAACACGGCCCAGCAACTAAGAACAGAACACACTGGCCCAGCTAACCAATCACATAAAACACACTGGCCCAGCTAACCAATCACAGCACACACTGGCCCAGCTAACCAATCACAGCACACACTGGCCCAGCTAACCAATCACAGCACATTTCGTATTTCAGAAGGCCTTCATTTGATACAGGAACTCTTTGAGCCGTTCATGCCAGACTGGGGAGAGAGGTGTTGAAATAATGTAAAATATGTGAAAATTAAAAAAAAGTTAGTATGAGAGCCTGTTCTAGTACACCCCCAAAACAAAATCAAGACTTTGTAAAAGAGCATAATAGGACCCCTTTAAATATCAAGAGAGTCATGGGAAGGACCTCAGCTTGCCAAAAAGATGCACACTCATACTCATGAAGTGCTTTGCATTTTTGTCCACTTACAGCTCTTAGCACACCTGTTTTGCTGGCTGAAAGAATGGTGAGTTATTGCTGGGCATCAGCAGTGATGAAGGAGGTGATCTCAGAGGAGCTTTCATCACTGCTATTAGATCGAGAGAGCCATGCACGTGCTTCATGCATCTGTCAAGCCAACACAAAGCCACATTAAAACTCTATGTATGATCATAAGAACTATTTATAGAGAACTGAGATTATTGAAATATTAGGATATTTGATACTTTCACTAAATCACACCTTTGAAATTATATTTTCATAATCTATTTGGAGACTTAGACTTGAAAACAAATGTTTTGTTATCATTCCAAGGAACAGTATGAAATCATGTTTTGAGTTTTTAATCTTTCGCCACAGAGACTACAACTCTGTTCCAAAACCAAGTGTGCTGCCTTGCTGTCAAATGCCTACACAGACAGCTGCCTTCTAAGGGGCCGTTCATACAGGAGGATGATACTTCAATTCCACTAAAAGCTAAATGCAGGAATAGAACAGAATCCAGTTATCAAATGCATTAAAAAAATTTTTTTTACATAATTTAATTAGACAGACTTTACAAATGTGACACAAAAGCTGCAAGACTTGAAAACTGTAAGACTTTCTCTACATAGATTATTTTACCTACATTTTTAAAATAACAGTGAACATGTAGGCAAGAATGCCGTGCGCTAGAAATTAGCATCCTTACTAAAATAGAACTCATCAAAATGCTTGACCTTGAATGCAATGCAAGTTGCTTTGAAAAAAAAATTTGCTAAATGAATAAATGCAATAGCCTAGCTGATTTCAGTAGTTTGCCAATAGCATGGTAAGGTATCAACCTGATCAGTAAAAAAGAAACAAAAGATACATTCCCGCGACAAGCAATATCTGTGTGATAATCCTTCAAAGGCTGAATTTCAAGACTGAATGTGTCACAGCGGCTCAGCGAAGGCTGTCCTGTTTTGAAGCTTTCTTCAAATGTAGCCTCGAAACGCGTCCTTTGTTTCCCAAGTCATGAAGGATACAACAAATGGATCCATAGCAGTCCAGGATATGCCAAGATTTATTGCACATCATTGATGACAGGATGTTTTGAGAGAAAATGTCGGATTACATATTTAAATGTAAATATTAAGTTTCAATTTACTCAAATGTCTAACAAAACACGTTTAAACACACACGCACACTTTAAAGTGGTTCAAATGTTGACTTAGATCTTACAAAGATGTGATTTCATAGATTTATGTTTTATTATATTCATAAATGGACCAAAGTGGACAAGTTTACACAGGTTGTGAACCCTTTTTGGTTTTCATACAGTTGAACATCAATTTCATAAAAGTCCGTTACAAATATCACTTCTGCTCTTCAACAGTTGCTGGGTGACAACTGACAAGATCAGTCTTCTGTAGGCTGGACTGTCCCATTTAACAGCACTCTGTTCAACTTTTGCAGACTCGAAGGTGTGGCGACTGGCCAAGGATTCTTTCTAAGCCCCTGAATTGGGACAGCTAATTTTCTGTCCACAAAAGAAGCAACAAATCAATCACAAATCACAGCCAATCAGAAGTCCACGCAAGAAGCACAAGCATCACAAAGACAGCCAATCAGGGAGAGCTTTGGTTGAGCTGTCTCTGGCAAGTGCACTGGATGGGTCCTACATGAGTACGGGTGCGGCAATTAATGATTTGTACATCATGCAAAATGCAAACTCAGTGACTGATAAAATATTTGTCATGAAATACTTTCTTCCCACAGATTTTACATTTTGAGCATTGTTGCTTCCTTTAAGTTATTGTTAAAGGGGCTGTATGTAATTTTTTCACTGTATTAAAGCATGAAAACATAATAATATAGCCTATTTGCAGATATTTAGGAAACATATTAAGTTCAAATACTTTTTTCTCCAAAAAACAATGCTACAGCCAGTTATTTTACTGTGTTGGAATGTCTGTTTTTATTTTGGTCTGTGTGATTCCGCCCACTGCCAATTTACCCAATAGTAGTTGAGCAACCGTCCTTGTTCGCCAGGTTGCGTCTCCCCAACCTGGCAACCCTCATGGATCATGGAGTCTGAGGAGTAGGCAGGAGAAACAACTCTCCAGTATTTTTAGAAAATTTAGACTGCAGTACCTATTTCAACCGCTAGTTTTAAAGTCACACAAAAATGATATTCCATCTCAAACCATTTTACTATTGTACAAAACACACAAATACCTGAAATTCATGAGCTGGTTAGGACAAAATCTGATTAACATGAAAAATATACCTTTAATTGCGTTACACCATGCTTGGATTGGACGCACAAAATCAGAGGGTAAAACTGTCACTTTTAAGTTGACGATATACTTTCCTGTACTGAATAAATGCTAATCATATATTTATTTTTGTCTTTCCTTATTGACTATCTTGGATAAATTTGTCACTAAGCTCATCACAATGCATTCTGGCATTGCATTTTTCTTTATGAATCTACAATTTGGCTCAAATTTCTGGTGGGAGAGTGTCTTAAAATGCTGTCTCTGTAGCTCACTAGGTTTTGGGACAAACTCTTATGATGCAGTATGTAGATGAACAGTGGTCCTTGCAGTTTTAAAGTGCAAGTGCAGTGTGTTTTCTAACGTGTGTGATGACGCAGGAAGCCATGCTCTCAGGAGATCTTCAGGACGTCCTCATGAGGAATGTGCATGACCTTTGACCTGTATAGAGGGTGTCAGCTGCAGATCGAGGGCTCTGTGAAGCGCAGCTGATTCCACACATCCTGGCTATTGACACCAGCATGTGCAAGTTGAAGACTTGCGTTGCCTGAGCTTAATAGATTGTCCATGTCTTTGGAAATTTTGAATAAGAACCTTTCAAAAGCTTTTCTAAGTGAGACTTATTTGAGGTGAAGTTTTATAATGCATTACTTAATTGTGTAAATGGTTCTTTTAAGAGTTTATAATGTGTCAGTGTTGCTATAATATCTTTTTCTGTAAACATATCCTCACATTCTGTTTTGCATGTCCCGATGAGTCAGTCATTGAGGAACAAATTCCATTACAGTGCTGTGGAAAAAACAACCCTTCCATCATACACACTACACACACCCAACGTCCTGCTGACTCACTGCACCCTCTTATCCATCTTTGGCATTATATGATGTTTACAAGCGCCCTGGTCTGAACACAGGTCATTGGACCGACATAGACAAACATATAAAGCATTTAATGAGGTTTCTTTATTTAAAACTGTGGAACACTGGTTTTTAATTGATACATTACTGGATTTTGACATTTCTTAAGAAAGTGAGTGATGCATGCTATGCAGGAGGATGGTACAGATGGGTGGTGTGTGACTCGTGGTGGCCATTAATGTATTGTCTAAGGGATTTTTTTTTTAAAATTTATATTATCTAATAGAATATTTAATATCATAGTATCTACAGTTGTTGTTGTTTTAAAGGGGTCATCGGGGGGGTGTGCCCTTGCCCGACAGTTGCGATGATTCTTTTTGGTCTTAATGAAAAGTCTGTAACATATTTTGGTTAAAGTTTCTCAATGGTAGTGTAAAAAACACCATTTTTAACTTGTCAAAATTAGCTCTGTTTTCTGCAAGCCGTTTTAGTCCATTTGTGCTTTACATGTTAATGAGCTCTGCTGACCCCGCCCCCCTCTCTTCCGTGCTGACGACCTCTCATGTACTGTTTGGTACTTAGCCTCAGGAACTGGCTACTAGCACATTTAGGAACTGCGATTTTGCAAGATCATAAAAATGACCTCTACTCACGTTGGGGGGGGGTTTCAAAATTCTCATAACGCATGGGTTAGCAGGATTCGATCGGGTGGCAGCATGTCCCCCTTCAAAACTAAAGTTACTTAATGTCCTCTGCGTCTTCCAGTGCTCGATGTGGCGGGAGTGGAGGGGAGTACGACTGCTATATTTATTCATACATCCAACAACAAAACACCTCAATCTCTTAATCGTAGTCGGGCGCCTTCTTTTCTTCCCCTGCCACGGAAGTCGAGGCAGCAAGTGGCGACGGAGACAGCTCACTTACAGGCGGGTCTGAGGTAGGACACCATGCCAAGTCTGTGCGATGACCACCTTAAGATACTGCGGGAAAGATTTAGAGTCCACATGCATGCAATAAATACCCTTTCGAGGGTTCCTTCAAAAGAAAGGTTCTTCAATGTTATTGTTCAGTAAAGAATAATTTTTTACTGCATGGGTTCTTGAGGTGACTAGTTGGGGGTGGCCTCTTGTTCTCACAGATTATTTTTGCTTCCTGGGCTTTTAAAGGATTCTGTCACTTCAGAATTAAATTTTCCTGGTCATTTACTCACCCCCATGTAATTCAAGATGTTCATGTCTTTCTTTCTTTAGTCGAAATAAATTAAGGTTTCTAAGGAAAATATTGCAGGATTTTTTTCTATATAGTGGACTTCAATTGCAGCCAATGGGTTGAAGGTCCAAAGTGCAGTTGCAATGCAGCTTCAAAGGGCTCTACACAAACCCAGCTGAGGAATAAGGGTATTCTATCGAATATTGGTCTTGTTCTAAAACAAAAAATAAAATGGATATACTTGTTGCACAATGCTCGACGTGAACCTGTGATTGCATTATGTAATCACAACTGTGATGTAGGTATAAGTACCGACCCGTGTTTAGCAAAGTTACCATGTTCAGAACAGTCAGAACTTCTTTACAAAAAAAAAGTTAAAACAAAGATGTCGAATTTTTTTGAAGTTGGGGAGAAATTGATGTAGTTTCGCCCTACGTCTCTCCCCTTTTTGAAACCGCATCCAACTGACTTAACCCTGCTCACTTTGTGCCAGTGACAACGCAATGCGTGAAGTCATCCGGGGGAGGGGTTCATCATTGCATAGCTAGTGGCGGAAGACGATTATGGTTGTGGTTAAAAAGTATATAAATGTTTTTTTTAGAAAATGATGGTTTTGCTAAGTCGTGACCCATTTATTATTCCTCGCTGTGATCTTGTAGGGCCCTGTTGAAGCTCATTGAAACTGCAATTTGGACCTTGCAACTGTCGGTCACCATTAGAAGCCAATATGTAAGATTTTTTAATTTCAAAATATCCAAAAACCACTAGACATTGTTTATATATTTTTTGCTGCCTTGTGGTCCCTTCATTATCCAATGTTCGACGAATAGTTAAATCAGGAAATAGAGCACTTTTAACTAGTCCCGGATCTGCCATAGTGTCTTGTGTCGCCTGCCGAATTACGTCATAACCGGGGGGGGGGCCTCGTCCGAAAACATGGAACACCAAGATGCTTTACATATGTTGTTGCATTTTATTAGACCGGGATGCCGCACTAGAGTAGCAGTAAACGCGCGACTGGTTCAAATTTATCTATGTATTATAAACACGCTGCTTCACCCGCACATACCACGCCGGAAGGAGCTGAAGCTGTCGACGGTGTGGCATAAAAAAGCTCCCTGCTTTCACCCCACATATGCATGACCGGAAGGAGCGGAAGCGCTCGACGGTGGCATAATAAAAGCTCCGCTGCTTTTGAGCCGTGTGTCACTCTCGTCACGGCCTCGTTCGCTCGCGACGGCTTTCATCCTCACCCTATGTGGCTCATTCTATGACTTATAACTCCATTAGCCATCCATGAACTTATTTCGTGCCGTGGTCCCGCGTCGATTGCATCAGGTTGTGGGGATAAGATCAAATCCATGATTCCACTCCTCGGTCACTCTGCCCATACAACTACGCATTTGCCTCTTTGTTTATTTTGAATACGCGCCCTCTAGCGGCGAAAATTACATATGTGCGTTTAAGTCCCCTGATATGAAAAAAACACCTTATTTTTTTTCACTGAGAAAGAACGACCGGATCATCGTTAGAGTGATATGGGTTAGTGAAATTATCAGAAATTTTATGTGGCGGTGGGGAGGGCTTGAACTAATCATCCTTTAGGGGGGGAACGCACTGGTACGTAGATGTTTTCTTAAGAACTTGACAATGAAGACAATGCATTATTTGGTGTATATAACCTTGTCCACTTGACCTCTGCTTTGGAAATGTTTGTCTGGTCCAGTAACAATGGCTGGGATTGGGCCAGACTGTCTAATACCAAGTGTTCATAACACCCTCCCTCTCTCACCCTGGTTTTAATGACCTATTCTCTCCGTCATCATTCAGAGTGAGAGGGCCAGTGCACATATCCTGCTTTTGTGGGACAGGAATCTCTGGAATTCTGGCCATCTCCTTTGCTTTCACTTCTTCTTCTTCTTCTTCTCTCCAGGTTGATATGTGGCTCTCCCAAATAGTGGAAGAATTACTACTGAGCTGACCCTCCTTTCTTGTGATTCCTATGTCTGGGTATTTGCGTAAAGGGCTGCGTGTGAGGTGCATACCACACACAGATGCACACTCACACGGTCAGTGCTGAAATCCTCCTGCTCTGAAATGTCTTTATGCATTCTCTCTCTCTCTCTCACACACACACACACACACACACCTGTTGCCTTCCTACCTGCAGATCATGTTTGGCTTCACTCCTCACTTGTCTGTCAAAGTTACTCGCTCACATTTGTCACCCTCTCATATGAGTCATTCCACAGTATCCAGACTCCCATGCAACCGCCGATTCAGAGGAGAGTTGGTGGGTTGGGGTAATTTAATCAGTGGGGGGGGTGTAGTAGCATCTGATGCAAAACACCTGTTCAGTGTTTCACTGCAAGGCGAAATGTTGTTTCCATAACAAAATAGTGGATAGAAAACATACAAAATAGACATTGTTATTTATTTTGATTACATTTTATCTATTTGCATCTGTAATTTGAATTATAAGCAATCTATAATCACCTTCTCAAAATGAGTTTTTTCCCCCCATAGCCAATTAGGTACACAAACTTGTGGTGATTTCTAATCATAGGGGGGGGGTCTGTTTTTTTACATATATACAGAGAAAGGTTTGTTCATATAACATTTGCCTGATAAAATGTTTTCCTAATAATGGTTATTTTGGTTTGTCTATTTCGGTAGTTTTCTAAGGGATGAAGAAAGAGATATCCAAATCTGTAAAGCCCTTTAAACTGAATGATGTCAACAAATCAAACAAAAATATTGAACCGGGCTTTATCCCATTTGCAGATTTCTGTTAGGTGGTTGAATATATGCAAATAAGCATTGGGGTTTAATGAGAGAATGCCTCATTTGCATATTTAAACATTATATTTCTGAAAACTTATCTTGTCTTAAAGTGGGGGGGGGGGGGGTGCATATGATGCTGCTAAACATAATTTTTTTTTGTGTAATTTGTGTGTGTAATGAATTGTGTTTATGCGTTTTAAGGTTAAAAAAACATTATTTTCGACATACTGTACATTATTGTTTCTGCTTTATGCCCCGCCTTTCTGAAATGTCTCGATTTTTACAAAGCTCATCGGTCTAAAAAGCGAGGTGTGTTGTGATTGGCCAGCTATCCAGTGTGTTTGTGATTGGCCGAATTCCTCAAGCGTGAGACGGAAATGTTACTCCCCTTACCATACTGTTGATGCCGTGTCTGGCCGGAGCGACGAGATCAAAACATTAAAACCCATTACAAACGCGGCATTTGTTGCATCCAGTGGGGACAAAATTACAGATTATAATGACTTATACTATCTTTTTACGCTTTGCGTTGCATTGCTGTGCATCGTATCGTTGCCACGTACACATAAAACCCTGTCTGCAAGTTGGGTGATCGGAAAAGGACAAACTACAGCGCGGGTACTTCCACACTGCCCAGGGAACTCACGTTGATCTCATGGGCAAATGAATAATGAAAACGTAGCTTACCGTGACAGAACTGCCGGCATTTAGTCTAACTTAACTCCCAGTATCGCTAAACGGCCTCCATAAATGTTGCCGTCTATCCAAAGTCACTAAGTTGAATGATTCCTCGAGCTACCAGCACAGATGCATCTTAGAAGGCCGACGAAGCGATACGTCCTCTCTTTTGGAAGGTCAAACAAAGTAGGTTCGCTTTCACAATGAAACACACAGCGTCCTAGCGTGAGCAAAGCCCCGGCTTAGCATTAGCTGAAGTCGGTCAATAGTGACTGAAGTGGCGGTGTCGAGAACGCTCCCGGCGAAGGACGTGAAAACAGTGAAAGAAGCCGATCCCTTGATCCACAGCACTAATTGATGGTAGTTTCCCCACGACCTGCACCATCGAGCCTCTGGCATTACTAAGCGATATCTTCCTCTGTTTGGAATCCAAACAGTAGTTTCGCTTTCACAACAAGCAAACAGCGTCTTCGGACATGGCGGCAGCCAGCAACAATACTACAGTGAGAATAAAAGTTACGCCTTCTTTCTTTGCGTGAACATTTGGGTGGCATTTGCAAATCTTCCCACATAGTGAGGTAGACATGTGGGGGCGTGTTAGAACGAGCCGTTTTAGGTAGGCTTGGCTGACTCTTAACTTTTATAAAAATATCTCTTTGGATTTTGAGACTTTATTCTTTGCAACTTCAGGGACCTTATCTATGCACAACCAGCTTGTAACACTCCAAAGAGAAAAAAAAAATTGAAATCGCATCATATGACCCCTTTAATGTTCTGTGATTAATCAAACAGGGAAGTATGGTTTGTCTGTTGGTTTAAAATGTTTACCTGTGGTGTCATTTAGTTAGTACTAAACATTTTTAAAAAACAATAATGTCAGCATTTGTCAGTATTTTTGGTATTCCTCAGATTTGATTGTCTGAGTGGCCTGCATCTGATATCGAATACATTCCTACTATATAGTATGCGGCAAACACTATGCCTAAAGAGTAGTATGTACGAATTTATAGTATTTGAAAAACAGTAGTAAAAAAGTACCTAGATGACCCTCTGGTGAGATTCTGAAGTGTGCATTCAATGGACACTTTACTATCTCATAAGGCCATAGCACATTTATGAATGGTAGTGAAGTAACATGTAAGTCACGTGATAGTTACAACATGGTGGATGTAGTACGCCCGGATATTATATAGACATACTTATTTTAACGGTTCAAATTCAAATGTAGCACTTATTCAGACAGTACACCACTGCACCCGAAATCACATACTTCCCTACTATATAGCATGGGAAAAACAATTAATTTAAAACACTTGATTCATTTAGAAATAAAAAAAATACTGAATGAGTCATTGTATCATTCACTCAACCAATTCATTCAAAAATGAGAATTTGTTCAGTAAGGAACACCATTACTGTGTTGCATGGCAATGTTAAAGTCTGCTTCTGCCTTGACTTTGTTTGGAAATATGTGAAGGAAACATTTCAGAGTAAAAATATAAGTAACTGGCCATTCTGTGTCCAAAATGCAAGTTACTTAATATTAACTGTTGCATAAAAGCTGTATCACTGTCTAAAGCTATATCAGCGCCATATCAGGATTTTGCTGTTACTCTTGCTTAAATATCACAGCCTCTCAGATTTATTACATAAATCATCTATTCATCTATATGAAAATGCAATTACATCAAAGACTGCTGTGACAATACAAAGGACAGAACTGTATAATTTATTCATTTGTGTTTATTGCATTATGATATATATCGTGCATATTTACAGCTACTTTTATATTTCAAATTGATTTGATAGGTAACAGCCATAACTGTTAAAACTGTGTTTATTGTGTTTATGTATGGTAAAGATAATAAAGATATACATGCATACAAATAAAGGTTCCAAAAGGGGAGTTTCATGCCATTCGGTTTTCCACAGAACCTTTCAGTGAACAGTTCCTAAAAGAACCATCTTTTCTCTAGTGAAGAACATTTAAAAAAAAAAAACTTTTTCTGCAAAAGAATCTTTCATGTAATGGAAAGGTTCCATGGATGTTAAATGCTCTTCATGGAACCAGATGCCTTTCGTTTTAAAAGTGTACAATTCATATGGGTTGCTCAGATAATGTATTCTCGGAAGAATCTGAAAAAATATGTTTGAGTTCATTTTGAAATCTTGACAAATATCTTGACAAATCTGAGCACAGTTTGAGACATTGTTGAGATGCCTTCTTAAACTCTGTAGAAGACGTGAGATTACTAGGATTTTTTTTCTCAGGAGAAAAGACTGAAAAGCACAAAACCTACTGCAAATCTGTCTTTGTTCTCTGTTTAATCGTATTGTTGAGGAGGCTATTCCTAACACCTTAGATTAAAAAAAAAGCATATATTTTTTATAAAAATTCAAATTTGAATCAGGTGTGTCATTCCAAGAAAAATCAGCACAAATGGTGACTGCCTGAAAGTTGTTATATGAGTTATATGAAAGCAGTCTCTGGAGGTCAGACACTGGAGATCTTACTCCCTTCCCATGTTTCTCTTCCTGGGTTTCATAACACAAACCTGAGGCCCAGTAGAGAACTCTTCCTGCAACTGAAAAGAAAACACTTTTCATGTCCTTACAAGATGACAATGAGAATGTTTCGATTTTCCTACAAAAACATGGGAACCTGTGTGAACGGCCGGAGTTTCCTGAATGTGGCCGCTGGTAGGAAACGCTTCGAGGAAATGAGAAAGCGCAACAGGAAGCGCTCGGTGTGCGAGGATAGTAGAAAGTGTTTCGTGTGTTCCATGAGTGGGAAGCGTGTGTGAGAGCTGAGTTGTTTATGGGGATTTTCCTTTGCATCTGCATCAGGACTTCTCATCCAAACGGAAAACGGCTGGAGTTCCCTTCTCAATTGTTCCACTATTATGACAATGTTTTTATGCACTCCAGGGCGGCGGCTTGCGTAACACACAACAAACGGCCAATTAAACCGTGTGGTCAGGTGAACACCCTGCTTGAGCGCGTTTGTTAGCTCTGTATTAAGTGTCTCTGTGGTTTTGTTTCATATAACTGGCATTTGTAATCCACACTACTTATTTTGGAAGTCTTGTTGTGCAGTTTTGCATTCACAAAAAGCTCCCTAGAGGTCCAGCAACCAGGGGAAGACTTACCCATTAGGCAAAGGCAGGCGACCGTCTTGGGCCCCCAAAAGCCAAGGGCCAAATGCTTTTCATATATATGCGCGTTAAGCCTGACGTGAACGTTTGCTGTTTCCGGTGTTCATTACCAAGACAACCATCCAATTAACGTGCTTTTTGTGTATCCTGCTTGAAGGAGATGAAAATATCATGCATCTGAAGCTGTAATTAAATATTGAGGAAAAAGTGTGTATTATATGTTTATATAATTGTTTTAAATGCCGCTTACTCATTTATCAGAAGGAACCAAGTAGAGGACACATACACAGTTACTTTTTTGGTTGATATAATCCTTAGGTGTGTAAATGTATAATTGCCTTTCTTTCTTTTTTCAGTTTGTGATTTAATTGTGTATTTAAAAAAATAGACAATACATGTAGGTTTTAAAGTTTAAATGAGAAGCCTGCACTATATGCATATTTTTTCACTCTTTTCTCATCGTATATTGTCGACGTGTCCAAAGTGGGGCGGCCTCCTCCCTGGGCGAGAATTAATGTTTCCTTTTCACTAATCCAGTCTTTAATCCACCCACAATATCCCCTTTTAAATTATATAATAATTTCTACTTGAATCAATTGGGAGGTTATTCATTTTATAATTTATTTTGTTTTTGGGAAAACCTGTATCTCAACTGTAAATCAATTTCGTGGTCTACAACATGAAAGAAAACCATTATAACATAAACATGAAAAATGTAGAAACATTGGACAAAGCTGTGGGGCACCATTGTGCAGCAGCAAACATCACAACAAAAAAGGAACCTCAAGATTAATCTAGGAAAATGTGTGCAAATGTATAAGGCCCAATTCCTATATTTTGCCTGGGGCCCCCAATTCACTAAATCCGCCCCTGCCAGCAACACAAATAATAAAATAATAAGGGATCCCCTCATTATGAAGACACACTCCCACTGCTCCACCCGGGGTTCTGATGTCAGGACGAGCTCTCTCGAGCTCGCTCGTCTCCGTGTCGGGGTCGACTCTCTCCTCTTCTCATCTGTCTCTTCCTCTGTCTCTCCTCTCTCATCCTGCTCTCGCTCTCGGCGGTCTCTCGTCTCTATATAGTTACCTGCCTCTTTGGAAATGCTCTGACAAGGCATCTGCATTTGAGTCTTGCTATAGCTTTAGTTTAGTAACTAGTCTGACTGATGCACTTTGTAACTGGACTAGCTTTGGAACATTTGCCCTCTGAGGTCTTTGGAGTCATTTAGAATAAAAGTGGATAAACCTGCTTTTGCACTGGGGGATTTTTACTTGTTTTTCCACATTGGGATTCATTTTTTGAAAAGTTTGGAAATGTGTTCTGGAGGGAATCAGAGGACTCTGGCTGCTATTTGCACCATCTTGATATTTGTTGTATGTTCAGCTGAAGGAGAGGTGAGTAGATTTGAGCCAGTGTGTTGCACACATGTAACTTAGACATTGCAGAAGAAGCCTCTTCATGTTTGAAGGCTGTGCAGGACTACGTTTTTCTCCTTCCTTACAAACATTCTATTGTTGTTGTACTCGGATACTTCCTAATGCTAATTTCTCTTTATTGAGCATAAAACATTTTGAAACAATGGAACCAGATGTTTGTTTGATTTCAGCTCAAGTCATCTGATTTATTCTATTCTCATAACTGTTAATGAAGCATACTGATATTGTTTTCTTGACATATGAAGATAAAAAATTAGTTTAATGTGGTAACAGCTAAATGTTGTGTGATTAAATTTATTTTTAATTTATATAAAGATCAAAATATACACTACTGTTCACGTTTGTGTCAGAAAGGCAAGAAATTAATACTTTTATTCAGCAAGGATGCATTAAATTGATCAAAAGTGACAGTAAAGGCATTTATAATGTTATAAAATATTTCTATTTGAAATAAATGCTGTTCTTTTGAGCATTATGTGTATCAGAGAATATTGAAAAAATGCATCACAGTTTAAACAAAAATATTAAGCAGCATAACATTTTCAGAAATGTTTCTAGAGCAGCACATCAGCATGATTTCTGAACGATCTGAAGACTGAAGTAATGATGCTGAAAATTCAGCTTTACATCACAGAAATAAATTACATTTTTGAATAAATTTAAATACCCACGGCGTATTTATTTCATGTTTTTATTATAATATTTCATAATATTACAGTTTTCACTGTATTTTTGAGCACTTAATTGCAGCTTATTATTATTAGCCTAACGAATTATTAAAAAATATGTGTGAAATACATTTATTTTTAATGAGTTTTTATTTTTAATTTGAACATTTTACTTAAATATTTCAATTTTATAAACATGACCTTTTGACCACAGGTTGCATCAAGAAAGTATTTGTTTATGGAGATCACATCAGGTAGAAATAGCTCCTAATGGTAACAACGGCAAAGTTTATCTTACAGTGTATATTTATGATTCAATTCTACAGTCCCATTTCAAACACAGACACCTAAGTGAGTGTATTATATAAACACAGCCGAACCCACTCATACAAACTTACAAAAACATTGGCCTGACAACTCCTACACTGTCATCTCAGTGAAAGCCTTTCATTTCTGGCTGCTGGCCTTATGTAATGAACCTGTTTGCCGTGGCTCGTCAAGTCTCTGTTTCCTCAGGCGTCCAGAGGCGGTGGGTGGGCCCGTTCCTGCTCCTGCCGGGCCCCGGCTCCACCCTCCTCGCCGCATCGAGTGAGCTGGGTGCTGGATGAGTGCGGCTGCTGTAAGGTGTGCGCCCAACAGTTCAACCAGGACTGCGGCCCTGACCGACCATGTGACCACATCAAGGGCCTGCGCTGCCACCTAGGGGCCGGAGGGGACTCTCGGCGTGGTCTCTGCAGAGGTAAGAAAAAACACACCGCTGAAACGAATCTGCTCTAACAATAATGAGTGCTAATGGGGGGGAGAACTTCTCTGTTCTCTAGGATTTTATATATATATATATAGTATAATATATATACAGACACACACCCGCCGTCGTTGCAAATGTATTAGAACCCCTGACAGATCGAAATATTGGCCGTTTTTGCCTACCAAAACGGGTGATTTCATAATGTTCATGAAAAATCAGAGGGTTGCGCTGAGCCAACAAAAATTATCAATGAAGAGTCCAAGTTTTGATCCTACTTGTTAACTTATATTTGGGTATGGTCCATCTTTTGCAGACATACAGCAGCACATCTCTCTGCATAGGTGTCAATATATTCCTGAACTTCAAGGAGTGAGTGTGAGTGACTGACCATGTGCCAAGTGATGGTGACCCTACTAGGAATATAGTGCTCTGCATTTAACCCCTCTTAGTGCACACACACACACAGCAGTAAACACACACCGTGAACACACACCTGCAGCAGGGGGCAGCCATTTATGCTGGCGTGCACCCGGGGTGAGGCATTTCGTGGGGGTTCGTGCCATGGGCCTCAGGTCACCTCATTCCTTGGAATATTCAACACTAATGTTCCATGCTTCTACAAAACTTCAAGCAGCAAAGGCGTCCCTTGAATTACAATTCTGTCCAGTTTATTTTCCAACTCGCCCCAAATTTGCTCGATGGTGGGTTGAGGCGGGACTTTGAGATGCATCCAGGTCATTTTTCAATATTTCGAAGCATATCCCTCCATCGCAGGTAGTTTGTTTTATTGGTATTGTAATGGCCAATTCAACAAAAACAACTGAAACCTCTTAAATATGCCAAGTGTTAATAATTTAACACTAACGCTAATAATTTTGGCCACCACTGTCTATACTTAGTCTATACTTATACTTACATGTACTTAGTCTCTTAATTTACTTCTTCCTCATTTATAAAATAGAAAGGATAAACTATAGGGTAACTTCTGCTCTATAATAGATGAATAAAAAATTATGTAATATGTGTTAAAATGCGGGTATTTCCACTGCAAACTGACCTAAGAAGATTAAAAAATTGCTGTAGGTGTTTGTTTTAAAAATGTGACTAAATAAATAGCAAAGATGTCAAAATTTGTCGATAAAAGTGTTTCCTAAATAAAAATATTCTCAATTTCTAATCTGTATTTTGCCATAAGGGTGGGGCGCATTGAAATGGAGATTTTTTATGAATTTGACACTTCTTTGAAGAATTAAAAATATGAAACAGTTTATTTATTTTGATTTATATAAACTTAGTTAATTATCTGCCAGCTATAGGGTAACTCTATTGTACATTTAACAAAATGATATGTTTATATAATATTTTGAAATTACCATAATCAAACAAACTTTAGAAATGTATATTATTTATAAATATGATAATCAGGGACTTGACCTGTTGTTGTAAAATTTGTATTGATGAATTGACAAGTGTAATATATAAATAAACAAATGAACAAACAAAAGTAAAGAATCACTGTCCCCAATACATATGTCATTACATTAATGCCAAACATTGTAGAGAAAAACTTTTCTAAAAATATAAATATATAATCCGTATATGGTTGCCAAACAGTAATTTATTTGTTTGTTTAAAATAAGATCAAATGTATTTATTTTTATTTGTATGAATCCAAAGGTATTTTTTAGTCCAAGGACTTTTCAAGTTTTACTCCAAAAATGGGTAACAATTTATTTGAGGTGTCCTTGTTACATGTATTCTGTATGTTAGCTATAGTTATAAGAGTAAATAATGCTTGGGTACAAGATCTAACACTAAACCAAACCCTAATCCTAACCTTATTCGTCTTATTACACTGTAACAAGGACACATTCAAATAAAGTGTGACTCAAAAGTGATTAGATTACTTGTTAGATTTGTTATTTGTTAAATAGTCACTTTAGTGCTCCATCTCTGGCTCTTGACAGTCCTGATGTTTGTTGTGTGTCTCAGCTGAGGCTCAGGGCCGTCCGTGTGAGTTTGCTGGCCGTGTGTATCAGCACGGAGAGGATTTCCAGCCCAGCTGTCAGCACCAGTGCAGCTGTATGGATGGTGTGGTGGGCTGTATGCCGCTGTGTCCACACAACATCCCTCTGCCCCGCAGACACTGCGCCAACCCGCATCTGGAGACGCCACCGGGACGCTGCTGTGAGGAGTGGCTGTGTGACGATGATAACAGCATCAGGGAAGACCCACCGGACCCCCGTCCCCATCACACCCCATCCAACCACATCAGCAAACTCACACAGAGCCCTAACAGCATCCTGTCCCGGAGGGGCTCCTTTCAAGGTATTCCTATTATATATTTTCTATATTATATATTGTGACAGTGTTATTTTAGTATCTATTATTGTTGTTATTAATGAGTGAGGTGTTTAAAGGCTGTTAAGATGAACATTTGTTTATAATGAGCTATTACATTAACTAGTCAAGTTTTTGAAATATCATTTTAAATGAGACTTGGGGTTGGGTTCTTTTGACCAGTATGCAACTGCCTAACAACCACCCAGTAACCACCATGGTGAAATGTGTTCGTCATGGCTTCTCATTCTGCAGAGTGGGCGTCCCTGCCAGTGTCTCGGGTTCCCTTCCCATCATCCGAATGTTTCCCACAGACCACTGACTGGTCCGGATGTTCTGCTTCCTGCGGGTTTGGCATCTCGAGTCGTGTGACCAATAGTAATGCCCAGTGCAAGCTTGTTAGAGAGACTCGCCTTTGCCAGATCAGAGAGTGTGACATCACTCCAGCTATGAAGGTGAGATGCTACAGAGAAATGAATGGGTTACACTTTATTTCAATATAGTCAGCTTTAGACATTCTACTAACTATAAATAACTTTGCAAGTACATGTCCATCGAAAAACAGTGCGTGGGTAATGGGGGCAGTTTATAGTAAGATTGTTTACCTAAAATCAATCTTTTTTCAAGTAACGCAGTAAGCCGTGTATTGCATTACATGGTAAGGGCACCTATAGGCCAAATCAACGTGGTTACATGTGTGTTGGGGTGAACATAATGTGTG
Organism: Sinocyclocheilus anophthalmus; assembly: GCA_018155175.1. Taxonomy (NCBI): domain Eukaryota; kingdom Metazoa; phylum Chordata; class Actinopteri; order Cypriniformes; family Cyprinidae; genus Sinocyclocheilus; species Sinocyclocheilus anophthalmus. The sequence continues at coordinate 21,407 of JADLZN010000560.1, read as the reverse complement.
TTGGCAGTGTGTGAACACAACCACCCAAACAATGATAAAAATCCCCCGGCTATTTATTACCATATCAGTCTCACTAGGCCTGCTGTGTTGATTCTCTAAGCAATGTGAACATCACATTGTTTAGGCCCCGCCCACGGGGGGCCAAAAAAAAAGCTGACCTGAAGCCCGTGCATTACCATAACTCACAAAAAGCGGGGGGGTGATTGTTTTCAACAAACCCAACTTTGCCCCAAAAGTGGAGTAACCCAGCTGTTGGGTTACATTTTTACAGTACATTTTTAACCCAAAAGTTGGGTTAGTCCATATTTGACCCAAGGTTGGGTTGGAACAACCCAGCATTTTTTAGAGTGTTTTCCTCCGCCCCTCAGCAGTTGTGACTCTGTCCTCTTTTTTCCGACTTTTTTTCAATCAGTAATCCAAGTTTTACTTGTTTTCCGGCGGGCGGGGGGGCTGCGCGTCATTTCATTCACTGACGCTCTCCTGTCCGTTTAGAGGAGAAATTGAGAGTTGATAAGCCTGAGGCTTAGTTAAGGCGCAATCCGAGGCTAATTATTAAACCTTTAGGTGCATGTGAAAGGGTCCTGGGGGTACAGTTGCCAAAATAAACTTTTGGCTGTTTGTTCTAAACCAAACGAAGCAATCCCAGTAACAAAAAGGAAACGCAAAGTGGTAGCGGGTAGATTCCTTACGATGCCAGAAAAGTAACTTGATAACAAAAGAAAATTAGTTACGTGTTACACTTTATTTTAAGATGCCTGTGGGGTTACGGGAATATACATTTAAGTACTTGAGTACCTAATCTACTTACTATATGGTTAGGTTAGGATTACTTGCAATTATGCATAATTTATTGTTATAATATTAAGTACATGTAGCTAACGTGTGACAAGGACAATTAGTTACTTTTTTTAGTAACGCAATATTGTAGCACATTACTTTTTAAAAGTAACTTTCGGGGGGCCCACCACGGGTTGCAAACTGTTCAATACCAGAGGACGTTAATATTGAGTAGCTTGTGGTTTTTCACGCCAAATTTGGCCATTGCTTCATATTTAATTACATGTTCCAGAGGAAGCCAAAGGCTCAAGCTTATCGCTCATATAAATGATTTCTTGTTGCTTTTTATGTCATGTAGAAAGGAAAGACGTGCAGGCAAACGGTGAGGTCTCGGGAACCGGAGCAGATCACGTTTCGCTAGCGCTGCTCTGACCTTCCGGCGGGCCCTGTGGCTCTTTGTGTACGCAGTGCTGTCAGCCACCTACGGGGGGGGGGGGGGGGATCCCGCACGGTGCGCCTGCGCTTCCGCTGCCCGGGGGGTACGTTGAGAAGCAACAGCGGACGTCATGTTATCCAGCGCTGCCACTGCAGAGGGGAGATCTTCTGCAGTGTGTGTGCACAAGATAGCGTCCTCGCGGAGGCGGGGCCGCCGTCAGCCTTCACAACGACATACACACCTTCTCTCACTGAACACACACTCACACACAACGCGCCATCACTCCATAATGGCTAAAACTCACTTTTCACTCTCAAAGGACGTTCCAAAAGAGTTTCCTGAACTATAGAATAGTAAACTGTACTAGACTGTATAAAGTTTTTGCACTTTATGTGTTCTTCCTTTGCTTTGACCTAGAGGCCCTGATTCTCATGAAAACATGTCCAGGTCACTTTTCTTGAGGATTTGTCAGAAGGCATTGTTAACTGTTGTTAGCCCATCTTTCGGCTTTTATTTATTCTGTTATTTTTCAATCTGAAGTGCTGATTGTATCTTGAAGGATTTATTTGGCATCAGATGAATGACTTCCTGTCACTCGATGGGTAAGAGAATGCACTAGTAATGAGGGCAGTGAGGTATTACCTGATTAAGGGATAAAAGGAAGACTTTTTCAAATATTTTTTCTGTCCGTTCTTCACACTGAGTTTTTACTCATATATTAAGGTGTACAGCAATTTTCATGAGTTAATGTGTGGAGGAAAGCAGGATAGAGATGTGTTTTTAGCACAGATGAGTGTGAGCGGATGGCTGGAGACTTGCTTTGTCTTTTGTACCGTGTACAGGCTTCACTATAGGTGGAGTGACTCTTTGAGACTGCTTCATTTTTCGGGGCATGCTTTAAATTCTAGATGCTCTCTTGTATCGAAGTGAACGACTATTTGTATAGTTAAGATATTGAATATAAATGACTTCGCTGACGAGTTTGTTACAAAAAATAAAACCTTTTCAAATGCTTGTTTGTGTTGTTTGTAGCTTTGCTCTCAAGAAAACTTCTAAGGGGGCCGCAGGATGACTTACATTATGTTAAATTGAATTAACTTAATTAAAATGTAAAAACAAAACTTAAAATTACATAATTTTTTAAAAACTGCACTGCTGAATAACTGTTGTTTTAATTAAAGAACATACTGAGCAAAGTCTGATGACAAACTTTGATGTTGACTTTTAGGTTTCATTACCAGAAAGTCAAACGAAGACAGGAAAACAAATGAAATCTCAGACGGACCATATCATACCCCTTCAGGCCACATTTGATTGTATTAAAAAAACATATCAAACTAGTTCAGACCCCAATATACCTCTTCAGACCCAATTAGGCTTCATAAAGTCACTACTAAGAAATTGCACATTTCTAGCATGTTTCCAACAGTATTTCTTAAGAAGTGTTGTAAGGCAATTTAACATGTTATTTTGTGTTATTAGCATGAGTTAATGTGTTTTACAACATGTCCTATGAAATTGGCAAAGAAAGCTCTATCTACTTTTAATAGTGTAGTGATACATAGAACAGCACACACAAGTCACAAGTCTTTTTCAAGTCAAATCCGCATGACCAACTTGAACTTATGAAATCTGCTTTGAACTCTTTCACCCTCATGTGTAATTCATGATTGCGTGGATTCCTATTGAAATGACTGGATTTTGTCTGTGAAAATTAGACAAAAACACAAGTCACATACATTAGCAAAATAAATACCATGGTTAGTGTGGAAAAATTATGGTTAATTCGTAGTAGGCTAACAATGTTGTTTTGTTTGTAGTAAAACCATGGTTAATTTTCATAAGGGATTTTAGCACATTGCTAGCTTCAAATTTTTTTTTTAACATTAACTTTGATGCTTCTGACAAGTTGTTTATCAACACACACACTGCTAGCATGTTCTTCACATAGGCTATCTTAGCATGTTGCTAGCATGTTTTAGCCAGTTTTTAAACACACTGCTAATTTTAATAGGCTTTTAGCATGTTGTAGCATGTTGTTGCAGAGCAAGGTTTTCAGTGAATCACAGCTTGAATTTCTTATACGGTTTCATTGCTTTTTTAAACAATGTGAAAATATTTTCAGACTTACACGTCTGGAGTAATATAAACACAGACTTTCGGGGGGGGGGGGGGGGGGTGGGGGGGGGGGGGGTGGGGTGGGGGGGGGGGGGGGGGGTGGGGGGGGGGGGGGGGGGGGGGGGGGGTGAGGTGGGGGTGGGGGGGGGGGGGGGGTGTGGACTATCCCTTTAAACCTTGCCCTTATGTATGCATCTGAGAGAAAGAGACAGAGAGAATGACTGGCAATTGAGGTCCCAGCACAATTTATTGGCTTTGCAGTACAAACATCACAGTCGGCTCTCAAATTCCACACTCTCCCCTGCCAATCTGTTCTTCCTCCATATATACATATAACACTTGATCAGCTCTTTGTGCGGTTTAGAAGATCACTAAAACCCAAACCTCAACCACAGTAAGTCTGAAAATGCTTGCTTAATTAGAAGTCAGTATGTACTGTAATGAGGCAGCCACATCAGCCATGTAAAATACTTCAAGAAACATCAGTAGCCTATCACTGGTCTAAAAGATGTAAAGTTGCCTTCAAGGATATATGGACAATGATTTTTGTTAAGTATATGTTATAAAATGAAAGTTAAAGAAGGTTCATAGAACTGCTTGCCATTGCCAGGGACAAGTTAACGTCATCACTGATGTAAAAATGTGCCAGTTTCTGAGCTGTTTGCTCTATATGGGCCTCACAGATCCCCAAAAGACAACTTGTTTGCCAAGTCGGAGCAATTGTTCTAGTTCAATTGTGTGCGGGCTGCCTTTGTAAACTTTAAGACGTGTCCCTTGACAACAACAATCACCCAACAAAGAGAAAAGACTCCATACAATAGTATAAAACAGCAATGTATGGAGCTTTGGGTTTAAACTAAAGTGTCATGTGACACAGTAATGGAATCATACATTAGCAGACAATTTCCATGAATAGGTAACAAAATAGCAGATGAATCTTTAAGAGCTTAACCTTCAGAAAGTGTTGTTTGTTCACCCCAGGTGGTCAAATTACATGGTTTATGATATCTGTATGTTACATTTATTTTATATTTACAACAGGGTGTCACCCTATTGTATTTTTAAAGAATGTTCCATTTAAAACATAAAAATGCTTATGGCAAAATATAGGGCAGACAAAACTTGGGTCAGTGTTGTTATTAATAGCTAAAACTATTTATATAATTGTTTTTATTAATTGAAATAAAGCTGCACTAAAATCGGAATATAAATATTACACGAAAAACTCAAACTTAAAAAACTTGGGGTAAAAATGTCTTGGCTGAACTGCTGAATAAACTAGGGTAATAAATGAGGTGAAGTAAATAAAACACTAAAAACTAAAGATGGGAAAAAATTAAGCTAATAGAAAGTCTCAAAAAGTAAGAAAACTTCTAATACTTCAATTTAAAATAAGACTGAAATTAAAACTCAAACAAATTCAATATTTCATAAATGATAAAAGATATATATATGAAATATTATTGATAGATGATAAATATAATAGCTATATAAATAAGGCTTTAAAAAACACTGCTGGGTACATAGTTAAACTATGGACATTTTTTGTTCACTGGCTAAACAGGAGAATCTGTGGTGCATCATTTCTGTTCAGTCCAGTGGGAAGCTCCAGCTGCAGAGAGTGAATGAAAGAGGAAGGCCAGGGTGATCCAGGTCTGCTGCAGGCTAACAGCGAGATGTGAGGTTCAACACGGATCCGACAGCGGAACTGGAAGTATGTTCCAAACACAACAGAGGCCACAGGGTTAAAGGCTAGAACACATGCATTAAATTTCACAAAATAAACAAACCTGCACCTTTAGGTTAGTTAGCGACAATGTGCATATTGATACTTAAACAGGAAAAACATCATTAATATCATATCAAACATGGATCCATTAAGGCTTGGTGGAGCAGTAGGAAGAAGAAGAAATAAAAGGAAAAAAGTGTAAAATGCTGAAATAATGTTTTTGCAGATGACGGCTGCATCTACAGTCCTCGGTTCGTCTGCTTTAGATTACTCTACAACACTGACCTCTAGTGTCACCAACAAGAACTTAAGGTGATTTTACAAGTGTCAAACAATGGAAATCACTCTCTGTTAGATTATGATTATTAGGCTTATGTGGCTCTATCTGTTTGTGAGCTTTTGAATCTTATTAGTGAATCGAAAACTGTTGAGTGAGCTGACGATGATTGATGGGGCGTCAGGTCAGCTACTTGATAGCAGAAAAATCAAATAAAACATAACTGGAAAATCTATAATATAATATAATATCATTATATTTGGTTTATGTTTTTATGACCTGATTCACGACTGCAACCAGGACGCATGAAATTACAGTAAACACCCTTATTAATAAATACTCTTAGTAAAGGTTAATCTCAGCGAACATCTAAGGTGGCCCCTGGATTATTTAAATGAGTATCATTATAGCTAGGCCCTATATAAGATTAGGTTAAAACAATATTAATATTCATATTCATATATATACTAAAACATATTAATAAAACATTCTTATCTTTTTAAAAATGTAAATTTAAAACAAAACTTTTTTTTTTTTTTACCCCTAATACAATTTATGGAAGAAACAAACAGTTTTTGATACTATTGTTTTACATATGTTTTTAGTTGTTTTATAGCTATGCTAATGTTATATTGTTATATAGGAGGACATTGATTGGGGTAAAAAAGTTTGACAACCACTTAAAACAGTGGTTCTCAAACTTTTTTTTTTTTTTTACCCCAATCGAAGTCCTTTTAAAACAAATGTAAAAGAATCACTGGATTGGATTTTTAAAACCGATTCTTGGAAACGAACAGCTCAAAAGAATCGTTTGGGTCTGCATTTTCAAAACGAGTTCTTCAACTTCTAGGTGCATGTGAGTTTGACTTAAAGGGATAGTTCACCCAAAAATGTAAAATGTGATGTTTATCTGCTTACCCCCAGGGCATCCAAGATGTAGGTGACTTTGTTTCTTCAGTAGAACACATTTGATGATTTTTTACTTTAACTGTTGCAGTCTATCAGTCGTATAATGCATGGCAATGGTAACAAAATATATGAGAGTAAAAAAAAACATGCACAAACAAAACCAAATTAAACACTGCGGCTAGTGACGATACATTGATGTGTAAAGACAAGAAACGATCAGTCTGTGCAAGAAACCGAACAGTATTTATATAATTTTTTACTTCTAATACACCACTATGTCCAACTTCATTGAGCGCGCGCACGGCATCCGATGCGTGAGGTGTGTACGCGCTCTGGCGTAGTTTACGCAAGCGCCGGAAGTGATCTCTCGCGCGTATACGTCACTCATTGTTTACACAGTGCACAGTCATTGTAGGTACGACGGCTAGTAAAAATGGTACTTACTTGCGCTTATCCGGATTGTTGAAACCGACTTAAAACTAAAAGATCACTTTCTCTCGCGCGAACTCATTCGGGAGTGGTAACTTTCCACGTATCCCCAACTTCTGAGCCTGCTCGCCTGAAGTTATGGTTGATTGCTCTTAGGCTGGATATCAACACACCCATTAACGTAAACTACGCCAGAGCGTGTACACACCTCACGCACCGGATGCCGTGTGCGTACTCAAAGACAGTTGGACATAGTGGTGTATTAGAGGTAAAAAATAATGATATAAATACTGTTCGGTTTCTGGCACAAACCGATCGTTTCGTGTGTTAGGACATCAATGTGTCGTCACGAGCCGAAGGGTTTAATTTGGATTTGTCCATGCATGCTTTTTTACTCTCATAGATTTTGTTACCATTGCCATGCATTATACGACTGATAGACTGCAACGGCTGGAGTTCAAAATCATCAAATGTGTTCTACTGAAGAAACAAAGTCACATACATCTTGGGTGCCCTGGGGGTGAGTAATTAATGACAGATTTTTTTTTGGGTGAACTATCCCTTTAAGGAGAATAAATATGCGCACAACTTTACTGTAACGTTTACTTTATTACAGTGCATTTTCATAAGGGTTACTTTATAAATATCCATGTTATCTGTTTTGTTTGAGAATAAAGATTGATTATCCGGTTTATATTTTTATAAATACATTTAATATGCAATACGTCTAATTTGCGTGATTTAATAGCCTATTCGTGATGGACAGATATTTATTAGGCTTATATTGATTATGTTATAAGCCACGCCCCCAAGGTGAAGTGCACCGCTCTGTTACGTCACGCCTGTGATAATAGAAAGCCTCGCGACGCCTCCGTCTGTCAGACTCAGTGAGCCTCACTCGATGCTCGACTCGTCTTCTCGATGAGACATCTCACGGAATAAAGTCCACACTCTCGAGGTCTTCTTCTGGAGCGCTGCACAATGCAACGGAGCCAGTAACTATTCCCTGTCCAGCGAAGCGACGCTAATTAAACCGTGTTGCTGGTTACTGTACAATGTGGGCGTGAAGAGGAGGACCTTCATAAGAGCGCGAGCCTCGAGGTGGATAACTTCAACTTTATACAGTGTAACAACTCACTGGAGGATCGAAGCTCTTCAAGGTGAGTCGCATTCTGTACAGTCACATATGAGACATTTTGGTGGATTTAATAGGTAATTGCACTATAAATTCAAATGGACTAAGTTTCAATGTATGAGCTGAGGATTTAAAGTTTAGAGTGCACTGTGGGTTCATCAAGGCATGTTCTGTATTGTAATGCTGCTTCTGTGCTGTTGCAACAGATTTCAAATATTCTTACATGTTAGTTATTTAAGATAGATAAACAAATAAAATGATATATATGTGTACAAAAGTGAATTTTATATACATAGAAAGCACATTACATGCAATTAAAGTATCTATTTTAATGTTTCAAATAACTTTTGTGAAACTAACATTTCAAAATAGGGGTGAAATAATCTCATGAAGTGTAACAGATGTGGTTATGCAAAAATTAAACCGAATACTTATTGTTACCGTGTATAGGAGAAAGTGATCATACTAAACCTAGTGGTTTAAAGGGTAAAGATTTCAGAATGGGAGTCTTTTTAGTGATTCTTCTTTGCCTGGCAAGATTGGTATTCTTACACTAAGTGGCATTGTAGTGGAAATAATATAAAACATGGACCTTGTCTGCTTGTTGAGGTTTTTTTTATTGCTTGCTTATGGAAAATATTGACTGTTTTATCACAAGACCTCATATTGGGTTTTTAGATGCGTAGGATGTTAAATTAGACATTTTGTTTAATATCCAAGCTTTACTTAAATATCGAAAAAACGTGATGAATCATGAACTTTATTCGTGTTCGAGCTTTACTTTGGCACCTTTACTTTATGTATCTTGTATATCTCAATGTTTACCAATATCTTTGCATCACTGTAGTTTAGGATGCACTTGATGACTTGTTTATTTGGTTGCATTTATCTGAGGTACTGAAAAGTTTAAGAACCACTGTTTTAAACTGGGAGAGCCATGTCCTCTTCATTGCACTGTGACTGCTGTACTGTTACATCTATTATAGAAAGAATTATACATCATACATAGTATGTCATACATGGTTAGATTAAGTTCACACAGCTGGTTTTCTCATTTGCCTCCTTGCAGCCGTAGCTATGGTGAACAGCCAGGTTACCGGCGGCGCGTGTGCATCCAGGTCGTGCGCGGGCTGTGGGGGTCACATCGCTGACCGTTTCCTGCTCTTCTCCATGGAGCGCTACTGGCACACACGCTGCCTCAAGTGCTCGTGCTGTCAGGCTCAGCTGGGAGAGATCGGGACCACCTGCTACAGCAAAGGAGGCATGATCCTCTGCAGAACAGACTACATCAGGTCAGACGCACACTCCAACACCAAAGAACCGGAGACATTTAGATTCGTTGTGAGGAGTGTTACAGTAGATGTATTTGATCAACTGATATTAGATGACCAAATTAATCGAGCATGATAATTAGCTTGTTTTGAAACCGTATTTCTCTATGACCCCTCTTAGCTCAGAGGTCATGACCTTCTCAACCACATCTAGCAATTTATCATATTAACATAATCTGCTGAACTGATCTTCAACTCATTGTAGTAAAACTCTTTAACTAATTTTAATCACTAAAATGGGAAAAATTTATTTAAAAAAAGTAGTCTAAACCCAGTTACTCTAATTTTTCCCCTTTACAAATAATAATAATTTCTAAAATTGTGTCACCCAGGGAGTAACATCATTTGGACCTTTTCTAAAACATTGTATTGAGCATAACGTTTCCACCCTGTTACCCAAGTTTTTGTTTTTTAATTTAGGATCAGTTAAATGTGATTTATAGGTTTATCGGTTACTACAAACCAGCATTTGGTCCCAGACTAGCTGTTCCTACTGAGTTATGGCTTGATTCAATCTAAATTTTCAACCCTGATACTTGTAACCCTGTTTACATCTTACCGATTTTTTATTTTTTTTTTAATTGGATAAGTCTGTTTCATTGTATCATCTGCTAAAGTTTATAGCTAAAAACACAAAAAAGCAAGATTTTAAATTGTTTAAACTCCATCTTATTTTAGTAACAGGGTTGAAAATATAGAAAACAACATAAAATAATCAGAACATACAACCATTTTTGTATATTTCGTTTGACCTCTTAAATTTTTACTGCACTAATATAACTTCTACGCACTTAATTTCACTAATCAAGTGCTGTTTGGTGTCACTTACATATTTTAAGAAATAATTTAATTGCTCAGTGAACCATAAAATGTTCAGGTAGTCTACAAGATGTAGGAGCAAATTACAAACGGAAAAACTCATCTTACGCTCTTAAAATACCATGCATGACATGGATTTAACAACTAGTAATGAATGTGAAAAAGGCTTTTAACTCCTAGAGCCATGTTTTTTTCACCTCCACATTTAGTAGTGACCACATCCGAAATCTTAACTATTATGACAAAGACGCAAGTCGATAATGAAACTGTTTGAGGCAAGAGTCTCCACAGTCATGTGCAATTCAAATAGCCTAGCCAAAGTTGTCTGAAGCTGTAGTTGTCATGCTATGCTGACAAGCATTTTGTTCTTGTGTTGATTTGCATTGGACTCCTTTGCATCCACCGAGTGCTGATGATCTCTGCAGATGCATTCTCACACGCTCCCACAGAGAACATCAGAGCATGCTGTCTTAGATGCATCACACGGCATCATTTGATGTTAAGCCTGTTGTGTCAACTCTGTGGGAGATAAGACTGCTGAAGTCATAGCTGTTCTCCTGCAATAAAGCAAAACCAGGTTCTACAACATGTTTCTTCTACTTCATTTGTGTTTTCTGTGCTTTCCAGGTTGTTTGGGCACACGGGGGCTTGCAGTGCATGTGGTCAGTCCATTCCAGCCAGTGAAATGGTCATGCGGGCACAGGGCAACGTCTACCACCTCAAGGTTGGTTATGTGAAGCACAACTATGACAGCATTGTAAAAGTTCACCCCAAAATAAACAAATACTCACCGTCATGTCTTTCCAAACCTGTATTAAAAAAGTCATTTGCTTACCTTTTGTGTCTTTCCAAACCTGTATGACTGACTTTCTTCTTGAAACACAAAAAGATGTTTTGAAGAATGTTTTTGTCCATGCAATAAAAATCAATCCAAAATGACATTGGACACCTTTGAGTTTCATTTGTTGAGTCATACAGGTTTGGGCGACATGAGGCAAATGGTAGATTTGTCATTTTTTGGCTGTGCTTCACTTTAACTTGAGTGCTATATTTAATGGGTTTCTAAATAGCAGATGTTCATTAGAGCTGAATTAAACATGTGAATCTTTATTTATTTATTTGTCCTATTACAGTATTTATTTTTCTGGGCCAAGCCTAGATATCTTACAGCTTCTCATAATAATGTTCTCCTAATGCTAACCTTGTTCTGTCTTGTTCTTTTGCAAAGAAACTGACCTTGGTTGCATGAGGATTTACTCAATAAAAAATTATTTTAAGCACTGAGATGAGGCAGTTAGGCCCTGACTAGCAGCTCTGCATACTTTAATAAAACACATGGCTAATAATGCAGCACTTACAACACTCCGCAGGGTCAAATTTACTCTATTCTCTCTTTTCTGTTCCAGTGCTTCTCCTGTGCAACGTGCAGAAACCAGTTGGTCCCCGGTGACCGATTCCACTATGTAAACGGCACCATATTTTGTGAACATGACCGGCCAGGAGCTGCACTCCTTAATACTCACCTGCAGAGCAACCCGGTGCTACCGGACCAGAAAGTGAGTTTTACTCTTTAAGGTCATATAACAATGTGAGTTTGGTCTTTGTCTGCAGTCCCTAACTAAAGTGTTTTCAAAGAGCATAAACATGCAGTTTAACCAGTCTTGTGTCTTGTAGGTTTGCTGAAGGACTCCCCGTCTTCTTCGTCCCTTCCTATTCTTTAGTCTATATTTGGTTTACCCTCCAGTGTCTTTCTCATCACAGCTCCAGACACTCCTCCTTTGATGCACTTACGTTTTTACAGTCTTAAATGAAAAAGTGGGAGAAGGAGTTTGGGCTGAGAGCGATGGAAGCATTTCTTTATATCTGACTTCATATCAAACTGTGGTGGATTCTGCAGTATCTCTCATTGTGGCGTTCTCGCCCCCTGAAAACAGAAGTGACTTCTATTTTCTCACAGGATATCCTGCCTCTCTTACATCTAACCTCAAGAGAGAAGGCTTCATCTGAAAAAGCAATGCATGCTTTTTCGAGGCAAGATGAAACTGCATTGACAACCCGTTGTTGACATATATCCGATTTAAAAAGGATATTTAATCATGAACAAATGCATCAAGAATTGTTTGGAACTTGAAAAGTGGCCATTACATAAGAGAGACTGGTGATGTCAGGCGAAAATGGTGAAAGTTATTACATTTTGTTGAATTTTTATGACTTTTTAAAAAAATAATGTGCACTGATAAATCATGCACACTAAAGGTGCAGGTCACAACAAATTTCAGCAGTTTTGCTGTAAAAAAAAAAGTCTTCTCAGTACTGTAGCAGTGTATTAAGCACAGCTCACACTTGAATCCCTTTCAAACCGTTTCCAATTGCGGTGAATTTGCGTGACCAATTCGAACATGAGCGAAGTCTTTGTAGAAACAATTTCAACCTCATGCAGAGTTGTATCCTATTGACCCTTTGCAAAGAGCTTGATTCACAAGCGATCTGACCAATCATGATGCAGAATCTGCCATCTTGTCTGACAAACATATCAGACAGGGCTGCGTTTCCCAAAAGCATCGTAAGTTTAAGTACACCATAGACCCATTGAAACCAATGGAGCTACTTAGACTTATGATGCTTTTGGAAAACGCAGCCCAGGAGAGTAGATTAACTTCGGTGGACTCAAATTTGGATAATGGTGTGTATTGACGTCTTTTTCCACGGTTGAAATAAAATACGTTCTGATGTTCATTCATGTTTATTTCATGCCTTAAATAAATAGTTCAAGCGGCACGTGAACTGATCGTCTTTTCATGAGGCAATACAGTGATCTCTTGCGACACACTAAAGAGACACAAAACGGTATTTGTTTTAATTACTTTAAAAAAATGACAAAATTTGAAAGCTGAGACCTGTCTTCATCCAGACAGTAAAGCTCGTTCTGTCTGCAGTGCAATGTCAGTTTTCTCTTGAGTGGGTCGGACATAGCAACAGTAACTAAGGTGGGCGGATTTTGCAAAGGGTTAGTTGCCAAACAAATGGATTTCGCCCACAAATTTGCACCAAGAAGTAAATGTGACGCACTTTAACACCAGAAAAGTGCATTTAGAAAGTAAATGGGGGTTGGTTTTGATTTCATGTTGACTAACGTCAAAAACAGAATATCTTCGTACATCTTTTGGACATCGTTCAGGGTGTAGAATTGTAAATATGTTTTTATACCAGTACTCTCTGTAACGGTTGAATTATCTGCTCAACATGTGATGTCTATTTAAGGTGCAATTATCCAATAAATGGGAAATACAACAACCCAGCCGCCAAGAATTCATTTGTTGTCCCTTTTTGCCATCCAGATTTCACTGTTCATTGTTTATTACTGTTTTTCTGCTAGTTATTAGCTTTGCTCTCAGCGGTGCAAACCTGATTACCCAAAGGGTTAGTATGAATAGGGCTTGAGCTCGGACCATTACAGAAGCAATTAAATGTGAGCGTGGAGTGTGTAAGTTCATTGTGAGTGCCGTATCTGTGCTGCTATTGCACTGGGGAGACTGAACTCTGCTCTGATCCCGTGTTTGAATTTAATAAGGACTAATCTGCAACCTAGTTAATTAAGAGGCAGTCGCTCCTTTCCGTTCGCTGCCTCAAAACAATCACACACATTAAATGTTTACCATGTCGCAATTAAAGTACACCGCACAACTCTTTCACCCCCTTTCCCTTCCCACAACCTCCTGCCCTTGAGTAAGCCGCCTCTAAACTAGTGAGAAATTGCTCTTCTTTTAACTTTAGAGACAAGTAATTGACATTTCCCAAAAAAAAATAAAAAATAAATATATATATATATAGATATACACACACACAGTGTGGTATATATATTATATCTATATATCTGACAGTTTTTACAGTTTTTTTCCTTCAGTTTGTACCCTGTATTGGTCTTAATGACACATTTATGTTATTTTAATGTGAAATGTAAATATTTTACATTATTTTTTTGCAATTAAATGATAAAAAGTTGATAACCAATAAATTACTAACCAAATGTTTGTAGTTATCTTATTACTTTTTAATGTATATTTGTTTTAAGAGAAAACCCACTCTGCATTAACTTCTTGTTTTATATGCATTAATTTAATGTCTCATACACGGCAGCAAAAAGCACCATGAAATTCATAAGGACTTGTAGGAAAGATGTGACGATACGTTCTTTAAATCAGCTCCAAAAATGGCACCTTAATGCTCTTAGTTATAAAAAAGCATCCCTGATGTCGGTGTAGGTGCTGATACTGCATCAATTATTTATTTCACATTCGATTGAAACGCATCAGGCAAATTCATTACCGTATGCAAATGATCACAATTGCAATTATCTTCATATCTTGATAAGGAAATCAAAACCTCGGCACAATTTGAATCCCACTGTGCCACAACTTACACTGCATTCAAACCAATCAAGCTTCATCTGCATATTCCTAATTAACCACGCGTATTCACATGCCAATTAGAGGGTCTGAGGGAAGAAAAAAAAGCTTCTTAGTCAACAGGCATTATCCTCTATCAGAAAAAGTTTGCAGGTGTATGAATTGCTATGCTGCTTCTGTCATGGAAAAAGTGTTTATACTCACTAATTAATCATATTAACACATGCAAATGAGTTTAATTGCCTTTCGTTTCCATGCCTCACAATGTGAAAAAGTGGGAAAGAGAAGAGTGTGGATATTTTTACCAGCTAACAGCTAAGAACATTTAGAAACGCTTTGTTTTCCTGTCACAATTTCTGTACCTAAATATCACACGGCCGCTGTCTTCCAAACATTCACTTATTCAGCCTTTTCACCACTTTCCAATGCTTCCTGTAATTTCGCCAAATACAACATGCTCTCAAAAATGTTTTTGTTGGTCCTAGAGCAACATTCTATTAACCAATACGATTTTGAGGTTAGGGTTAGGGAATGAGGTAAAATGCTTTTTATATATCACATTATATTTCCCTTTCATTTTAGTTGAGGGTTTTGAATAGAGAACAAGTATTATGAACAATTGAAGGTTTAAAAAATTGCTTCAGGAACAACAAAGAGATTTTGAACAGGTGTAATCATGGTATAATAATAATCATCAGTGCTGGGTAGTAACTGATTACATGTAATCTGGATTATGTAATCAGATTGCAAAAATTAAGTACTTGTATTTATATTATTTGTTATTTTTAAATACTTGTAATCAGGCTACAGTTACGTTTTTGATTACATGATTAGATATTTTTAACACAATAAGTTCAATTCACAGGCTCCCTATACAATGTCCACTGCTTCCTATTCAGTGAGTAAGGGATATCTACTGAAGTTCACTTCAATTGACATAATTTATTCATTTGGAACACCCTGTAACATCATCAAACAGATGAGACTTGAGTCAAACCTATTAGAGAAGTTTAAGTAGATATGATGACACAAAACTTCTGTAAATTAATAATACATGATCTGTGATGCAATATATGTGTGTATATAATACACCCATGTGTATTCATATAATGGTATTTTCTATAAATGGTCTTATTTGTGTTTTTGCTTATCCATAATTGTGATAGTTTCAATGTATTCAACATATTTCTTATATTAAATACTGGAGTGATGTGCAACGAGTGGTTCAATTTCCCTATCCAATTCCTGTGAAGTGATGTATCAGTGTTCCCTTATTCCCTATGCCCTTCATAGTGCCCTTTGAACTGAACAAACTGTACAGAACATACTTTTATAACAGATGTGAAGTAAGTTCTTTTTTAAATATAATACTTACTCTGGCAATAGGCCTACATGATTTTGGACTTAAGTGAACATGTTAACCACAGCTCCAACAAATCTTACAGCATCCACTTTTTTTTTTTAACTTTTCTCCTTTAATCGATAATGACAGTATAAAGATGACAGGAATTATGTGTAAACATGAAATTATATGGGCTCATATTCGCATTTCAGTCATTAACATATATGCTAAATGCTAAGCCACGTCTTGGTCTCATGTACTTTTACTTTTCTCTTGTCACCTTAATTTGTTATTAATAGTATGTAGAAGACGAGACATTATGCAAAAATAGGAATTTATGTGAAAATTCACATCCACTGCATAAATAAGTGCTGCAGGGATGCAGTAGCACCTCACTGCAGAACACAAGATCCAGGGGGCGTGGCTGGATCCCACATCTAGGGGGTGGAGATTGGTAGGTTCAGGTATATGTAAGGTGGGAGGAGCTGGATCTGGATCCAACCACGCCCCCTGGATCTTGTGTTCTGCAGTGAGGACCAGGGATGACATACTGTAGGCCAACCTGTAATTTAGCATCGCCCTGTTCCCTTGACTAAACCCCATTAGGATTTTTCCGCTGGCTTTTGAATTTATTGCAGAAAAGAAGCTCTGTGACCAACAACAGTTAAGGATTCTTACACGTTTTGTTCATTATGTTAATCAAGAACACAACTTATAGGAGTTCTGAAGCCTAAATGCCATAATCAGAGGTAAAAATCTAAAGTTATTATGTATTAGCATGCGAGCTAAACTCACACCGCATGAGCCTCATAACACAATGTTCAGCCACAGCCTTGCCAAACCTCAGCGCATTCTCTTTTTTGGTCTTTCTGCCATTTTATTGATATTGATAGTATAGACAGGACAGAAAATTATGCAGAAATGCAAACTGACATGAGCTGCACTCAAACTCTAGCCTCATAGCATTGTTGGAACATGCATGTTAACCGCTAAGCCTAAGAGTAGAGGTCGCATGAATTTTATTATTTAGTCCCCCTCCTGCTAAAAACAAGTTATATTTCTTTCTGCCCCTAACTTTTACATGTTGTCAGAGTCTCACAAGCTTTCTTTTCATGGAACATGCATGCTAACCGCTAGCATTTTTTTTTTGGCATGTCTATTGCGATTGCTAGTCAAAACCAGGGAACAGGTGGTGAGCTGAACTCAAAAGCACACCGCAGCTCGCTGAATGCTAGGCCGCGGCTCTGGCAGATATCAGAGCATTCAATAGACTTGTGGTTTCGGTCAGGGGCGGACTTACCCATTAGGCAAAGGTAGGCGACCGCCTTGGGCCCCCAAAAGCCAAGGGCCCCCTAAAATGCTATTCATATATATGTGCATTAAGCGCTGACATGTGAACGGTTGCTGTTTACGGTGTTCATTACCACGACAACCATCCGAGTTGAACGTGCTTTTTGTGTATCCTGCTTGAAGGAGATGAAAATATCATGCATCTGAAGCTGTAATTAAATATTGAGGAAAAAGTGTGTATTATATGTTTATAATTGTTTTAAATGCCGCTTACTCATTTATGAGAAGGAACCAAGTAGAGGACACATACACAGTTACTTTTTTGGTTGATATAATCCTTAGGTGTGTAAATGTATAATTGCCTTTTCATATTTTTTTCAGTTTTATTTAAATTTGTAGTTAAAATAAATAAAAATAAATGTATTTTAAAGTTTAGAATTAGACAGCCTGCACTATAGGCTATATTCTTTCACACTTTTCTCATTCTATATATTTCTGACGTTCCAAAAGCGCCTCCTACTGGCAGAGAATGAATGTTCATTTTCAATAATCCAGTCTGTAGTTTTTGTTCAGACCAATGCGAAAATCCACCCACATAACCCCGTTTTAAATTAATATAATAATTTATACTTGATTCAATTGTGAGGTTTATCATTTTATAATTTATTTTGTTTTTGGGAAAACCTGTATCTCAACTGTAAATCAGTTGCTATTTCGTGGTATACAACATGAAAGAAAGCCATTATAACATAAACACGAAAAATGTAGAAACATTAGACACAACTATGGGGCACAATTGTGCAGCAGCAAGCATCACAACAAAAAAAGGAACCTCAAGGTTGATTTTGGTAAATGTGTGCAAATGTATAGGGCTCCATTCCTATATTTTGCCTGGGGCCCCCAATTCACTAAATCCGCCCCTGGTTTCGGTCTCCATCTCGCCGAGTCTCAACGTTTTGACAAAACAACACTCACATCAGGCTCTCTGCTTCGTGATCCTACACGTAATATAAACTCATTAGACTTTCATATCACAGGAGAGTGCGGTCGGTTGTCGCGAGCTCCCTCAGGTCTCCATCAGATCGCTTTCTAGAACATGTCTCCTCAGTGTTAGCTAGTAATGAGCCACTTGTGCAGTGAATCAGTAGGGCCTCTGCGACAGAGAGACAGACTTGACAACTGTGAACTTCCCAGAGCAGAGAATGTCAGAGAAGGAGAGAGGCAGGGTGAAAAAAAGCAGGCTCCTCGCCCAATCAGAGCGCTTTGAATAATTAAGGCGATCGGCTTAATTAGCTCAATTACGTTAATTTGACCACGGAACATGGCCATATGGTGAAAGGAAACAAAAGAGGGGGGAACTAATTAAAAGTAAAATAATGAGGATTTTAATTAAGCTTTTCCCCAGACATCAGTGAGAGGGGATCTGGTGCAGGAGAGAGTAATTAAAGTAGTGTAGTGCTGGCAACATTTCTCTCTCTCTTTCTCTACTTCACTTTTTCACTCACTCTCTCTGAACTGTGAGGGCTCAATCGGTCTAATTAAATCTGTAAATAAATTAGCTACATGGAAGCCTGCTTGAGTTGACACCCCACCCCCAACACAAACACTCACCCACACGCCTCTCCTATCTTTATCTCCATAGCATGACTTGCGGCTGGGGCGGAGGTCTACTTCAGATTCGTTTCTGACTGAATATTGCTCGCGAAAGTTGTGGAAGCTTTGTGCGTTGTGTATTTTATGTGAAGAGCTCCACTTCCGTTGTTCTCACCTCTTTAGTTTCCATCAAAATACCATTTACTTCAGTAACACTGTGGAAACTTGCTGTTAACCCTGTTGAAAAAACCAGCATATGCTGGTTAGGTATGTTTTGACGCTGGGATGCTGGTTTAAGCTGGTCCTTTGCTGGTTTATGCTGGTCCTTTGCTGGTTTAAACTGGGCCTTTGCTGGTTTAAGATGGTCATGTGCTGGCAAAGGACCCGCATAAACCAGCAAAGGACCATCTTAAACCAGCAAAGGACCAGTTTAAACCAGCAAAGGACCAGCTTAAACCAGCATCCCAGCGTCAAAACATACCTAACCAGCATATGCTGTTTTTTTCAACAGGGAATGACAACTGTTGTCAAAAAACTAAATTGAAATGGGTTTTTGAAAGAGATGCCATACTCATTTACTATGGTTTTACAGTAGTACCTGTGGTATTTTGGAGTAAAAAGGGATTCATATGGTACATTTTCTTAGGATATGATTACACAAGGAAATATCAAGCACATTTGTATTTCCTGCCCCTAATCCAATTTGCAAAAAAAATGTGCCTGTGGTAACATTTCTGCAAAATGATATTTTGCTAAACTTTCAAAGTGAATTGTCCAGTGAGTGGCTGCAAAAGCATGTTCAGTTTTATCTCAAACAGATGAACGTGAATGTGGCAATGTTTTATTACATTTGTTGATGTATGGCAGTAGTTCGTAACTGAAATGTCCGGTTATTGGAACTAAAGGGTTACTGATAGTCTTAACAAAAAGCAAATGTGAGATAAAAACCCATTTGCTTGAAGCAACCATGAAGTTTTAGCTTGCTTCTGTAAGTCTTTAAACACTTTTATCCTAACTTGTGTTTCACATGATCTGTACATTGTAAGTGCAATGCTGTACCAGGTGCGCTACCGAGCAAATTTACCTGATACCATATCAGAAAAAACATATATGGAGCGGGTTATGTGATACAAATGTCAAAATGTATATATTTACAAATCATGCACTATTGTAAAAGTGTTTTGAGGTCATAACATAGTATTGTGCAAGGAAATGCATACAAATAAATCTGATAAACGTGAAGTCATGGGGAAATCTTTCACCCGTATGCAAAATTTCATATCCTAGAGATTTACTTTTAAGTTTACTGCTTCTGTATTGTTGTTTGGCTAATTTTCACACATAAGTTCCAAGCAATTCAATAGAAATCCACAAGATCTGGATTTTTGCTTAATTGTGAAAGATTTCCCCACACACATTATGTAGATTTGTCACATTGACCAAAGAAAGCTGACTGGTTTGAAAGCAACTTGTGGGAGCTGTGCTTCATACATCACTATGCTATTGGCAGTGTTCCTTTGTGGCCTGCAAAATTTCACTAATGTGACCATATCTTAAACCTTGAACCCGTGACACACGAATATCCAATGATTGTCGTACATCTGCTTTTATATCTGTGAGCTCATTTGAACCAGAGTCGCTGGCTTGCACAGGCACGACATCAGACGCAATACTAAGCCCTTTATATTACCCATGCTGCTCTGCTCATCGGTTTCTGTTCCTGTTAAAAGAGTCCGCTCGCCATGTCGGACTGAACCGTCCCTTTAAGGCCTGATTTGCCTGTAATATCTCATTACACCAGACCTTGATCACATCCTCTCTTCTTCTGCGTGCCCCCAGCCCCCAATCTTTTTTACTCACATTGATGGCACATTTTTAATTAGAAAATGCATTCAGACTGACAACAAAGTGATTTGCATATTAAATTAACAGCTACTTACATTCCATGGTGCCTGGCAGAGGAGCCAGTTACAAAGAGAGCGTGAAAAAATTGTGTACCCAGACTGCTATATAACAACTTTTCATGTACCTTTTATTTGCATGCATCCCCAAATATAAATTTAAATCCATAAACTGGTGTCATATTTTCTCAGTATAGAGGGTAAAATACATATTTTCACAAATAGATGCAACTGATTCAATATTCAAGCATTCAAGATTGAACGTACAATGGAAGAAAACTGAAACTGCATCCAATTGACCCTCTCTTCATCTATCTTCACAAATTTTCCTAAGTTACAACATCTTATCAAGCCCAGTATTTTTATATCGCCCATATTTTTCTCCCACTTCCCTCCTGATTCCAGATAGGACAGTTTACAGTGATATTGGCAGTGTTGTGTCGGTTTGAGGGCCCAGGAGAGCCCTGTTCTCGTCTCGTTCCCCTCAGGGAAGCCAGATGCTGCTATTTGCCCCAGAGACTGCAATGTAACAGAGGACCCTGACTAAATAAAAAACATTAACAGCGACTACACGGCGAACAAAGATCGGCTGCTTCAAAGCGCTCCTATAGTATCACGTCTTGATTAGGAAGTTGTTGATGCAGACTCTAGACTGTCAGGAGAGCTTGACACAGAGCAACAGCCCCTACCCTCTCTGCCTGTGAGGGAAGTAAACAAGAAAAATTATTAGACATGCTAGCATTAATAAACAATTATATATGGTATATTAAAGCAGTAAGTCATTTAAGGGTGCTTTACAGTGATTTTACCACACATAATGGGTGTTTTTGGGAACAAACTTGAACCATGGTAAAATCATGTATTACATGCTGTTGAGTTGCTTTTATAAAATCATAGGCTGACCACTGATAAAAG
>JADLZN010000559.1:485807-619442 GCA_018155175.1 Sinocyclocheilus anophthalmus | reverse complement strand
GGGGTGTGTGCCGTTAACAGACTCTGCACATATGGGCGCTTGATATTTTAAGCATGAAAATTTAGAAAAAAATGAAATTAGGAAGGCTAGGCATTAAAATTGCATTTGCTTCACATTCCCTTGGCTACTCAAAGGGTATGTTTTGAATGTTTTTGTATTCTAACTAAAACTTTTTTTTTCCTAGAATAACCTTGAAATTGTTTTTATGGGACAGTGATGTAATGCTATTTTTATGCCTTATCTATTAATTTATTAAAAGATACATTAAAATGCAATACATTCTAAAATTAATACACACATTCAATGATATGTGTCTTATGTCTCTTAAAATATGAGGCATCCTGATGCTTTTATGACAAGGCAAGGTTCGTTCACATTGTAATGCTTTGTGACTCACTAAAAACGTCATATTCATGAGTTATTCATGATGTTTGTAAAAACATTTATAATTTTTTTTTTTAAATACATTACAGTTCAGAAGTTTGAGGTCACTACGATTTTAAATGCTTTTCAAAGAAGTAACTTATACTCAACAAAGATACATTTATTTGATCAAAAATAGAATAAAAACAGCAATATTACAGTGACAATAACTGTTTCAATTTGAATATATTGTAACATCAGCATTTTTTTTCAAGATAAATTTTCATGCTGCCATTACTCCAGGATCCAATTTAGAATATCAATATTAATATTTATTGTGATTTCTGGTCTATTTAACATGAATTGTACCAGGTTTTAAGTGTAAGGAAAAATTATTATATATTATTGTTGTTGTTGTTGTTGTTATACCACAACATTTTTAGTATAAAATGTTAATTTATTTTATTTTTTTATTAATGTCTTTACATTTTTACTTTTCTTGAAAATGATTTTTCAAACCATATGAAACCATATCAAAGATAAAATCTTGACAGTATTCAAAACTAGATTTTTACCATCTTTATTGTTGACCCTCTTTTTATAATGTATTGTTTACAACTTTTTATTTATGTATGACACCCTACAGTATGCAAATAAAAATAAGAGCTACCATATTCAGACCCTACATTGAAAAAACACCAACTTGTTGGCGGGTGACAGCCATGACGTCACTACCGGCGCAACCATAGTATAAATAGGTGCCGGGAGAACACATCATCCACTTCTTCGTCTGAAGCTTGTGTCCGCAGCATGGCACAAAAGCTAGAGTACGCAGTGTCTCGTTCCCCTCAGGGAACAATGGTTAATAAGTAACCTGAGACTTTCCCTTTCATGGGAACTTCAAACTGAGTCCTCTAGGGGTCGCTATGAGGGAACGGTAATACCCACACCTCCATGCTGAGGGGGAGTGCAAGCCAGAACCATGGCAAGCACTAAGAACCAACTCTACCATATTGCCATGGGAGTCGCCCCTGGGACGTTAGACGGCTGTACAGTGACATTACACCCTGCGGCCAGAAGCCTAGGGTGCCAAGGGACATTACTAGAGCCTCACAGTGTGCAGGTCCCACTGGAACAAGATTGGTAGTAGAACCCAGGCTACCAATAGTCTACCACGGGAATCAGTCTCTCGAGATTGACCTCTGGTATAATGAGGGCGGCTGGCTCGGTGCCCAACTGCGGGACGGCAGGGGCCCCCGTACCAGCTGTTCCATAAAAAGCCTCCTCGGAGGTGGCACCAGGGCCTAGAATCATGAAGGATTCCTTCCAGGGAATACGACCAAGAGCCTACTTATTGGATCAATTACTAGTCTTGGCCTGTCACTCAGGGCTACCTCACTTTGCAGAAGGACCTGTCTCAACAGGACTCTAGTGGAAACACCCTGTCAGAGCAGGTATTCGGGGATACCAAGAGGAGTGGGTCCCAGGCGGAACCAGGGTTTTAGACCACTCAGAAAAAGAGAAAGAAGCTGAGAGCGTAACTATTACCATATAGGATTTTAGAGAAGTGGGCAAAGTAGAACGTGCGCACTTACCACTCTTGTGGAATTTTAGAAAAGTGGGCAAAGATACCGGGCCCACTTACCACCATGTGGATTTTAGAAAGTCCATATGTAGATGGATACAACCGTTCTAGGGGGTTCACGTGGCACTTCGGAGGGCACGCCTATCGATGGAGCTCGGAGTAGTCATCAGTCTCACCTACGGCGATCACGCTGGCGTGGCTAGCCGCGAACCTGTAGCTGAGGGAGCATCCATTCAGCGGGAGCTCGACCTACAACACGTTCCATTGGTGGAACAGCTAGCAATTATCAGCTGGGGGAGCAACACGCCCAATTCTCAAAGAGAAGGGGACTCGACCCGCAGCACGATCCAGCTAGCGGAACCAGCTAGCAACAATCTCGGCATGGGAACCCACGCCTGGTCCTCAGACGCCCAGGGGGCTCGACCCTTACTAATGCCGGGTTTTCCCCGGCTGGCAGTAGCTCATTCTAGCTGGGGGAGCCCAACCCACCTCTCACCAAGAGGGGGGGGCCCCCAACCAGCAGCATGATTAAAAATCAGAGGGGTAGCATACTGCAGTGTATTAAGCCACATCGCCAGAGAATCAGGGAGGCGGAGGACGGCCAAACAATAATGATCAGCTGTCGAGGTCTTTCTGACGAAGACAGCGAGCTCAAGCCTCTCTGAAAGAGGACCTCCGTTTTTCCGCAAGAGAGGAATAACGTTGCTCATTCCAGGTAACCCTTTTATAAAGGGGAGCACTGCTCAATATTACCATGAGGACAGCCCATGGAGCGAGGGATTCAACTTCTCGGAGAGGATCCTGCTCGCCAGACTACACCCTCTTAGTACCCCTTGATATCGTGGGGGGCAGTGCCTTCTGAGTGCGTCGATTGAGATACACTGGTTGAGAGGAGCCCAGGAAATAGGGGCCTAACCCTCTCCGAAACAGGGAACAAAGTCCGAAACGCGTAACCCACACCGTACAGGATTTTAGAGAGGTGGGCAAAGAAGAACGTGCGCACCTACCACTTTCGGGGGATTTTAGAGAAGTGGCAAAGCATAACATGCACACCTACCACCTAGGTGGAATTTAAGACGGGTGGCAAAGCCTAACGTGCCAACCCACCACTTACGTGGATTTTAGAAAAGCGGCAGGGATAACGTGCACACTTACCACTCACGTGGATTTTAGAAGGTGCGGAAAGAGCACTCTTAGGGTTCTATTGTTACCCGGACGTAATGGCTGGTCGGGAACAGCAGCTCCAGCACCCTTCTCAGAGGTGAGGGGAGTGCTGTCTCCAGGGTGTGCGTCCAAGAAACACTATTTTGAGTGGCACCAGGGTTACCGGGGTGTTACTCCACTTGAAATCAAAGGGAACGAGACAGACGCTTAACCCTTACCTTCACAGGAATGTTTAGAAAAATGGCAAAGAAATCCCGTGCACACTTACCACTTATGTGGTTTTTAGAAAGTGGGCAAAGCATAATGTGCACATTTACCAGCTATGTGGATTTTAGAGAAATGCGCAAAGCTTCACGTGCACATCCCCCACTCACGTGGCATTTGGAGAGATGCGCAAAGCCTGCTTCACGTGGACACTTATCATCTTATCTTTTTAAGTTCATGGAGACCCGACCATATTGGCCTGCCGGAAGAGGCCGGCTCTGCCTAGGACAGCTTACACAGGAGGATCCTGGTGATGCCCCCGTACCTCCTGTTCGATGCCTCAGCAAGAAGGAGTACGCCGGTGGCCAGGAAGCACCTCATGGTGACCAGCACTGTAGCCCCGTCCGGGTGCTTGCAGCGTAGCACCGGGGGCCTAATGTTCACGAAGGCTCCCGCAAGAGCCCGTATTCGGCCACATGATCCAGGAGGTATGAAGCCGAAGCCTGGCTTTTCTTACCGTCTGGATGTATGTCGACGAGTGACACGCCTACTGCAAGTAGAGCACCTGGCTTCTGAGCCCAGCAAAGGCACCTCATTGAGGGCGTCTAGCAAGGGACAAAACCGCACAGGTCCCGGGAAACACTGCAAGGAACTTATAAATGGTTACACACACACAGCCATCTCGGTCTGTCCTCGATATACAGATATCATGAAATTTGGATCGTACTCACCCCCATGACATCTGTGCTGGAGCTCTGCTCCGAGGATCTCCTGACCTGATCATCCGCTGCAGGTAACTTTATAAAATTTTAACGCATGACCACCTCAGTCTCTCATTAGTATAATGCTCTCATGACATATGGATCATACTCACCCACCACGAGCCTTGTTGCCGGGGCTCTGTTCGGGGATTTTTGACTGGACCATCAGTCATGCGGTTACTATGATCTAGCCATAGAACCACCAACAACATAATGGGCCCAGTAGGAGACTGTTTGAAATTTTTTTTACAGCTAACCTCGGTCAGCTGGGGATGGTGGTCATAACAGGGGAATTGGAAAAGGGGGAGGACAGGGTAGATGTTGCACCCCCTGTGGGAGAGAGTGAATACCTAAGTATTACTTTGACCCGGACGAAAGCGCTGGTGCCTTGCCAGGTCTCACCCCTCTGGTTTCGCCTGCCTCCCCTTGACCCATGATACTTCCTACCCCCACCCACAGGTAGAGGCGGGGCGCGAGTCGCGACACTAACCCTCTGTGCCCGTCTCTGATCCTCAAACCGAGACGGCCCAGGACCCTCGTTGTTCGGGCTCAGACCTGGGCCTTCGTGGTATGAATGATTTGAACGCTGCTGAGCGCGACTTCGCATCCCTGAATTTGTCGACCACCGTCTCAAAGGAGGTGCCAAACAGTTCAGAGGGCGAAAACGGGGCATAGAGAAGAAAGCCCCTTTCTTTCTTCCCAATGTCCGCTAAGTTCACCCACAACTGACGCTCCGTCACCACCATAGCAGCCATCACCCTGCCCATGGCAGAGGCTGTCTGCTTAGTAGCCCGGAGGGCCAAGTCTGTGGTGCGCCGCAGCTCAGCCATTCCGGCAGAGGAAAGGCCCTGCCCCTCATCCAGGTCTTTCAGCAGGTCAGCCTGATAGGCCTGAAGCAGCGCCATAGTGTGCAACGAGGCCACAGCCTGACCTGCTGCTGCGTATGCCTTGCCGTTCGTGCGAGATGGGGCTTGAAGGGGCACGGATGGCAAGGAGGGAGTTTGAGGGATGACGTCTCCCCCAGAGAGAGATAGCTGGCTAGCGTTTCTTCCACAGGGGGCATCATCCCATAACCGCTTTCGCGCATTGACTCGATATTAGCATAACTCGTATACTGAAACCGGTATACGCGTGAGGAAAACGGCCTCTCCCATTCCTTCCCGATCTCAGTATGGAGATCAGGAAGGAAAGGAAGGCTCCCCTGAGCTGGAGGGTTATGGCCAGAGAGATAACGTTCGTCGGGCGAACCTCGCGACGTACCTCCTTTGGCTCGTTTCCACGGTAATTCAGCCTTGCCATTGGCCCGTATCCATCACCTCGAACCCAGTCTCATAATACGCAGGGAGGTGGATTGGGAAAGCGCCAGCCTCAGTTATTCACTCTCCACATCCAGTCCTGCTCGTGTTGGGGCTGGGCCACAACTGAGCACTGGCCCCCATCGGATCAGATGATATCAAAGAGAGGAGATTCTTCGTTACAGTGGCTGTCTCCGCCCGACACCGATGCGCCGGCAAGAGGGGAACCCCACTTTAGCCTCCATCGGGCTATGTCCAAGAGAGTCCCCACGAGATCATTCCCTCCGTGGCCTCTAGCAGCGGCGGGTCCGAGCCGCGGAAACACGAGGTTGTACCTCTCCACGCTCGTAGAAGAGCGACAAACGAGAACGGCGCTTTTTCAAGCGGAAAAAAATGCTCTCACAATGCACTGCAGATGCCTCCTCGAAACATCGCGTGCGTGCTCTTCGCCCAAACAATCAACGCATAGATCGTGTGAATCATCGTGTGTCAGAAACCGCTGACACGGATGTATACACTTTCTAAATGCTTCGCTAGTGCTCTCCATAGTAGGAAAGAAAAAGCTCTTATTTTGCTTTTTGGAATGCACGCTTCAAACAGCACGGTCAGTGGAGACGAAGAAAGTGATGATGTGCGCTACCGGCGACTATTTTGTACTAGTCGCGACGGTAGTGACCTCATGGCTGTCACCGGCCAAACAAGTTGGTGTTTTTTCAAAGTAGGCTTCAGACACGGGTCACGACGAGGCGTCCCCATAGCGACCCCTAGAGGACGCAGTTCGAAGTTCCACGAAAGGGAACCTAATGTTTGTTGTACAAACGGATTCGAGGGGCGCGGTTGCTTGGATGAGGAGCAAAATACTATGGAACTCATTATAATCCGTGATGCTGTCTACACCATAGATATAAATACATATCTATGGACTACACTGGATGCGGCACGGCACAACAAATCACCGACAGAAAACTGTTGCTGCGTTCTATTCATGATGTATTGACAAAAATTTTAAATGATTTTCAACGGTCCCTTTGTCACGTCCAGTGTACTAGACAGAATTTCGCTGTTGCGGCGCAGACACGGTGTTACTCGCCTATCAAGAAGAAACAAAGCAACCTCGGCGTCCGGTCACAGGCCTTCCGCTCCTTGAGTTCTCTCCAGCACTGGAAAGCTGACCCGATATTTACACAGGTCCTACTTGATTATTGCCTTCTTTGGTGCCGCAAGAATCATTGCATCTTTTGTTGTGGTATCGCCATCTCTATCTTTCTGTCGCTCGTCTCGGCTAATGTCCATCCTGTGCACTGAACCCCGCCTGCCCATATGAATCGACGCGCCCTTACTGCTGATTGGCTACAAGTTTGTTTTTCTAGTCGGCCCGAATCAGATTTCTAAAGCATTTTTGAAAAATCTCTTACCCCACCTTTAACTTACAGGATGGTTAGCACAACACAAAGGGAAAAAAAATTTAGATGCTTATGCTTTACATGTATGAAATCATGAGAAACGTAGCAAACATCATATTTACTTTAATCTTTCACCAAATGTCTTGGCATGTGAAATGTTATTACAGCTGGCTGTTTCCTCGGTGCAATTACATTAAAGTGGTTGACTCAAGGGCACAGCATCCCAGTCCCACCCAAGCACTGGTTTGCATTTATAACTGACAAAACATTGAATGCAGCTTACTGGGATACTAGTTTTTTTGAATGGTGCCGCTATAGCTTTGTAAATGTGGTCTTATGAGAAGCTAGTGAAAAGAAGCCACTTGTATGCACAGAAATGACCTTGCAGTATATTTTGTACTGTAACATTTGTGTCAGTCACTGAATGGCTCAATGCTACCTGAAACACTTTGAGTTGTGCCTCATTTGAAAGAGCTGGTGATTCACTGAGAAATTTTGAATGTCATGTTCAGTTTTTGTGGCATATCAGACAAGTTTATTGAAGAGGTGAGCAGACCTGGCCAATTTCATGCGAAGGATTTAAAGGGATAGTTCACCCAAACATGAAAATGGTCATAATTTGCTCACCCACATGTTGTCCCAAAATGGTATTACCCCATTGACTTTCATTGTATAAACAAAAAATAAAATTTTCAGCATATCTTCTATTGTGTTCCACACGATTCTGTTGTTTTCATTGGCAGTTTCCATGTACTTCTTTGTACTTCTTGAAAACAACGATCTTGTGAGTTTTGCAACCCAGTGGACCAACAAATTAGTGCAGATAACATGGACAGTCCACATGGATCCCACTGGTTATGAAATGTATATCACATGTGCTATGTGTGTGAGACATAATGACAACCATAAAGCTGAAGCATACATTCTTCTTCACTTTTAACAGTCTAGTCGGTTTCTTTTCTTGTTTATCACTCTTTTTCACTCTGAAATACATCAGATTACAAAAAAAGGGTTGCAAATGCCATTTCACATTGTTTTTCTTATGCTTGATCCTATAAGAATGAGCAGGATTTGTCGACAATCTATCCACCTTATCTATTAGTATGGAAGTAAGCCGTTTTCTGTGAATGGGCAAGACGTCTGGTTCATTAACCGCTGTAAGGAAATACTGAGAAGAATAACAAAGTTAAAATAATATGGTAAGACACACAAAACAAGCTGTTTTGTACAGCTAAAAGCTGGAAGTGGATGAGACCAAAGGCTAAAAAATGGCTGCACCCACTCTTAAGGGAAAAATAAGGTGGATAAATCCCAGTTGTGTAGCTCATTTTGAGAAGTAGCAGGGTTCCAACTAGTGATGCACAATATATTGGAACCTTATTGGTTATTGTTAAATATACCGTATTGACCCGAATATAAGACACAATGTTTTTTTCTTGGAAATACATCTGAAAAAATGCGGTCGTCTTATATTCAGTGTCTAGACTTTGACATGTCAATAATACACCCACAACAAAAAGTGGCGCCAAATACGCATAAAACGAGTGTGCCATGAAATACATAATGTAATGCATGTTGTAAAGATCGCAAGTAAAAACAAAAGAATAAGAAAACTTTACAGCTGCATGACTGTCACGTTAGCCTGATGGGACCAAACTCCCTTTGTGATTTTAAAACGTAAGACAGTACCCAGATTTGAAGACTACAGTAAGATTTAACTTATACTGTTAATGAGATTTTGGTAGGCTACTGTTAGATGGATAGCAGAAATGTCCTAATTCAGATGGGATACCTGTGTTTTTTTTTAATGGTATATCAAAAAGTGTATATTTTTTAAATGTGATTTTTGATACATTTGACCAGTTTTTACCATACTTTCAAAACAAAAATTAAAATAGGAAAAATATGCAATTTGAAAATAATTGAAGACAAAATGGTTTTTACTGAGAAAAAACAAGATTTGGTTTTTAAAAAAGCCTTTATCCAAAAGTTACATCTGGAAAAAGGGGGGTCGTCTTATAATCAGGGTCATCTTCTATTCGGGCCAATACGGTAACAGTTTTATTTTTTAACTGGTGATGTTAAATATTTAATTGTGTGCACTCATTTTCTCTATTATTACATTTAGATGACCTTTATTGCCATCTAACACTGACTTTGTAAATTGAAACATTTTTAAACTGTACATTTATAATGTTTTGATGCATAAGTTCACTTGCAGCATTTTAAACAATGTATGTTTCTAGTGTCTTGTTTTAAAACAGATACAAATTGTGTAGAATATTAAAAATCGGTCATCATTTTGAAAATAAAAAAATAAAATACAGTTTTAATTAAATTTTAATTCTCTATGAGTTTTACTCAAAACAGAAGCCTAGTTTTGTAGGAAATAAGTCATTTATCAAACTCTTCTATGCTGGAAATAAATAGATTTTTACTGAGTTTGGGGGGAAATCTGTTAAAAATTGTCAAATTTATTAAACAGCAATTCTAGTGTAAGGATGGTTTCCCTACGGTGGTTCAGGCTGTAGGATTGCCGAATGACTAAAGAAACGTTATCAGCACGATGGTATAAAACTATACATTTCTAGTCTATTACCACCCACTACCACTTATACCAACGACGGAAATAAGCACAATTAGAATAGCAAAATATGTGGGAAAGCATTACTATTAAGTAACTATATTGTATTTCAATAGATAGCACTTCAAAGTTAATGTTGAATCAATACTAGTTAGCACATAATTAATAATTGAAATTGTTTAATAACAATATTTTGTTATGGTTACACTTGAATTGGTTACAAAATAGATGAAGGATGGTAAAGCTTAGTTAATTGTACCCAACATGTAAAATATTACCTGAGAGAAAGAGATAGAGAGAGGAAGAAAAATAGGGAGAGAGGGCAGAGACCCAAGAGCTCCAACAAAGAAAAGAGGCAGCAAAGGAAAGAGACAGAGCAACAGTTACAGTCCTCTTTTATCCCTTCCTTGACCATGTGACTAAAAACCAAATGTGAGACATTCAAACTGACCAATCAGCAGATTATAACTTCACCCACTGGGCAAAAGGTGTGACAATTAGCAGACCCCCGATGTATACACATGTTGGCCTACAGGCCTTGATCACTATCAGCACCTCTGTGCCTTCAGGAATGTCAAATGGCCCTTTTGTTACTGAAGATAGGTTTGGGACAGGAAAGCAGAAGTCTTTGATAATTTTTGACCTTACACTAGTACTACATTCTTTTCTGGTAGCTGAATAGATGATGAATTTGCCAAAATATTTAATGTACAGTGGGCAAGGAACATATGGGAATCAAACCAGTGACCTTTCAGTTACCAGCTGTGAGCCTTAACCAATATATCACACCAGTGCTTTGCTTTAGATGGAAGACTTGATATTGCAAATTAACTTCCAGTATGATTGCAGTCCCTTTGTTTCATGGCCAGTGTTTCCAACTGCTTTATCATTTTTATCGTTTATAATGGTTTGCTGACCTAATTCAGAGGCAGACTGTGTAAGACAGAGCAAGAGAAAGCATCTATTGAAGTCACAGAGAGGCATGGAGATGGAAATGTTCAAAAAGAAGTCTCTATGGCCACCTTGAATGCTTATTTGGGATGTCGAACATGTTTTTTTGTGCCAGAATCCCATCAGGAAATAAGCCAGATGAGACTTGTGACCTCTCGTGACCTCCCTCATTTCTTTGAGATGTCAAAGTAATATCCAAGCAGTCTGGCCGAGTGCAAGCCGATAGCGTTAGCTCTGCTTTTTTTAGAGGTTCAGCTGCAGCCTTATCTAAAGCAGAGTTTAATACCTGGTTAATGGGATGTCTAGCCAGCGTGTGACCTTGTCACAGTGCCAGCTGACAGGACACATTTGCACCAATATCATATTGCATCGTTAAACTTACCCTAGTGTTCAAATGTGTGATGCATAGCCATGACATCTCATCCATTTGAATGCAAACTTGAAAGATATGTACATTAGATCTTACTCAGCAATGCTTATTTTGATGAATCTCCGTCAATATCAGTATTTAGAGATGCCATGTTATAAATATGCATCAGCCAAGTGAATGTGATTGTAAGTGTCCATGGGAAGAATGTTTATGTATACTCTTAACAATAAAGGTGCTTCACAATGCCATAGAAGAACCTTTTTGTCTAAATGGTTCACATTAAGAACTTAACATTCTGAAGAACCTTTCGTTTTCACATAAAGCGTTCTTTGTGGAAGAAATAAGGTCTTAGATTATAACAGGACGAAGGGGGTTTTAAGAACTGTTCACTGAATGGTTCTTTATGGAACCAAAAATGGTTCTTCTATGGCATCTCTTGAAGAACCTTTTGAAGCAACTATATTTTTAAGAGTGTAGAGATAAACACAATTAAAGGAATGCATAATAAATCACATGAAATTAGTTCTTTTAAGAAGCTGCAATGGCATGCAAATACATGCATTTGTTGCTAATTTTGTAGCCTTTGGGGGGGGGGGGCGGGGGGGGATTATGGTGCTGCCAGCCAACACACTCCTATTACTGTGTATTTATAATTATTATAAAAACCCCCAAAAAAACGCCTCTCAAAATTGAAAAGAATGTGATGCACAATTACAGTTTTAATGAGGGTGAAGGATTGATAATACTAGTAATAATAATAATACAGGTGTGATTTCACCCTCAAATTCTAATTAATCACGTTAAAGTAGGAAAACCTTTAGAAATCAATTACAAATTGGCCATTTGGTTTCCTTCTCACTGTCCTGATGTTAAAAATAAATAGATACTTAAACGAAATCCTGTCTAACTTGAGATGATCATTTCCAGGAGACGAAAATGACATCGCTATGCAAAGTACGACTTTATTACTAGCCAGGGAATAGGATGAGAAGGAAAAGAGGAAGAGATAAATGAGGATCAAATGAGATAATTACATCCATGTGGTGTTCTTTGGATGCCTTGCTTGACTGATTTCAAAGCAGTGCTGTTTAGCCTTGGCCTAATACCTAAAGTCAGGCATGATTCACAAGTGCAGTACAGTGTAGTTTAACTCCAGTGAACTCTGTGCCCTTGCTGGGGCTTTGAATGAGGGCATGGTGAAAGGAGGAAGATCTCTGTCAGCATCGTAGAGCTCCACGCCAGACTGCAACTTAATCCAGACCTTTGCCAGGAATCAGCTGTATAAACTACTGGACGCTAGACGCGAGTTCACCGTACACACACATAGGCCTATATGATGCACATTAACAACAAAAGACATATTGTTGTTCCCCAAGAAAATGTTGTTTTTATGGCAACATGAAATCAATTAACAATGTTTGCTTTCTCCTAGTCTTATTGTGCATTGATACATTAGTGCAAGCCATTTAATAAAAATCTTTCATCAAATGCAATGACTTTATCTACCTCTGAAATGACTTCTCATTTCTGCTAATGTAACCAAGCAAAGGTGAACAGAGAACAATAGTAAGGGATAATGGGATAAGGAATAAAGAAAGGGATTTTCCCCCCTGATTAAGCATGTATTACATGAACGTAGCATCAGTGGACCCTTTTTACATTTCTGGGGTTCTCAGAAGCGGAAGTCATTATATTTGGGTTAATTTTATGTAGTGGTGTATGGAAACTATAACAAATATAATTTGTGCTCCCATTTGGTCAAATAGCAAAATCATAACTATGTCTGTTGCAAAAGAGATATAGAGAGATTGATTGTGCTGGTCAGAAAAGAGAAAGATGTAACATTTGTCATAATTCTTTCAGAACTAGTTTTCTGTAATTTAATGGCAAGGTAATATCACACAAAGTATAGTGTTACAAATGTACATGTATTTCTTTAAATTAAAAGTATAAAAACCTTTGCTAGATTTACAATAACTGTAAACACATCAGCATAGCCGGTGAAAAGGGTCCATCACCTAGAAGCATTTGTCAATCAATCATAATCAAAAATTGATAAATAGGTCTCATACAATCCTCTCTATCCACAAAAAACTTGAATCTTGATCAATAAAACAATATTCAACGAGAGCCTGTGAATCTCATTGATGTACTGTATGTATTAATTATTCTTTTTTTTGTTCTTCTTCAACCAGTCTTGTTGACCAATGGTGGGAGAGGAAGTGAGATCATTGGAGTCAGTTGCTGAGTAAGCACGTCCTCCCTGCACTTCTAAGCCTCTTCCTTTCATCTCCTCGACATCTCCATCTCTCAGTGTCAGACTTTCCATTCATTAAAGTCCCAGAGGGGATTCCTCTGAAAGATGGAGCAGTGTTAATGGTTCTAGTTGAAAGGGTTTATCCTGTATCTGCTCTGGGAATGGACATGATTTGTTGATGTTTCACTTTGGTTGCATGCACAGTATAGAGACACCGGTCATTCAGTTCACGTACAAAGCTTTTAGGATAACAGAGTAGAAAGGAAAACAAAGGCTATATTTCTGATCAAAGAATTAATTTTCCATATTGCCTACATGAATTTATTGACCATTGCAAGGGAAAAAAGTAAAAAAAAACAAAAAAAAACAGCTCCGACAGAGAATATGGTGTGTATACGGTGTCAGTAGTACAGTATGAATCATCCAGGTAATTACAAATCTTTTTTTTTTTTGAAGAGAGATTAGACCAGTGGCATTTGTAGTGTCAGTCTCAAATAGCAGGAGTACAAATTAATCATTGCAATTTTACAAAGTTTGCTTTGGAAGTTTTAAATATTTTTGTGGTATTTATTTTGTAGCATGTAAATCAGGTTTATCCTTTACATTAAATCAAATGGCATGTAATTTTAATCAACAAAAGTAACTTTCAGTTGATGAAAGTGCAAAATTAAATTAAATATTGAAACATTATCATGTTGTTATGGAAAGAGCATATTTACGATGTGACTTACACATTCTGACTTTTTCTATCTGTAATTCCATTGACTAAATGAACACTGATTGTGGTCTGATCTATTTTCTCAGAAATCCACCTCTAAATGACATGTAAAATCAAAACATACCATGATTTGTCATTTTCCTGTCAATCAAATGGTTTCTTCTTGTCTAAGTGGGCAGTTCTTTGTCAGAAACAGTTGCAATGTCAACCATACTTTGTTCAATAAGTCTGTGTGAGACCAGAGAGTCAGAGTGTCTAATTTCTGCTTCTTGGTTGCTTAGGCATATTGATCGGCTGGTTTCAAAACAGTAATGGGTCAGTGGACAGAGATTTGGTTCTAGTTCAGCCTTGTGTGGGTATCGGGCTTCACAAGCTACATTTTACTCCATTAATAAACCACTGTGACGTATACCTGGAAATATCTATGACTGTGTGCATGATACAGTTACCTTATCTACAACCAGACCTGTGAGCAAAGCAAATACCAGAATGTTCTTGTGGAAATATGAGAGAGAAAACATGCTGAAAGAATGTAGACTTCTCTCTTTTCAAAACTGAGATCTGCAGTAGGTGTTTTGTGTGTGTGTTGATTAGATCTGTCTGTGTCTGTCCCCGAGGAAACTGTCTGATCTGTTAATGTGTTGAGGGGGATAGGATCCTAGAGTTGGTCTCAATAAAGAGATGTAGCTGTCCTCCTCTGGGAATATTGGAAACATCTAATACTAGCAGATGTCCATCACAGGTCTGCTGCTGTTTAATCTGTGCCAGAGTCTTGAGTCAAGTTCCAAACGGAATCTTTCTTCTTACATTTTTGGAGCTAATTTGGGGAAAAAGTCTCCAGAATATGTTTAAAATGCAGTATGTCATGCGGTCAGTAACATTGCTGCGGTGCAGAGAATATATAATTTATGTTTGAATTCAGACTAGGGATGTTCATTTTAATCGTTTAACCGGTTAACCGACTGTAATAATTTAGACCGATTAATACAATCAGTTAAACGGTTTAAAAAGTAATTTAATTATTTATCTTTTCAGTAATTTATAAATATTTAAAAAGGTTTGCTGCATGGTTAAAATATGCTACGTGTATAAAAAAAAGTGTTTTTAGGGGGAAAAAACATAAATCGCATATAAGTCTGCAAAAAGACTGAGCTTCTTGTCTTCCCTGCCACTCCAACTCTAGTGTGATTTTTCCATCCAGCTAGGTTCTTCTACAATTACCCCATCAACTTCGGTCAGAAATCTTGGTGTAACCTTTGATGACCAGCTGACCTTCAAAGACCACATTGCAAAGACCGCTCGATCTTGCAGGTTTGCATTGCTCAACATCAGAAAGATCAGGCCCTTTCAAACGGAGCATGCTGCACAACTTCTTGACCAGGCCCTTGTCATCTCTAGGCTGGAATACTGCAATGCTCTTCTGGCTGGACTACCATCAAGCACAATCAAACCTCTACAAATGATTCAGAATGCAGCGGTATGACTGGTATTCAACAAACCCAAAAGAGCCCATGTTACACCTCTATCTCCTTGCACTGGCTACCGGTTACGGCTCGAATCAAGTTCAAGACATTGATGCTTGCATATAGAACAGCCACAGGCTCAGCACCCGCCTACTTCCACTCACTACTACGAATCTACATCCCCTCCAGAAGTCTGAGATCCGCTAGTGAGCGACGCCTCATGGTACCATCACAGAGAGTCTCAAAATCACTTTCCAGAACATTCTCGTTCACCACTCTTGGCTGGTGGAATGATCTTCCCATCCCTATCCGGAATGCTGAATCCCTGATAATTTTCAAGCGACAGCTGAAAACTCTTCTCTTTCGTAGCTACTTGACTTCATCATAAAAAAACAAAAAAAAACAAAAAAAAATCTATATATATTTATCTCCTCTATCTTATTTATTCCTTCTCTTCTAGCTTGTACTTATTTTGAAACAAGTCTAAAAAACTTGGTTTTACAAGCACTTCCGTGTCTGTTGCCTCTTTACGAAGAATCGCGTTATGTATCACTCAACTGTAAGTCGCTTTGGGATTAAAAGCGTCTGCTAAATGGAACTAAAGGTAAATGTAATGTAAATGTAAAATAGGTCGCATTTTATTAGTTCATTCAGAAATAGCCTATGGGACTAATGCAGAACGAAAATGTGTACAAACATTATTAATGAAACACTGTAAACAAATACTTTCAATTAACAGTAGCCTATTTAGAAAGAACACGAATAAAAAATATAAGAAGTTAGGCCTATAGCAATAAAGACAAGCCAAAACAAATTAATTTAGGCTAAAACGAAAGTGAAACCAACGTTGGGTCTCTCATTCGACACAAAATCAAATGTTCCCGTATTCGCGATGTATTTGAATGCCAAAATACTATTTATTATGTAGCCTGCTTCACTCGCGTTCCAATATCCACGTAAAAAAAAATGTTTTGCATAACATCACGGCGATACTGTGATAACACTTAACGGCACAGATTTGACTACTTTTGTTTTTTACTACTTGTTCCCCTTCAGGAACTCGAGCTGCTTCGAGATTCGCTTTGGGAACGCCCTTGCGTGATCGCGTTCTGAAGCACGTGTCAAATCCGTCCAATGGAGCAGCGAGACGTCACGAGCAAGGTGACGTAAGCACCAGAAAGCATAAAAACCCATCCAGCCGGGCGCCACCCAGCTTCTGCCCTTCAGCGCTCTGTGTATGTGTCTGTCTATAAAACAATGAGAAAGTCTATGGCGAGCGAACGGCATTACAAACGCTGTGTTCTCCCTGCCCACGATATCTGGCGGCAGGGAATACACACGATTTGTGTGTTGTTTGTTTGGGAGCGGAGCATGCACGGTCAGCTTTTGAGGGAGCTGATTGTCATCACTGCGAGTTGCTCTCGCTGCGTATGCTCCGCTCTCACCTGGCTGCGTTTGAAGAGAGCGGCCAGGCTCGCGATCCCGCTGCGGTCCCGCTGTTGCCGAGGCACAGCGCAGACTGTTGTCGTGTGGATCGCGGGTGGATTTAGCGGAGGGGTTCCGAGACGGGCTCGTCCTTTTCTCGTTCCTCACCCGCTAGATCCGCGGCTCTTTCTCTCACGGTTCGGAAGCCCGCGCTGAGGTTTCTCCCCCCCCCCCAGAGAGAGAGGGAGAGCCAGACGCTTCATCTGTCTTCCTCCTCCGAGGTGGATGTGATTAGTGTCGAGACAGAGGAGACTGTGGATTCGCCACCACAGTCCCTCGCGTATGATGTGTGATTCGTGATTATGGGGTGTGTTACGTGCACTCGCCAAAATAAAATATTGCTTGGCCAGCCTAGAAACAGGACGCTCATCCTAAAAAATAATTAGACGAGCGTTTTCTGAATCCAGATCACAGCCTTCACGACGGGGGACTTCCGTTTTTCCCCGATCTCCATGCCTAGGTGTCAAGATCGTGGGAGAAACCGTTCTCATCCCGTATTACAGCCCCACAGTTTAGAATTATTCAAAATAACATTGTGGGGCTGAATGATAAGGTATATGAGGCGATGCCAGTGGTGGAGCAGATGCTTTAGAGCTATCTCTCCCCATCCTCAGCATAGTCCCTGAAGGACCCGAAGCTTCCCACCAGGCCCGTTAGGCTTACATCGAGTTTGGTTGGGAAAGCTTATACGGCGGTAGGTCAGGCTGGCGCATTTTTGCACACCATGGCGGTGTTACAAGCATCCCAGGCTGACCTGCTCAGGGGTGNGCGGGCGCATGTTTGCACACCATGGCGGTGTTACAAGTATACCAGGCTGACCTGCTCAGTGGTGGGGCTGCTGAGCGAGCAGCAGCCCAATTCATAAAGCTCCTCATATCGCCAGTCTCAAAAACAGAGTGTTGCAACCCGCACCCCTCTACAGAAAGATCGGGGGTTGGGGCGACGCTCTCAGTTGGGGTCTTCTTGACCGAAATGGATCTGCGGACCGTTATTTGTCTAAGAAGACCTCGGCTAAATGTTCCTACCATTTTCAGGTCCCTGAGGGCAGCCCACCTTGGGAGGAAAGGATAACACCTCAGTATAAGGTGCCCAATCCTCCTCAGTGCCCGCACGGAGGCTTATTGATACCCCTGCCACCCTTGGTGCTTCAGGGCCCAGTAGGCTCCGGCGAGCAAAATTCCTAGCTGCCGCCCGGCGACGGTACGGCACCGGAGAGCTCGCCCCCTCAAGTGAGGGTGCTACAGCAGTCAGGTCGGTTGTTCCTTCAGTGCCCTCATGGGGGTTCATTGATACCCCTGCCACCTCTGTGTTTCAGGGCTCAGTGAGCTCCGACGAGAGAAAATCCCAGATGCCGCCCGGCAACGGTATGGCACGGTAGAGCTCGCCCCCTCAAGTGAGGGTGTTACAGCAGTCGGGTCGGTTGTTCCCTCCGTGCCCTCATGGAGGTTCACTGATACCCCTGCCACCCTCAGTGCTTCAGTGAGCTCCGACGAGCGAAAATCACAGCTGCCGCCAGGCAACGGTATGGCACGGGAGAGCTCACCCCCTCAAGTGAAGAGCAGTCAGTCAGGTCGATTATTCCCTGCCGGTCATCTGCTTCAGGGCACCAAACTGGCTCCTCTAATAATACCAGACACCAGCCTCGAGAGGCTGGTTTCCCCCCTTAGGAGATTTTCGGTCGCGTGGAAACTCGAGCCAAATCCTCAAACATGTTCCTCAGATTGTAAGAAAGGGGACATATCTGTTCGCTTCTCCTCCGCCTCGTTTCAATTGGGTCATTCCCACTCTGGTGGGCCCCGAGCGGGCTCTGGTAATGGAACAAGAAGTAGATTCTCTCTTGAGGAAGGGGGCCATAGAAAGTGTTCCTCCTCTCTCTCGAGAGAGCGTCCGGGTCCTTGTTCTCAGCCGTTTCATCGTTACTCCGAAGAAGGATGGGGGGTGCGACCTCGGTGCCTCAGGTCTCAGTGAGCTCCGACGAGTGAAATTCCCAGCTGCCGCCTGGCAACGGTACGGCACAGGAGAGCTCGCCCTTTCAAGTGAGGGTGCTACAGCAGTCAGTTCGGTTGTTCCTTCAGTGCCCTCATGGGGGTTCATTGATACCCCTTCCACCTCGGTGCTTCAGGGCTCAGTGAACTCCAACGAGTGAAATCTCAGCTGATGCCCGGCAATGGTACGGCACGGGAGAGCTCGCCCCCTCAAGTGAGGGTGCTACAGCAGTCAGGTCAGTCGTTCCCTGCTGGTCATCCGCTTCAGGGCACCGAATTGGCTCCTCTAATAATACCAGACACCCACCTCGAGAGGCTGGTTCCCTTAGTAGATTTTCTGGTAGCTTGGAAACTTCTACCAAATATCTCGAAATGGGTCCTGCAGATTGTAGAGAAGGGTTACAGAATCCAGTTCGGTTCTCCTCCGCCTTGTTTCAATGGGGTCATTCCCACTCTGGTGGGCTCCGAGCAGGCTCTGGTAATGGAACAAGAAGTAGATACTCTCTTGAGGAAGGGGGCCATAGAACGTGTTCCTCCTCTCTCTCTCGAGAGCGTCCGGGTTCTACAGCCGTTACTTCATCGTTCCGAAGAAGGATTGGGGGTTGCGTCCGATTTTAGATCTCCATCTTCTGAACCGCGCTATCAAAACGGCTTCGGTTCAAGATGCTCACTATCAGCAGATAGTATCTCAGATCCAGTCCGGGGACTGGTTTGTTACGATAGATCTCAGAGACACCTATTTCCATGTTTCCATCCTCCCTCAAAACTGGAAGTTCCTGAGGTTTGCTTTCAGGCAAAGCATACCAATATCGAGTTCTTCCCTTCGGCCTGTCACTCTCACCCCACACTTTCACCAAGTGTTTGGATGCTGCTCTGGCTCCTCTGCGACTCTAGGGCATCCGCATACTCAATTACATTGACGTTTGGTTAATACTAGCTCAATCGGAGCAGAGGGCGGCTCGGCATCGAGATGTCGTCCATATGAGAGAGCTGGGGTTAAGACAAAACGCCAATAAGAATGTTCTTTCTCCACAACAGAGAACCACTTATTTAGGCGTGGTGTGGGACTCAACCTCAATGCATGCACGTCTGTCTCCTGCTCGAATCGAATCAATCCTCACGAAAGTCACGAGAGTAAGAGAAGGCCAGTAACTCACTGTCAAACAGTTTCTGAGGCTGTTGGGCCTGATGGCAGCGGCGTCCAACGTGATACCTTTTGGCCTGCTGTACATGAGACCCTTGCAGTGGTGGCTCAGAACCAAAATATTTTCCCCGAGGGGGAATCCGCTTTGCATGATCACGGTCACGCGTCGATGCTTACGTGCCTTAGACATGTGGAGGAAACGTTGGTTCCTGGTTCAAGGCCGACGTTAGGGGCTCCTTGTCGTCGAGTAACGCTAATGACGGATGCCTCTCTCACAGGC
Source organism: Sinocyclocheilus anophthalmus (assembly GCA_018155175.1). Taxonomy (NCBI): domain Eukaryota; kingdom Metazoa; phylum Chordata; class Actinopteri; order Cypriniformes; family Cyprinidae; genus Sinocyclocheilus; species Sinocyclocheilus anophthalmus. The sequence continues at coordinate 599,430 of JADLZN010000559.1, read as the reverse complement.
TGGGCAGCGGTCATGAGTGGCCGCTCTGCCCAGTGTCTGTGGGAATGCCATCATCTCTTTTGGCACATCAACTGCCGGGGAATGCTGGCCGTGTTTCGAGCTCTGACACACTTCCTTCCAGATCTAAGGGGGCATCATGCGTTTGTCCGCACAGACAATACATCGGTGGTCTCCTACATCAATCGCCGGAGTTATGGAAGCTGTGGGCATGTCCCCTGAGGGGGCACAGCTCCTAGCATCTCGTCTCTCAACTGAGGTTGTTGAGACTAAACTCCAGTCCAGAGCTCCCGCCACTAGGACACAGTATGCCTTGAAGTGGAAACTTTTCGCTTCATGGTGCGGACAGCGACTGCAAGTCTCAGTCAACTGCCCAATTGGTACAGTTTTGGAGTTTCTGCAGGAGCGATTCTCCGCAGGGTTATCTCCCTCCACTCTGAAGGTATACGTGGCGGCCTTAGCTGCTTACCACACCCTTCTGGGTGGTCAATCATTGGGAAGACACCCACTTGCCACTCGTTTCCTCCGTGGCACCCTGAGGCTGAGGCCGGTACAGTGCACCAAGGTGCCCTCATGGGACCTGGCTGTGGTTCTGGGGGGCTTATGCAATGCCCCCTTTGAACGCATAGAAGAAGTTCCAGTCAAGTTTCTCACGCTCAAGTCTATTTTTCTCCTCGCTATTTCCTCACTAAAAGGATCTGGGATCTTCAGGCACTCTCTGTTTCATTGCTGGAGTTTGCTCCAGGCATGGTTAGGGCATTCCTTTACCCGAGGGCCGGGTATGTCCCTAAGGTGCCCACTTCTTCACCAGGGCCCATAGTACTTAAGGCATTCTGTCCTCCTCCGTACCAGGAAGTAGGCCAAGAAAGGCTTAATCTGCTCTGTCCAGTTCGAGCAATGGACGCTTACGCACACAGAGTTGCCCCGTCGCGTAAGGCAGATCAGTTTTTTGTTTGTTTTGGTCCGCCAAAGAAGTGATTTCCGGCGACCAAGCAGACTATGAGTTGGTGGGTGGTTGAGGCCATCTCACTAGCCGACGAGTCCTCTGGCCTCCTGTCATCTATGGGGGTCAGAGCGCACTCGATCAGGAGTATGGCGGCCTCCAAGGCTTTCAGCTTGGTGTGGCCTTGCAGGACATTTGTGCTGTGGCAGGCTGGTCCTCTCCACACACTTTTGTCCGCCTTTACAACCTAGACCTGGCTTCTACCCCAGGTTCCCAGGTTCTCTCTTCGTGATGTGCTCATCTGATATACACACAGGCAGGGACTTGGTAGTATTTGCGCAGTGGGTATTCTTGTTCCCAAAGCGTCTCGACGCAGCTCGAGTTCCTGAAGGTGAACGTCTCTAGGTTACGTATGTAAACATGGTCCCCCGAGGGAACGAGACGCTGCGTCTCTTGCCATACTCCCTGCAGCGCATACTCATCAAGCGTTTGCGCCCGCCGATGTGCCTTTATCTTTCTGGTGCTTAACTCCCCTCTCTGACGTCTCTCGCTCCTTGACAGATTTGACACTGCTTCAGAATGCGTCACGCAGGGGTTTCCCAAGCGTCCCGCGGCAGTTCGAGTTCCTGAAGGGGAACCATGGTTACATACGTCACCTAGAGATTTTCCCCTTTCTTTTCTCTTGAGTGTTCCAACTATGTGCATAGATAATCCGAAGTTTCAAAGAACTAAGTCTCAAAACCAAAGAGATATGCGTTTATATCAAAGTTAAGACTCCTGCCAACCCCCTCCACTGACCCTTCTAACACGCCCCCACATCTCACCCATCACTATGTGAAATAAGTTGCATACTGCCCCCAAATGGCACGCACGCCCAGAAAGGCGTGTTTCAGTAACCGCAGTTATGTTGAAAGCCGGCCATCTCAGGGAACGCTGTTTTCTAGGCAAAGAGCACTTTATTTGCCTTCCTAAAGTAGATGCCTTAGCCTCTTTAAGATGACTTGCCCAGAACAGCAATGCATTTTTATGACGACCGTTTCGTGAACCTAGGATAGGAGGTAATTCTGACTTTGCTATGCCAATCTGGCTTTTCTGAATCAGCTACTGTTTTGTTATTTTTTTAAGTATTTGCTATTGACTGTTCAAATGCGGAGTTTTGGCATCATGTGTGTGTGTGTGGTGTGTGTGTGCGTGAGCAATAAGAGAGAGAGCGAGAGAGGGGGTCACATCAAAGTGGAGTCAGCTGCCTTAACCATGGCTTGTGTACTGCAAAAACATACCAGCTTCATCACTGTCTGTCACGCTACTCTGTTCCCCTTTCGGGCTCTGTCTTTACTTTTATTTTGACAGATGAAGCTGGCGATATGGTAAGGGGCGTTACATTTCCGACGAGTGCTTGCGTAGTTCGGGCGGGGGGTGGGGCATGGTAAACGGAGACCATCTCACAATGCCTGGTCAGCTGGCCAATTCAGAGCAACTGCGCTTGTCGGAAACGGAGGGACTTTGTCGAAAACTACAGCGATTGAGAGAGCGGGGCATATAGGATCTACAATAATGTACCGTTTTTGAAAAATAATGTGTTTTTTGAACATAAAGCCTTTTTCACATATCGGTTAGCACCTCAAATACACAAAATCATGATATTTAAAAAAGCATCATATGACCCCTTTAAAAAATTCTGGAAAAACTGTCCCAACATTGTCCATTTTTGATTGCTCCAGTTGGAATTCAGCACCCAGCAGAACTTGTGTCAGATTGAGCTGAAGAGACTAGAGGATGAGCTGCTGAGCAAACTGTCAGCAGCAGAAGGAAACTTTCTGTGAGATACAGCCTTAGTGGAACAGCTAGAATATACTAAGAATACAGCCAGACACTTCCACAACAAGGTATGGTGCAAATTGTCCGTTTACCTCATATCGTTGTTGCTTGCTTAGATCTCTTTTTTGCATTGTTCATGCAAGATGAACTCATAACCTGTTTTTGTTCAGACCAAAGTGAAAATCGACCCATGAGCAGCAAAGACGCAGTTGTAAATGTGAACCGGTGGCTCGTCAAGAAGCCAATGCAATTGCATTATAAAAACCAAAACAATTAAAATACTAAGATATATTTATGTTAATTCATGTGATAATTGATTGATAATAATTGTTTAAATTAATATAATAATTGATCGTTTTGACTCTTCCCTTTTCTTAAAAGATGTTAAAAGGCTGAAATGTGAAGTTTATGATTTTATAAAACTTTTTGTTTTTGTGAAAACATGATTCTGAACTGTAAATCATGCTTTTTACAGTCATTTTACTATTTAATGTTATCATAGACATTGCCCTACCCCGCTCATTTTATTTTTTGCAGGTCTTAAAAAAAGGACAATTCAATTAAATTGTAAAAATCCTGCAGATACTCTGTGTAAAATATTACAATTGAAAATTTATTTCACAGTACAAAACAACAACATAATCCCAATAATATAAAACATATTCAAAGTAATGTCACAATTCAAAGGAATTCCAGTATACTGTTGGGCAAAATTCATTAGCTTTCTCATTCATCTCAATGAGTCATAGAAATGCTGAATCTTTGCTTCACAGGCGCTAAGTTTCGGAAACATTTTTAGATGTGTTGCCTCATATTAGAGACTGGGAAAAACAGTAGGCTGTTCATATAAATACATTACACACAGAACACACTGCATATGTTCCACTATTTAGTTCTAAGCAACATGTTTACTTCGTTTCCAAATAAAGTTCTTTCAAATAATCTAAACTGTATTTTACATTTAAGGCCTTCAACAAAGTGTTCCTCAAAGCCATTGCAAGAGCTCCGTGTGATGAAGACGTGTCAGTGCATGTTTCATCTCTCACTGAGGCTATCACCCACACTGCCCTTCAGTACACCTGCCAGGGGCTCTTCCAGAGGGACCGACTCACCTTCCTCACCCACACCGCCCTCCAGGTGAACGGGACAGGACGCCGGCAGAATAGAAACGCCTCCCATCCACCCACCACCACCTCCTCCCTTCCTCCTCCTGTGCTTTGTCATTCACATCAATCACTCCACTTTTCTGCCCTTACATTAAGTTCAATTAGGCCCTGTCAGTGGAGTCGGGTCCGTTCCTATTGATTAACTCTCAAAGCCTGGGCACCCCTCTCCCTCAACTGGTCAGCTCTGACAGGAGGGTGGGCCGCAGTGGCAGAATGCAAATACCTGTCAGGACAGCACCTGTTTTCCCTGCTGCTGTCTGTCTCCACTGCCTGTCCTTTACATGTCCACATCAAACAGAGTAAAGCTATTCCGAGACTTGCTTGTCCTTCTCTGATGGATGGAGACTTCTGTATTCAAGAGACCTGAGGTCTAATGTCCTCATTACTTTGCGCCTGTGGTGTTTTATTTAGGTTCTTGTGACGAGGGGCTACATTGAGGTTCTGGACCTGGAACTTCTGTTGCGATTTCCTGTAGAGGTTTGTCAGAGCAGTCCTGTCAGCTTCCTGTCTCCACAGGCCTGGGGTGCCATTAGGGTGAGAAATCACGCTCTTTCATGTGTTCAGATGTCATTTAGCATTGCCATTTAGAAAATTATCAGTCTGAAGCACCTTTTCAACCTCTAAATATGTCAACCTATTTAGCCCACGGGTGTTTGAACTATGTAATGTGGAGGACCACCAGCTACAGTTATACAGTGATATTATAAAGACAATGTGTTTTCTCCTTAATTAATATGCCTTTTATCTGGAAATTACTTGTTTTCTTAGTTTGTACCAAGTTGACAGCATAGTTTTTGTTTTTGTAATCCACCATTAATGTTAAAGTATAAAACTTCATAATATAAAATTTTGAAATTTAGACAGTCTTTAAACGTTTTTGTATTCTTTAGTTCCACAAACTTTGACATCCCATAAAAAAAAATATATATATGATATATATCTTAGCTATATATATTTTCATTGTTTTTAATCTAAAATGCTCCAAAGACCAATGAAGTTCACCCTATTTTTCATCATATATTTACTGTTTTCTACAATCAATCAATCAATAAAATAGCATATTGGACATGAGGATAAGTAAATAATTATTTAGATTTTTTTATTTTTTTTTGTAAACTATTCCTTTACCAATGAACAAGTGTTCTTATTGTTTGACATATGTCAGGTTAGTGTGAATATTTATAGACAATATATATGCAGGACATATGCGGTAATGAGCATTCTTCAGAGAACCATCAGAACACAACCAATATCTGGCAAAAATGTTACTTAAAATTAGCTTTAGTTGTCTGGGTTTGAAACACTAATATTTTAATCTTTAAATGTCTTTTTAAACCAGAAATTTTATTGAGGACAGTTTGGGCCCCAAGTATGTGGATGTCGGTCTAATGGAATTTGAAAAGTGATTTGAGGAGTGCAGTCCCTCAACGCCGGTATTCTTCATCCTTTCTTCTGGAGTCAACCCCATCAATCATGTAGAAACACTTGGTATGCACAGAAACACTTTACACAAGACACTTAGCCTAACTTGTAACATAATCAGAGTACTAAACTTATTATTTATATTTATTTACTAGGACTGAAGCTTGGATTTACCACAGACCAGGGAAACCTCCATAATGTGTCCTTGGGTCAAGGACAAGAGACTGTGGCTGAGAGAGTGTTGGAGACCGCAGCCAGAAAAAGGTAATTGGGTCATACGGCAGGTATAATATTTTTTGGTACATTTCTTACCAAACCAAACTACAATAAAGAGTCCAATACATGGAGAACACCATAAAACGACAATGTCAAGTGTTGCCCTGGACAGCGGTCATTAATCAGAAATATTTGACCACTTATTGCTATGACTGACCAATCAGAATCAATTATTCCAAAGAATGAGTTTTTAATGGATTGACAAAAATGCCTCTAATACATATGGATAATGATAGCTTCAAATGACATTTGATTTAATTTCCCCTTCAGAATGTTCACCTGCTGGAGCGATGGTTGGGTCGGCTGGAGGAGCTATTGGAGAACACAGGCAACAGTGTGAGAACCGTTCCCCAGCCCCCATGAGCAGCTCATCCCTCGCACCATCCTGGAGAACACCCTCAAACTCACTACTGAACCACCCACCGGCATGAACTCTACTAAAGTAAGAGATCAGTATTCATTACAAGTTGTATCCAATTTTTTCAAAAGTCTTTTCTTAAAAGTCTCTGCCAAACTCAAATTCTGCTTGTTTTTAACATGGAACCCAGAATAGTTTGTGACATGCTCCAAGCTACTTATTAACTAAATAAATAATTTTTATTACTTACTGTCATGTCTTTTCCCACAGTGCTGTATAATTTCATCACACAAAATCATGTTTTTCCTCTGGCAGCATTACTTCACTCACAACTAATTATGGTGGCTCTAGATTTCCCCCCTCCCCTCAAAAAACGAATGTCCTTCATTATGTTAACCAAACAGTAACCTGTATGTGCGTACACTGAGGATTCATTAGGCGGCAAATGAAGCGTCATGCTAAATGTAATTACACGCGTTGTGCGTGACACCTTACAACGCTTTATAAGTGATCACTGCAATTAGAGCTGATGAAAGAAGCAATTTGCAAAACAATACAGGTACAAATGATGGTGAACCTCTAGTGTCTGTCATTGGTTATTAGACACACGCTCACTTGTTCTTCTCTCCTTTACAATTACACATCATACGCTCTATTCTCAGGCCAGACTTAAGCCAAGCACAGCAGGAGTTCAGGAAGAGCTTGATCTTTGCTTGAATTATACATGAAGTGAATTGTCTTTTTGTCTGGTGTAGAGCCATTTCAAATGAAAAACTCAATATAGGATGCTCCCATCACCCAGCATCAGTTCCTCAACTTATACTCGTGAGAAAATCCCTGCATCCAACATGTAGCAGAAAGCCCTTTTAGCAGTTTTCACCATTTTTCCCCCCTCTGTCAGAACTTGCCAACCTGGCTGAAAATAATGCTGTGGGTATTAAACGCAGGGCGCTGAGGGATCAGTTTGTGCTGGAGGTTTGACATTTTGGTGTGTTAATATGTGTGGCTCAGGTACCGTGGGAGGATCTGTGTTATCTGTTCGGAGAGATCATATACGGAGGTCACATCACTGACGAATGGGACAGGAGGCTCTGCCATACGTACCTCCAGGAGTTCATCAATCCCAAGATGGTAAAGACATTCAGAACACTGCAATATACTACAACAATGCACCAAACATATTTGATCAAAGCACTGTTAAAGGGGTCATTGGATGCCCATTTTCCACAAGTTGATATGACTCTTTAGGGTCTTAATGAAAGGTCTGTAACATAGTTTAGTTAAAATTTCTCAATGGTAATGTAAAAAACACCTTTTTTTACCCTGTCAAAAACAGCTCTTTTCAGAGCAAGCCGTTTTGTAGCATTTTCCATTAAATGTTAATGAGCTCTGCTGACTTTGCCCCTCTCTTCCTAGCTGCTCTCAGAGGGAATGTTTACTTTAGCCGCGTTCATTGTGAAACTTGCTAATTAGCACATTATTAGGAAAGGCGATTTGCAAAGATTCATTAAAAAACCTTATACTCACTTCTGTGGGGGAAGCTGGATCACGAATGATTTGTGCGAACATAGACGCATTTTGGTAGATCGGGGGCGCATTCCCTTCAAAGACAAATGTAATACACTGCGTCTCAGATGTCAGGAGTAAATGACAACTGCTATGTTCATTATTGCATCCAACAACAGAACACCTCATTCACTTAGGAGTCATTCTTGTCTACATCTCCTCCGGCGGTGAAACACTGGCGGACTGATGACAGCTCACTCATGGCGGTCTAAGGTAAGAACCCATTCCAGTCTGTGCTTAAACGCTACTGTCAATCAAACTATCATGGGCGGGGCCTGTATGTGTGACGTCACACAGACAGGCATCTGAGATCGGCTCGATTTGAGAAAGGGGTAAATATTTTAGTAGATTAAAAAATAAATACTGGGTGGATTTTTATCATTATAGGGTGGTTGTGTACATACACTGCCAACACACATTTCAGTTCAAACAACTTGTAAAAGTGCATGTAGTATCCAATGACCCCTTTAAATCATCAGATTTTGTTTCAAGACCGAATTCATATACATTTCAAAGTCATACAGCTGAAAACAAATGTTTCAGAAGTTTGTGGTTCTCAACCAGAGGGCCTCTGCAAACTTAGGCATACCCAGTTTTAATAATTGCAACAGCGAGAAATTAATGCAATTGTGAGATATTAAGAGACAGGTCTTTCGCATTTCTTTTGTATTCTTGATTTGATTTTGGGATGTTGGCGTTGCACTCAAAAGTAGAGTTAAGATTACGCGAGCATTGCGGGTTGGATGTAAGTGACTAAATGATTGGAGAAGTCCTGTATACATCATCAGAGAGACATTTGGTGCTGGACTTGATCAGTTATATTTTGATTAAACATGAGATTGAAAAAGGTTAAATATAACATATGGATGATTCATTCACAATAAGATCAATAAAAAGCATTTACAAAATAGATAGGGCGAAATTTCATTTCATGCTGACTTTAAGTCTCCGAATAAGTAGTATTTGTGAGAAATAAAGTCAAAATTTACTTTTAAACTGTGTCCTCAGTAGTAAAATCCTCACACAAGTACCTTTGAACAGATCGGGTTTGTACATGTAAATACTGCAGCTCTATGGGACTCTAGTGGTGAGGATCTACATAACATGACAAGTTTCCTTATGATACAGTAGCCTATATAAGCACAGATAACAAAACAGAAGCGGAATGTACTAAATGTATTTTGGTTCTCACACACTGAAGACACATTTGTTGTGTTCAGGCCAGGGTGTATTCCTTGACATCATATCTTTCATGCTAACGTTTTATCTCAAGTGTGTGTTTTCTGAAGTGGTGTTTGTGTGAGGTGATTAAGGCTGTTTTCCAGCAGTGGTCAGGCATGCAGCCCAATGTTTCCTCACGGAGTCTCATTAGGCCCCAGGATGAGCAGCCATCAATCACAGAGTTTATATTTAGCCTCTCCACAGAGCTGCATTACTCTCCCAGTGTCCAACACCGGCACTGCTATCGATTACCACACACACATTTATCCGTTACTGAGCAATATTCTGAGGTTTAGCATAGTGAAATGTTATAATGCTGATCAGGACAAAATATTGTGTAGAAGAACCCCATGGTCTCATACTTGTCACTTTGAGACGGAAGCTCCAGAGCCGCGGAGTTTGGTCACTTGATAGGCCGTGTTTGAACTTGTCTTTTGGTTACCAGAGCAGATCTTTAACCACCATCCTCACCCTCTCCAATATGAATCTCAAAAACTGTGCTCTCATTAGAAATGTACTCAATGAGCTCTCTCTGCAGTTTGAAGGAGAGCTGTTCCTGTGTCCTGGGTTTCCAGCTCCTCCTGATCTGGACTACACTGGGTATCACAGCTACATGGATGCGAGATTGCCCTCGGAGAGCCCTGGTCTCTACAGCATGCACCCTAATGCTGAGATTGAGTTTAAGACGGCCACATCTGATGCCCTCTTTAAAACTGTACTGGAACTCCACCCAACACAACAAGAGGGAGCATATATATATATATATATATATATAGATATAATTATAATAATAGTAACTATTATAATATAGGGATATATTTCTATATTTGAGACTATCTTTTTCCAAACGCCATTCAAAGGTTTGTTTTTCAGGTGGGTTGTTTGGGTTATTTTTATTTGATAAAACCGTAAAACAATATGTTCAATGATGGCATATATTCTGTTTCTTAGATTCTATGTATAACTGTATTTTCTGCTCTTTTAAATGTAATATTGTAAACATGGGTCTTTTTGGAGGCTTATTTAACAGTGTATAGTCCACTAGTGATGCGTTTTCTTTTTCCTCGGTCAGGTGAAGAGTGTTCTGGATGATATGCTGGAGAAGTTATCTGATGAGTATAATCTTGCAGAGCTCATGTCTAAAGCAGCCGAGCGGAGCCCCTACATCCTGGTGTGCCTGCAGGAGTGTGAGCGAATGAATCTGCTGCTGGCAGAGATACACGGATCATTAACAGAGCTGGACCAGGGACTGAAGGTGGGAGACCAAACCAGACAAAACAATCAATACAGATGATTACTGATTATTCAGAACCAGCTGTATTTGAATACTGCACCTGCATGGATTTCTTAAGTTTGTTTGGGGGGGAAAAGTCGTTTGAAAAGTTTTTAATACTCACGACAGAATTGTACAAGTGCCACTCACTATGCGTAATAAATAGCTCATAATATTAATTAGGTACCATTGATATTGCTTGGTATCCTCTGACTCCTGTATTAATTAATATATATATACATATACATATATACACACACATACATACATACAATAATACATTAAAAAGAGATAGAAAAAATATTAATAATTATATAAAAATGTAGATATATATATTAATATATCATATAATTACAATTTATTTAATACTTTTACAATTAAGGATAATATTATTTAGACCCAAACCCCCTGTAAATGGTTTTGATTCTAAAGTATAATATTATATACGTGGGTACGGAAAGTATCAAGGACCCCCTTAAATATTTTTCACTTTCTTTGTATATGCCAGCCATTTGCCTAAAACCAGTTCAGTTTATTTTTTTTTTCCTCATTAATGTGCACACAGCACCCCCATATTGACAGAAAAACACAGAATTGTTGACATTTTTTATTAAAAAAGAAAAACTGAAATGTTGGTCCTAAGTATTCAGACCCTTTGCGCAGTATTTAGTAAAAGCACCCTTTTGATCTAATACAGCCAGGAGTCTTTTTGGGAAAGATGCAACAAGTTTTTCACACCTGATTTGGGGATCCTCTGCCATTCCTCCTTGCAGATCCTCTCCAGTTCTGTCAGTTGGATGGTAAACGTTGGTGGACAGCCATTTTTAGTTCTCTCCAGAGATGCTCAATTGGGTTTTAAGTCAGGGCTCTGGCTGGGCCATTCAAGAACAGTCACAGAGGTGTTGTGCAGCCACTCCTTCGTTATTTTAGCTGTGTGCTTAGGGTCATTGTCTTGTTGGAAGGTAAACCTTCGGCCCAGTCTGAGGTCCTGAGCACTCTGGAGAAGGTTTTCGTCCAGGATATCCCTGTACTTGGCCTCTTCATCTTTCCCTCGATTGCAACCAGTCGTTCTGTCCCTGCAGCTGAAAAACACCCCCTCTGCATGATGCTGCCACCACCATGCTTCTGTTGGGACTGTATTGGACAGGTGAATAGCAGTGCTTGGTTTTCTCCACACATACTGCTTAGAGTTAAGGCCAAAAAGTTCTGTCTTGGTTTCATCAGACCAGAGAATCTTATTTCTCCCCATCTCACAACTCCATGCGGGCTTTCCTGTGTCTTGCACTGAGGAGAGGCTTCCGTCGGGCCACTCTGCCATAAAGCCCCGACTGGTGGAGGGCTGCAGTGATGGTTGACTTTCTACAACTTCCTCCCATCTCCCGACTGCATCTCTGGAGCTCAGCACAGTGATCTTTGGGTTCTTCTTTACCGCTCTCACCAAGGCTCTTCTCCCCCGATAGCTCAGTTGGCCGGACGGCCAGCTCTAGGAAGAATTCTGGTCGTCCCAAACGTCTTCCATTAAGGATTATGGAGGCCACTGTGCACTTAAGGTTCCTAAGAGCACAGAATTTTTTTTGTAACCTTGGCCAAATCTGTGCCTTGCCACAATTCTGTCTCTGAGCTCTTCAGGCAGTTCCTTTGACCTCATGATTCTCATTTGCTCTGACATGCACTGTGAGCTGTAAGGTCTTATATAGACAGGTGTGTGGCTTTCCTAATCAAGTCCAATCAGTGTAATCAAACACAGCTGGACTTAAATGAAGGTGTAGAACCCTCTCAAGGATGATCAGAAGAAATGGAAGCACCTGAGTTAAATATATGAGTGTCCAGCAAAGGGTCTGAATACTTATGTAAATGTGATATTTCAGTTTTTTCTTTTAATAATGTGCAAAATGTCAACAATTGTGTTTTTCTGTCAATATGGGGTGCTGTGTGACATTAATGAGGAAAAAAAAATTTACTTAAATGAATTTAGCAAATGGCTGCAATATCACAAAAAGTGAAAAATTTAAGGGGGTCTGAAAACTTTCCGTACCCACTGTATATATACATAGATCTATATTATATTATATAGAGAGAGAGAGAGAGAGAGAGAGAGAGCTAGAGAGAGAGATGAGTATTGATATTCAATATTCAACTTGTATTGAAGTTTTGCATTTCCTGTGAGAAAAGTAAAGAGCACTGTTGCTAAAAATTCTGCCTTTTCTCACCGTCTTATACTGTACATGCACATATTTTTACAGCAAGTGTTAACCATATGACTGTTGTCTAACATGATATTACAGGGTGATCTGAGTCTCTCCTCAGACATGGAGCTGCTCCAAACGGCTCTGTAGGCAGGTTGGCCTACCCTTCAACTAAAACACTGGCTCTGTGGTACAGCAACCTTCATATAACTTCACATTACAGATAAAATCTACAACACTAAACCGTTTCACTGTAGGCTTGAGTGATGAGGTCTACAGAATCATATCCTGCAGGTTCCGAGATGTTCTGGCTCAGTGTCGAGAGTTGGACACGTGGACTCAAGACTTTGTGTTTCCTGCTGTGGTTTGGATCTCTGGACTCTTCAGTCCTCAGTCATTTCTCACAGGTGAGACACACACATGAACACATCCAAAAGAGACTCGCTGTCATTGTACTGAAAATGTTCCACTGTGCAGAGTATAGCTCAAAAAAACAAATGGCCTTTAGATCGGATGAGCCTGTCTGTGGACGTCACCAAAAAAACCAAGATGATTATGGGTATCCTCCTCGAGAGGGAGCGTACATCCATGGACTGTACATAGAGGGTGAGCATAAACTCTATTCCAAAGTGTATTTCCTGTTTGTGTGGATTAATGTTACACGGCTCTCCTCCTGCAGGTGCTCGCTGGGATAGCACCTCAGGTCTGCTATCAGAGGCTGTTCTGAAGGAGTTGCCAGTGCTCTACATACGCGCGGTACCCATCGACCAGCAGGATGTGAAGAACACCTACGAGTGCCCAGTGTACCGCACCAAGCTCTGGAGCTTCCGTCTCAAATCACGCCAACCGCCTGCAAAGTGGATTCTGGTATGAGTGGCACTGCTTCTGTCTGTGTAAACAACCAACCAACTCCATTGTGCTCACAGAGGTTGACTTAATACATAAGTAGCATTGTGTTGATCGAAATATATATTTTTGTCTGATGCATGAATGCACGATTAATTGAAATAAAACCAAAATCGTAATATAACTTATCAAATCGCAAATAGATTTACGCTGCGTTTCATGTGAAGCACATCGTTTGCACGCAAACCTGTTTTTAGTGTCATTTAGTAAATGATTCCATCTCTACATCTGCTGTGCGTTATGTCACTTATAAGGTGTATTAACATGCGCTAACCATCTTCCCATAACTGGACTGAAAGATTATAAACCAGCTGTTGTCAACATAAATAACTAAATAAATTTAAGAGCTCCCTGCAGTTTTCTGACAAAAAAGCTTGATGGTTCAATGTTTAAAAATGATTTTATATATACGAATTTTTCTTAAAAATATAAAAAATAAAAAATAAATTGTCAGGGTGAAATATTGTAATAGTATTTTTTCTTAATATTTTATTTAGAAGCTAATAACTAAACATAACATTATATTATTTTTACTTAAGTCATTTTGATATATAATCTCAAAATTTGGGGCCAAATTGTACAGCCCTACAAACAAGCACAGCAAAGCATTTTTTTTTTAAATCAGAAAAATCACAATTATATTTTTCCCAAATCGTGCAGTAATTATGCAGAACATCAGTATACTATAGAAAAGTTGCCATTATTGCCGTAAGTATTAACACTGTGCAATACTGATGTTGTTATTAGCTTAATTAAATTTAAAGCTGGTTCTTGGCAGCACAGTGTTTAATGAATGACACAATCTCCTCCAGTGCCGCTACAATGAGACTCCCAGTAGATTATGAACCAGGTTGATGCTGTGTTTGACCTTCCTCTCCTGAATACAGATAGATACTGTGATTCATCTCACGTCGTGACAGAAACCAATTTGTTATCATCTCTGAATGACATGCTTGGTCATGTCCATTCTTTCCTTCATGTGTCCCTTGATGTGATTTGTTAACGAGCTACAGTATATTGCTGAACTGAACAAATGTGATTTTGCTCAGTAGTATTTTAGAGGGTATTAAACAAAAAATTCTACACAATCACAAAACACATAACATCTGCTGCTGTGTTTGTCTGGGATGGTCCGTATAGTCCTGTGCTATGACGCAGATTTTGTCGGGAGACAAGAAAATGATACAGCTGTCCCGGAGAGGGAAATGAGAGGGTAGCACAAGCTGTGGAGCTGTTCCTCCCCTCTCAGTGAGTCCAGCAGCGGCCTCACAGCAAGTAATAATGGCCCAGAACAGGATGGATCTGTAACTGTTTAGACAATTCATCCTCGGTTCACACCGAGTCAAACAAGCGTCACTGAAGAATATTCACATTATTACTGATGCATAATGAGGGCATAATTTATTAGGAAGTCACGATTTGTAGACCCACTGAAATCAAAACAGGAGTTCCGTGGCATTTCCTAATAGCTTTGAGGTCTCTATTAAGTGTACATTAGCTGATAGTTAACAAAATTGTCTTTTAGTGGACCCACTTTCACTCTAAAGGTATTTAAACCTTCTGGAACTCATTAAAACATTATTTAAAAAAAATTATATTAAAACATTACATAATATAATACATTGGGATTGGTAATTAATCAAATATGAGATTCATTATTGAACTACAACAGTTTCCTACGGGAGAACACACCTTCTCCTTGGTCTTTTGTAAATGACTTATATTAACAGAATAATCAAATTTAGCACTCTTAGGGGAATATAATATTTTGTAATTATCATTTAAATCTGACTAATTTTCATATTGTTTGTCATAAAAAAACATCTCAGAAATATTATGGGGTTTCAAAACGAAATGTGACTTTATGAAACGGCATAATTTTCATGTCTTCTGTAAAGGACTATAGGACGAATGGCGTGTTAATCAGGCATTTTGGGGAAACAGGTGTCAATAGGAAAATAAATTATAGATCAATATTCCTATGAAAAATTAGATATTCTTATCAAAATGTTGCCAAGTTATTACTCCCATTACAACACTCTTTTCATTATGGTTTGCCCCAAGAACACATTAATATGCAAATTAGATGCAAGATAAATACATTTATGAGCATGGGGTATACCAATTTCCGGCAATTTTACACACATTTTGCATAAAGAAAAATGTTTTTTAAAAATATATTTCATAACATAGTTTAGAATCATCTTTGTACAAAGTTAAAAATAGCCTGAAACCTAAAAACTGATTGGTGAATGAAAATAATAAAATATTGTTTTTGCCTATACATGCCTTTTTATGTCTATTTATTTTTTTAATAACTTAGTCCTGGCGTCCACTACAAAGGACATAGAATGAAATACGCATAAAATATATTTTTTCAAAAATGTTTTTCTCCATATGTTTCTTATGCTCCAACCAATGTAATGACAAAAAAAAAATCCCAAAACTTTTTTTTTTATGGTTCTCAGGAAGATTACATCATACATCCTTATAACATTACAAAAATGAACTAATACGTGAACACAAAGCAAATAAGCAACCAAGTAATCAGGTTTAACTGTACCCGCCTGCTGTACCACGATGCTCAGGACGGTAAAAGCAGGTATGTTGCGGGATTTTGGGCAGTGATTTGCGCGACTGTAAAACGGGGTACGTACCGGGGACAGCTACAGTTGGGGTACAGGACACCACAATGGGGCGGTATGGCCCAAAACCACGAAAGAAACTGCGCTCTAAAGGGGTCATATGATACTTTTTTTTAAAGATCATTATTTTGTGTATTGGTGTTGATTGACATGCTTTAATGTTCAAAAACAAGGATGTTAAAAATACTGTACATATTCGTAGGGTCCTCTATGCCCTGCCTCTCTCAAATGCTTTGTTTTCTACAAAGTCCCGCCTTCTGACAAGTGCAGTCTGCTCTGATTGGCCAGCTGACCCAGTGCATTGTGATTGGCCGAACACCGCAAGCACTCATCGGAAATGTCCTTACCATAATCGCGAGCTTCATCTTTCAAAATAAAAGTAAAGACAGAAATATGATTCGTGTGTAACATCAGTTCAAGCCGAGGGGAAACAGAGTCGCGTGACAGACACAGTAAGGAAGCCGGTATGTGTTTGCAGTACACAAGCCACGATTAAGACAGCTGACTCCACTGTGATGTGACCCCGTCTCTCTCTCAACACACACACCCACACACACACACGATGCGCAAAACTCCGCATTTGAACAGTAACTAGCAAATCGTAAATAATAACACACAGTAGCTGATCAGAAGCGCAAGATAGTCATAGCAAAGTCAGAAGTACCTCCCTCTCCTAGGTTCATGAACGGTAGTCCATAAAATGATTGCTGTTCGTTGGTAAGTGATCTAAAGATTCCTAAAGCATCTAAATTTCGAAGGAAAAATAAAGGGCTTTGCTTTAGCTAGAAACACACAGGTCGACAGGTGCTACCACAACTGCGGTTACTGAAACCACGCATAGTCTTTGCATGCACATTTTGGCGCATATGCAAATTTTCACATAGTGAGGTAGATATGTGAGTATTACCTTTGATAAAGACTATGTCTTTGGTTTTGAGACTTTAGTCTTTGCAACTTCAGGGATCTTATCTATGCACAATCAGCTTGTAACACTCCAAAGAGAAAGGAAAACTTGAAATCGCATCATATGACCCCTTTAAGCATTTAATGTGGTCAATTTAACAAGAATTTGTGTCAGTTCATATTCCTACCACTGCCTAGCTATATAAAACATATATAAAACAAGTAAAATATTAAGCAAAAGATGGATTTGCACATGAAAAAAAGTTATTTTTTTAATGTCAGGCTCTTAGTGAAGAAAACTAGTGCAAATAGCAGCTACAGTCAATCACTGCTAAAAAAAAAATTCTGAAGGTGAGATGTACACTTTGCTATTGCTTTATGGCTTGTTTTCTTGTTATTTATTAAAAAAAAGAAGTCTTAGTATTTACAGAGTTCACATGTGAACCTCACAGGCATTATCAGACTGGTCAATCAATGGCGTCACCAAATCCTTCAGACCATCTGATCACATTTTCAGTAAATTACATCTTTTCTTTGTATTTAAAACCTGTTTTGTTTTCCCTTCTGAATCAGGGACAAGTTTGTTGTGTAATAAATATCTCAATGTCTCACAAATCCAAGTACAACTTATACAAGAAATCTACACATTTGCTTTTTTCAAGCACCATCTAGTGTAAGAACCATTGCTCCGTTATTTTCAGTAGGCCCTTTCCAATAAAATACATCCATAATTTAAAAAAACAATTATTTATGTGAAAATCTGCTAAATAAATTGCACAGATAATTTTTCCCCCTCAAAGATATACATTATTTTAAGATGTCCTTACAGTTTATGCAAGTTCAACTAACAGTCGCTTTAATCTAGAGTCTAGACTAGACTACGTCTTGCTTTTCCGGCTGCAATTCTACACCTAAAATACAATGTGCTGCCTTGGGATATTTTTCTGATTGTCTACAAACTGTTTGTTGGCCATGATCTAAAAAGGCATCACATAGTTTTGTGATTTGTGCATGTAGCTCAAATTTCAGACTAATTGGACTACATAGGAATGAAGATGTGCCTATTATTTTCTCATATGCTAAAAAAACATCCTCTGGCTCTTATTTATTGGTGAAACTCCATATTTTGCAGTGGCAAACTGGCTCAAAATAACTAAAAATCTGCTCTACACTACTGAGTGAAAGTGTGCTGTATGAAAACATTTGAATTCTCAACATGATGTTTCTGTACTGTCTGTAACTTACAGAATACTGGATCACTGTGATGTTTCCTTTTATAACCGTTTTGTAGATTCAGTTTTCTATTTCACAGTCTTGCATGATTCAGCTTCTTTGTTCCTTTCACAATGTTGAACTGGCTGAGATTTCTTTGGCTATGCAACACTATGTATCTATTCAGTGTGGTTGGTGTGAGTGTGTCTCCCCCTAGTGGAGGACTCACTCATCACAGTCTTCAGTTAGAGGAAGGATGCTGTCCTGTCTTCAGTAGTGAATTTAGGATATATCCAGTAGTTTTATATCCTGGGCTCAAGTCTGTGTGAGAGCTCAAACAGAGCCTGTTGATTGTCGATGACGTGCAGGTAATTGATGTACGTTCTCACTTCCACGCTGTCCTTCTGGGGTTGTCCCAGTTGTATGTTTCCTGATGGGACAAAAAGCCAAAAACATGTTCGAAACAGTCATTTCTTTGCAACTTCATTTGGATGTTCTAGTTGGGCCGAGAATATACACTTCAGCAAGGTCAGCAAAACATTATTTTACAGTTATTATCTGTGTGATTTGAGCACTTACCCATGTGATCTGTCCGACACTGCCTGATTAATGCGCACTGTGTCTGCTATCATGTGCTGCACATAAAATACATTCACATTAGCTTGTTTTGCTCACTTGATGGGACATGATATTAAAGAAATAGTTCGCCCAAAAATGAAAATTCGGTCCTCATTTGCTAACCCTCACATCATTCCAAACTTGTATCTTAAAAAAATCATCTTTATTCCATAGAATACAGGAATGATGTGAGGGAAAGAAAATCATGACGATTCCAATTTTTGGGTGAACTCTTTAATTAAAAAAAAAGACCTCTATAAGGTCTAATTGTTCACTTACTAGTTTATCAAAGTTGACTAGGTTGTCGAGAAATGTTTTGTTGCCCTCATGAATGAAGGTAATATCTGTTCAAATAGAATTTGTTTAGACTTCAATACACACATTACTTTGGCAAAAAAAGCAAAAAGCCTCTCAAGGAGAATCTCTCACCATGTCCTAACCAGATCCCTTGCAATAAATGCTAATTCTTGTGTTCAAAATAGCCATGATCCGACATTTTGTTAATAGCTTGTTTGTTTTATTTCTGCCGTGTTGTGATTGGTAGCTCTGTCCCCAGCAAAATCTCATTAATCCAAAATGTTATTTTCTAAATATATGATTCATCCAAGCATTTATTTCATTTATTTGGGTAAAAATTCCTTTTTTTTTTGTAGAATTTTTTTTTTAAAGAAAAAATACATATGTATGTAGTGTGAAGTCTGATGTTTGAGAAAATGTTTAAGTGGTCACTAACTTTTTCAACTCTTCAGCTGGTGTTTTTTTTTTTGGGGGGGGGGGGGGGTTACATTTTTATTGAACTGTACGTAAATTTGTCTATGGTGTGACATGCAAAAATAGAAAAACTAAAAACTGCATAATATACAAGTAGCATAAGAGAAGCGTTATCTTTATTGTTAGACATTATTCATATAGTGTTATTAATTGAAACAAATGCAATGTATGTCAACAACAATATTACAGTATCTCACAGAGTGAGGACCACCCCTCACATTTTTGTAAATATTTTATATCTTTTCATGTGACAAAACTGAAGAAAAGACACTTTGCTACAATGTAAAGTAGTGAGTGTAAAGCTTGTATAACAGTGTAAATCTCCCCTCAAAATAACTCAACACACGCCCCGTAATGTCACCCGTGCCACAAAGACGAGTACAAACCTAGTGAAAATGTCAAATGGCCCAAAGTGTAATATTTTGTGTAATACTTAGGGCTGGGCAGTATGTGCCCAAAACTGGATATCACGGTATTTCTAAAAATAGACCGGGTCACATGCCCGGTTTTTTTGTTCATGCTGACAGTTGTTACCCAATATTTTTACGCTTGAGAGATGAAAATATGCAGGATATGGACGGAGGAATGTCAGGATGCGTGAATTGTCAAAAAAATAAAATACTAAATAGGACTAAACACGACCCTTTATAATATTACCAGAAAGGTCACTCTCATTATAATCGCGGCATCGTATGCTCAAATCAACATGCTCTACACTGAAAGAGCGGCTCTGCGGTTGTGTTGGCTATTATTAATTTTTTTGTTCTGCAGGCACTGCTGCGTCTGAGTAAACAAACTACAAAAAAAAAAAAACAAAACAAAAAAGGATTAATATTAACCGAACTACGCTCATATTTAGAATTCCAAACAATCAGTAAGCGACAGTTGCTAGGAAACGCTGTTTTGTACTCATTTACTGACGAGTCTGCTGCGGTGCGGCCAACTGAATGTGCTGCTTCTCTGCCGCTCACTGCACAGAAAAGACGCCGAGAGAGGTGACACTTCTCAGGAAAAGTCAGACCTCTTGTTCACGGGACAGCACTGGCGAAATCTTCCAACTGAACCATAGCTAAGGTTTATCAAAAAAGTCGCTAGGTTTGTCAGTACGAATATTCTATGGAAAAAAGCCACTAAAATGGTCTGAAAGTTGCTAAATCTAGCGCCGAAGTCGCGCTCGTGTGTGTGAGACGCAGAAGCTGATGGCAGGGGCGCTGGATATTTGTGGCGGTCAATGTGGAACTATTGTGGATGAGTTCTTCTGTGTCAACACGTTCTATTAGTTCTACAGCTTCAATTTCTGAACGCTTAGTAACACATACAGCTGTTCACTCACCACAGTGCAACAGTGAAAAGTGACCCCTTTCAAACAGTGTCGCGTTCCGGAGCTCACAGGTTGCCTTGGAGTCATCTCCCACTCCTACCATGACGACATCAAGGAGCTAGTGGATGTAGAGCCTTGAGATGTCATAGGGTTAGGGCTGGAGACATCTGGCAATCCATCACCTGTCCTCAGTTCTTTAGCAAGGCAGTGGTCGTTGGGAGGGTGTGGGTATCATTAGATTGGAATAACTCTCCAAAGGGAGGGGTCAGCTCGCTTCAGTATGTCAAGTAACGGTTGGCATTCATGGTTCCCTAAATGAACTGTAGCTCCCAGTGCCGGCAGCACTCATGCAGCACCAGACCATGACACCCCCACCACCATGCTCGACTGTAGGCAAGACACACTTGTCTTTGTAATCCTCACCCATTCTTTCCCTCTTTTTTCTTTTTTACTCACTGGTGCCGCCACACACGCTGACACCATAAACCAACAAGTTATATTGTCTCATCAGAACACACCCCCCCTCGGGAAATGGTTCCAGAAGCCAGTCTTTAGTCTGATTGTTCAGCAAACTGTTTGGGGCTTCTTGTGCATCATCTTAAAGAGGTTCTCGTGGAATGACAGCCATGCAGACCATTTGATGCAGTGTGCAGCGTATTGGGCTGAGCAAGGACAGGCTGACCCCCCACCCTTCAACCTCTGAGCAATGCTGGCCGCAATCATACTGTCATATTTACCAAACAAAAACTTGGATATGACGCTGAGCACGTGCACTAAACTTCTTTGGTCGACCATGGCGAGGACTGTTCTGAGTGGAACCTATCCTGTTAAACCGCTGTATGGTCTTGGCAACTGTGCTGCAGCTCAGTTTCAGGGTCTTGGCAATCTTATTATAGCCTACGCCATCTTTATGTAGAGCAACAATAATTTTTTTCAGATCCTCAGAGAAATTGATAAGTATCCAAGTGGCGCGGCGCGGTCACACGCTGCGGCTTCTCTCTCTCCAGACAGAAAGGTGTTTTCGTTTTTTTGTCTTGTGAGTCGCAGTGTTTTTGTACGCATTCGTCACGTCTATTTGTTTCCAAGCGCGCATATAGTCGTTGGTTTCTGCTCGATGTCACGGCAGAACCCATTTTTAGAGTGAACCCCCCCCCCCCCCACCCACCCCCCGCCCAACTTCACTGCGCACGCCGAAGAGCTGCGGGATCTCGGTCTGCTACGGAGGCCCACACCATCACCGACCCCCACTGCTGCATCTCGCCCACAGCGGAGGCGCCACAAGCGGCGCGAGAGGAAGCAGAAAAGGGGCAAGCGCGGAGGTATCCGAGCTAGGCTAGCGGCTAACCCACACAAACCGGCTATCCCCACCATCGTACTGGCCAACGTACTCTCTTTGGACAATAAACTGGACTACACCCGACTACTACACTCAACTCAGAGGACTGTAAGAGACTATTGTGTTTTTGTGTTCACGGAAACATGGCTCAACAACCGCGTTCCGGACTGCGCTATTCATCTCGATCAGCTGACATGCTATCGAGCGGACAGAGCTCGCGTCAAGGGAGGTAAGACCCACGGCGGAGGGCTTTGTGTTTACATCAATGATGCATGGTGCCGCGATGCTGTTGTGGTCTGCAAACACGCTCACCCCTGGTGGAGTTTATGATTAAGTGCCGGCCGTTCTATCTACCAAGGGAATACACAGCCATACTGCTCGTTGCTGTATAAATCCCTCCCAGCTCCAACAACAGCAACAGGAGCGAGGCACTAAATGAACTGTACCAGCACATCAGTGAGCAGCAGACAGCCCACCCTGATGCTTTTCTCAGCTGGGCTGGGGATTTCAATCATGCAGACCTAAAGAGTGTGTTCCCAAAAATACACCAACACATAGACTTTCCAACACGGGGAAACAACACTCTGGACTTTGTTTACACCACCCAGAGAGGAGCTTACAAGGCCCTCCCCCTCCCCCACATCGGTGCCTCAGACCACATCACTGTCACGCTAATGCCTGCATACAGACCGCTCGATAAAGTCACCAAACCAGTTCATAAACAAATACATGTGTGGCCGGAAGGGTCGTCAGAGGCTCTTCAAGACTGTTTTAACACCACTGACTGGAATATGTTTAAGCAGGCTGCCACATACAATAACACCACAGACCTCCAGGAGTACACAGTGACTGTCACTGCCTACATCACCAAGTTTATTGATGATGTAACAGTCACAAAGACCATCTCTGTCCGGGCCAACCAGAAGCCGTGGATGACGGGGGAGGTCTACGGACTCCTGAAGACGTGGAACGTTGCCTTCAGAGCTGGAGATGAGGTGGGTTTGAAGACAGCTAGGGCCAACCTTTCCGCGGCATCAGAGAGGCTAAGAGTCAGTACTCCAGGAGGATAGCCCATCATTTCAGCGACAGCAGAGACACTCGGAGCCTGTGGCAGGGGATACAGACCATTACGGACTACAAGCCCCCACCACGCACCTGTGACAGCACCAGAGCATGTGAGCGGAGCGGAGTGGGAGGGAAGAGGGGAGCGGTAGAGTAGTGGTTAATATTTACTTTAAAGGACGGCGAGCCAAGAAGAGCTTCTGAGATTCAGCTCGCCGTCAAAAACGCTCAGGGCAGACATCGCTTCCAACCCGAAGGAATGCCCGTTTGGTGATTTGCTTGTTCGAGGAGAAAGGATTCGAGGGGGGGAAAGGTAGTTAGAGCAGACAGACAGGTATTGAGGAGTTTCAGAAGATATTGTGTAAACGAAAGTCTTGCAACATTAAAAGTAAAACAAAAATCTCGAAGTTAAGAGATGAGAGGGAGAAGAAGAAGGCAGAAAGAAAAGAAGAAACTGAGAGGGAGTGTGGGGAGAGTTAGTAAAGATTCATATTGGAATCTGAAGCGGCACATTGCCAGAAAGCACGAGGATGTGCTACGCAAACATGGTGCTGCAAAAGTTGAGCTAGTTACATACCATAATAATTTAATAAACAGGTAGGCTAAGGTTATATTCGTTTGTACGGAGCCCCGATTGCAGACAAAACGGCCACGAATTTAGAATAGGCTAGTTCTCTTTTATGCTAGGGCTACATTATGGCCACGAATTAAGAATAAATTTTTTCGTTTAGTCTAAATTATGGCAACGAATTAAGTATTCGTTCTCTTGTATAGGCTTAGCTGCCACGAATTCATTCATTCGTTAATTAATTCGTTCCCTAGTTTTAGTAGGCCTAAATCATGGAACAAATTATTATATTTCGTAATTACTTAAAATCATTATTACTTAAAATTAATAAATAATAAATTAATTTAAAAAAGAATAAAACCTGCTGACGTCGTAGAAACAAATTGTTAATTCGAATTATATTCGGAGCTCCGTAGTTATTAAATAATCTCAGTTAAACTGTAGACCTAAGCTAACACACAGTTGTATATAGGCCTAAATACAGAACTACAGTGTACAGAAGATATTAGCCTACACCACTAGGGTTTTGGAAAACCAGTGCTGGATCCCTCCCGCAAAATGTTCAGCATCCCCAGTGCTTCTTCCAGCGCCGAGCGAGTGTTTTCGGGCACAGCGAATGCTGAAGCCTGACACTTTGTCCAAGCTAATGTTTCTTAAAGTAAATTCTAAAATCCAGTAAACATCAAGAGACGTTTTAATAGACCACAGTTCCCCGCAGTTATGGTCTATTTTAACTTGACACTAGAAAGTGTGTTTCATTCATTGACGTCAGTTCATAAACCAAGCGTTCTTTAAGTGCATTTTATCTTGTGTGTGCTTTTCACAGGCTTTATAATCCAGGTGCATTTTGTAAAGATCTACACACATTTCATCAAGTGTGTGAGCCTGTTTTGAATGTTCTATTGCACAAAAACTGCAGCTATTTTCACAGAAATAAAAGTTAACGAAAATCAAATACACTTTTTCAGTTTTTGCATTTTAGGTAGGTTTGCTAAGGTTAGATTCATATATTTATATGAGGAGCGGGATCTGAGCGGGAATTGGTTCACGGTGAGCGTGAGCGGAATATTAACGGAGCGCTTGCTCGGGCAGTTAGAGCGACTGAGCGGAGCGCACGTCCATAGAGAGGAAAACGTAGCGGAGCGTCACACCGCTCCGCTTCGCTCACATGCTCTGGACAGCACCATCTCTCTGCTGAACGAACTGAACATCTTCTTCGCTCGCTTTGAGGCACAAAACAGCACCACTGCACAGAAGACTCCACCTCCTCCCGGCGACCAGGTGATGACGCTGTCCCCGGACAGCGTGATGAGATCCCTCAGCAGGATCAACGCACTCAAAGCTCCGGGTCCTGACAACATTCTTGGGTGTGTACTGAGAGACTGTGCAGTGGAAATCACCGATGTCTTCACAGACATTTTCAACATCTCGCTAAGTCAGGCTGTTGTCCCCACATGCTTCAAAGCTACCACCATAATTCCAGTCCCGAAGAAGTCGTCTCCATCCTGCTTCAATGACTACCGTCCAATTGCACTTACCCCCATCCTCATGAAGTGCTTTGAACGGCTAGTCATGCACCACATCAAGTCTGCCCTCCCCCCCTCCTTGGACCCCTTCCAGTTTGCATATCGGTCCAAACGCTCGACCGATGACGCCATCGCCACTACCCTCCACTCAGCACTCACACACCTGGACAAAAAAGACTCATACGTCAGAATGCTGTTCATAGACTACAGTTCAGCATTCAACACAATCATCCCTCAACAGCTCATTCACAAACTGGTCCAGCTGGGGCTCAACACTTCGCTGTGCAACTGGCTGTTGGACTTCCTGACTGGAAGACCTCAGGCAGTACGGGTCGGCAGCAACACATCCAGCACCATCACACTGAACACTGGGGCCCCCAAGGATGTGTGCTGAGCCCCCTCCTCTTCACTCTGCTGACCCACGACTGCACACGTCACACAACTCCAACCTCCTTATCAAGTTTGCGGATGACACGACTGTAGTGGGTCTCATTAGCAACAGAGATGAGACAAACTACAGGAGCGAGGTGAGCCGCCTGGCCGGGTGGTGCAGTGACAGAAATCTCTCTCTGAATGTGGAGAAGACAAAAGAGATTGTTGTTGACTTCAGGAGAGTACGCACTCAGCATGCCCCTCTGACCGTCAACGGTGTGACTGTGGAGAGGGTGAGCAGCACCAAGTTCATGGGTGTGCACATAACTGGGAGTATCTCTCCTGGACTGACAACACCGCAGTACTGGCCAAGAAAGCACAGCAGCGTCTTTACTTCCTCCGCAAACTGAGAAGAGCCAGAGCCCCGGCCCCCATCATGTGCACCTTCTACAGAGGCACCATCGAGAGCATCCTGACCAGCTGCATCACTGTGTGGTATGGCGCCTGCAACGCGTCCTGCCGCAAAACACTTCAACGCATAGTGAGAGCAGCCGAGAAGATCATTGGTGCCTCTCTCCCATCCCTTCAGGACATCTACAACACCCGTCTCAACCGCAAAGCCCTCTGCATTGCAGGTGATTTTCCCACCCACCCGACACACAGCTTCTTTAGTCTGCTGCCATCTGGTAGGAGACTGCGGAGTCTTCAGGCCAGGACCAGTAGACTGAAGGACAGCTTCATTCATCAGGCAGTAAGGAAGCTGAACTCCCTCCCGACATTGCCCCCCTCCCCTCTTTTGCCCCACGGACCACTGAACTCTGACCCTCTGATGGACCCTCCCACTCCCCCCTCCCAAATACACAAACACACACTGTCACTTTAATCAGTCTAAATAATCTCTTTTGCACTACAATTCATTATATCTGCACTTAACATCACTTATCTGCACTGTTGTTTACTTTCTGGGTTTGCACTTATCCTCCATCTGCTTGGATTTATATATATTTTTATATTTTTACCTTATTTGTATATTTTTACCTTATTTGTATATTTGTATAGTTTTATTTTGTATTTTGTATTTAATCTGTTTTTTATGTTATCTGTATGCACCCAAGGGGTCTGAGAGTAATGCAATTTCAATTATCTGTGTGTATGTGTTGTACATGTGGAAGAATTGACAATAGAGCAGACTTGACTTGACTTGACTTGAATTATTTGCCATGAGGTGCTATGTTGAACTTCCAGTGACCAGTATGAAAGACTGAGAGCGATAACATCAAATTGAACACACCTGCTCCCCATTCACAACTGAAACCTTGTAACACTAATGAGTAACATGACACCGGGCAGAGAAAATCGCTAATTGGGCCCAATTTGGACATTTACACTTAGGGGTGTACTCACTTTTGTGGCCAGCAGTTTAGACATCAATGGCTGTGTTGAGTTATTTTAAGAGGACAGCAAATTTACACTGTTATACAAGCTGTACAATCACTACTTTACATTGTAGCAAAGTGTCATTTCTTCAGTGTTGTCACATGAAAAGATATAAAATATTTACAAAAAAATGTGAGGGGTGGACTCACTTCTGTGATATACTGTATATATATTGATATATATTTTTTATTTTCTTTAGTGAAAATGACAAACTTCTCTTTGGTGACATATGCTAGACTTCTCCAATCATGCTGTCCACATAAGTCGCTGCCCTACATTTTTTATTTTTTTTCACTTGGATGTGCATCACAGTACAAAATAAAATCTCTGACTACTTCTGTTACATTGCAGCTTTAATCATCAAATATCTTTTGAACGGCTGTGCTTGCTTCATATTGAACAGCAGTTTCATGTTCAGTGTGAACAGATAAATAGCTTCTGGCTGGTTAGGACATGGTGTCACATGCAGATTATTAATAATCTGATGATATCATGTATGTTGTGAATCTTAAATTTGCTTTCTGAACCTTTCAAAAGCAGAGGCAGGAAAGGGATCTTGGGAGACTTCATCTTCCTGAAGGCATCTCTGTAGGCTTTGTGGTTTAAAGAAGGGTCCTGCGGGTCATGAAAAAGCATTCATGTGTACATATTTGTGGGTTTGTTTTATTTTAAATTGAAACCATCTGGTTTGTCTCAAATCTCTTCTTCTATAACATCACCTGCTGTTTCCTCCCTGGAGGCCAGAGGCTCTGATATGATTACGGCTTCATATATTACGTCCTAATGAGCCATAAACAGCACAAAATTCTCTAGCAGGAGGTGAACTAGCAGGAGGCAACTTAAGATTGTGATGAGACAATCACTTACCGTCAAGCTCTCCAGCTCGGAGAACAACTTCCTGAACTTCCCAGGGACTTTCTGAAATGAGGACAGAAATAAAAATTAAAAAAACAGAAGATTTGAAGCCATTGTACAGTTCCAGTTTCGCAGAGTTTGCAATAGACTCTAGTTTCTTGCTTCTAAAAACATAATTCGTCATAAAGATTGATGTTGAAAAACTGCAACACTACCACTTCCACATATATAGTAATGTATTTCTGTGCACTGGAGTTGGTGTCTTCCTACCTCCCACGTCTGAGTGAGTCGACTGACAGCAGGACTGTTCAGTCCCATAATAATGGCAAAGAATGAGTTCAGGTTCCTCTGTGCTTTACAGCTAAAAGAAAGGAAGACGACATGAGCGTGCTCATCATTTGAAATATTTGAGTAGAACGAAGTACAACCACAAATAATTTAACATTCTCAGATTTTTCAGTTTTCTGAAGAAACTTGCTTCCAAAATGTCAGAGTGTTCTGAGGGCGTTTTAGCATGCTGCTATGTGATTGCTAGGATGTTTTGAGTTGTCAAAAAGTTGATGATATTCTTGTGCTTGGATATGGGCTATGGTCGTTCATTATTCAGTCAGCGAGTGTGTGTTTGTGAGTGTACACTTACTGTGCTGCGATTTTGATGAATTTCTTGAAGAGCTGCACACGTTTGCAGAGGGTTGGGCACAGGAGCACTTCGGTCATCACCCACTGCTGAGTCTCATTGCAGCGCTGCAACAGCTGCTCCAGCGCCATCGTGTGACCGGCGCTCGCGTCTCGGCTCAGAGTAAAGTATACCAGCTCTTGCTGCAGAGAAAGGAAAAATGACATGGCTCTGAGGTTGTTGAACATTGCTAGCGGTTCTTTTTGGAAGTCGTATTAAATCAAGACTATTGAGTGTGTTTGATTACAAGCCAGCCATGTTCTTAAAATTATCATTGTCATGTTGAATTTCACGGGATAGTTCACCAAAAAATTTAAATTCTGTCATTGTTTACTCATTCCAATGTTGTTCCAAACCCGTACGACTTTCATTCATCTTTGAAACACACATGAATATATTTTTTATGAAATCTGAGAGATCTCTGTACCTCCATTGAAAGTCCCTCCATTGAAATTCCATTCAACCAAAACCTTGAAACTTCAAAAAGTTCATAAAGACCAAATTTGACACAAATTTACTCACCTTCAGGCCATCTAAGATGTAGATTTGTTTGTTTCTTCATTGTAACAGCTTTGGAGAAATTTAGCATTACATCACTTGATTTGTTTCTTAAAAGTCACAAGATAGTAATTAATGGGCTGGAGTCATGTGGAATACTTGTGGATTATTGTAAGGTTTTATTAGCTTTTTTATCGGGTTTAGCCTCTTGTTCTGACGGCACCCATTCACTGCAGATGATCCATTGGTGATCAAGTGATGTAATGCTAAATTTCTCCAAATCTGTCTTCTACATCTACATCTTGGATGGCCTGAGTGTAAATTGCTTTTACATTTTTGGGTAAAATATTTAATCCAAGAGACATAAACGCTTTATATGATGAACAAATTTAATTTGTTTTATTATTTACATGTAAACTGCACAACACACAGATGTAAGCACGCAAATATAGTAAGCAGAAGCTCAACTGTACTTGCTTGAGCACCACGAAAACAAACCTCAAAGTTTTAAATGAATGGACTTTTGATGGAGGGACAGAAATGTCAGATTTTTTGAGGGACAGAAATGTCACCCATAACTACATAAAGAAACTAACTGTGTTTGAGTTCTTCAATGCCGTAGTCTTTTGTAACTACCTCATTGGTTGATTTTAAATGTAAACTTTAGTTTGCATGGATTTAATGGATACCCTTTCTAGGTCTCTAGTGCTGCACAGTCTGAAATGTGAAGACTTTACCTCATGCACGATACTAAAGAGACTCCAGTCACAGTTGGTGAGCGACACGGCTACATCCCACGTGTTCATGCTCAGCATCTTTACGGAGCGCTGCTGCCTGTTCTCAGTGAAGGGACTCTGGGAGAATAGAAGATAGACACCCTGATTATTATTATTATTAATCTGTTCGCTTTAGTGCAAGTTCATTGTTATTTGTAGGATTTAAAGGGGCCATATCATGAACAACAGGATTTGACTTGCTCTTTTATACAGTACTATGTATGCACATTCCTGGTTGACCCAGACCATTTATGAATACTAAGCTAAAGTGGGTCAATCACAAATTGTCACAGACATTACAACCATAAGCATATTAACATTTGACTACCCATATTTGCAAATCAACACCTATTGGTTCCCTTTCGTGGAACTTCGAACTGCGTCCTCTAGGGGTCGCTATGGGGAACGCCTCGTCGTGACCTGTGTCTGAAGCATACATTGAAAAAAAACACCAACAACAAGTTGGCCGGCGACAGCCATGACGTCACTACCGTCGCAAATAGTACAAAATAGGCGCCGGTAGCGCACATCATCACTTTCTTAGTCTTCACTGACCGTTCTGTTTGAAGCGTGCATTCCAAAAGCAAAGTAAGAGTATTTCTTTTCCTACTATGGCGAGCACTAGCGGAGCGTTTAGAAAGTGTGTACATCCGTGTCAGCGGTTTCTGACACCCGATGATTCACACGATCTATGCGTTGTTTGTTTGGGCGAGGAGCACGCACGCGACGTCCTCGAGGGGGCAATCTGCGTACACTGCGAGCGTTTTTCAATGAAAAAGCTCCGCTCTCGTTTGTCTCTCTTCTCGAGTGGAGAGGGACAACCATCGGTTTCCCGCGGCTCGGGACCCACCGCTGCTGAGGCACGGAAGGGAATGAGCTAGTGGGGATACTCAGGTGGACCTAGCCGATGAGGCTGAAGGGGGTGTTCCCCTCTTCCGCGCATCGGTGTCGGGCAAGAAACAGCCACTGGACGATGATATCCTCTCCTTGATATCATCTGATCCAGGGGCCAGTGATCAGTTGGGCCCAGCCCAACAACAGCAGGAAATGGATGTGGAGAGTGAAGAAACTGAGGCTGAGCTTTCCCAATCCACCTGCACTGCGTATGATGAGCTGTTAGAGGTGATGAATCGGGCCATGGCAAGGCTCGAATTACCGTGGAAACGAGCCAAGGAGGTGACGTCGCGAGGTCGCCTCGACGCACGTTATCTCTCTGGCCATACACCTCCAGCTCAAGTGAGCCTCCTTTCCTTCCTGATCTCCATACTGAGATCGAGAAGGAGTGGAAGAGGCCATTTTCCTCACGCATATATCAGTCTCAACATACGAGTTATGCAAACATCGAGTCAATGCGCGAAAGCGGCTATGGGATGATGCCCCCTTTGGAAGAGACGCTAGCCAGCTATCTCACTCTGGGGGAGACGTCATCCCTCAAAACTCCCTCATTGCCATCCGTGCCCTTTCAAGCCACATCTCGCACGAACGGCAAGGCGTACGCAGCAGCAGGTCAGGCTGTTGCCTCGTTGCACACGATGGCGGTGCTTCAGGCCTATCAGGCTAACCTGCTGAAGGACCTGGATGAGGGGAAGGGCCTTTCCTCTGCCGGAACGGCTGAGCTGCAGCGCACCACAGACTTGGCCCTCCGGGCTACTAAGCACGCAGCCTCGGCCATGGGCAGAGCGATGGGTGCTATGGTGGTGACGGAGCGGCAGTTGTGGGTGAACTTGGCGGACATCGGGAAGAAAGAAAGGGGCTTTCTTCTCGATTCCCCGGTTTCGCCCTCTGAACTTTTTTGTACATCCGTTGAGACGGTCGTCGAAAAAATCAGGGAGGCGAAGGCGCGCTCAGCAGACTTTAAATCCTTCATTCCACGAAGGTCCAGGTCTGAGCCCGAACAAACCAGGGGTCCTGGCCCGTCTCGGTTCGAGGATCAGAGACGGGCACCGAGGGCTAGTGTCGCGACTTGCGCCCCGCCTCCACCTGTGGGTGGGGGTAGGGAGTATCGTGGGTCAAGGGGAGGCAGGCAAAACCCGAGGGGTG
Source organism: Sinocyclocheilus anophthalmus (assembly GCA_018155175.1). NCBI lineage: Eukaryota > Metazoa > Chordata > Actinopteri > Cypriniformes > Cyprinidae > Sinocyclocheilus > Sinocyclocheilus anophthalmus. Next base: position 567,682 of record JADLZN010000559.1, on the reverse strand, counting down.
AGACCTGGGCAAAGCACCAGCGCTTTCGTCCGGGTCAGAGTAAAACTTAGGTATTCACTCTCTCCCGCAGGTGGTGCAACATCTACCCTGTCCTCCCCCTTTTCCAATTCCCCTGTTATGACCACCATCCCCAGCTGACCGAGGTTAGCTGTAAAAAAAATTTCAAACAGTCTCCTACTGGGCCCATAATGTTATTGGTGGTTCTATGGCTAGATCATAGTAAACCGCCTGACCGATGGTCCGGTCAAAAAATCCCCGGACAGAGCCCCGGCAACAAGGCTCGTAGTGGGTGAGTATGATCCATATGTCATAGGAGAGCATGTTTACTAATGAGAGACTGAGGTGGTCATATGTAAAAAATGTATAAAGTTACCTGCAGCGGATGATCAGGTCAGAAAGATCCTCGGAGCAGAGCTCCAGCAAAGAGGTCATGGGGGTGAGTACGATCCAAATATCATGACATCTGTATATCGAGGACAGACCGAGATGGCTGTGTGTGTGTAACCTTCTATAGTTCCTTGCAGTGTTTCCCGGGACCTGTGCGGTTCTGTCCCTTGCTAGAAGCCCTCAATGAGGTGCCGTTGCTGGGCTCAGAAGCCAGGTGCTCTACTTGCAGTAGGAGTGTCACTCGTCGACATATATCCAGACTGTAAGAAAAGCCGGGCTTCGGCTTCATAACTCCTGGATCATGCGGCCGAACACGGACTTTTGCGGGAGCCTTCGTGAACATCACGCCCCCGGTGCTACACTGCAAGGCACCCGGACTGGGCTACAGTGACTGGTCGCCCCGAGGGGCTTCCTGGCCACCAGCGTACTCCTTCTTGCTGAGGCAACGAACAGGAGGTACGGGGGCATCACCAGGATCCTCCTGTGTAAGCTGTCCTAGGCCGGGCTCCCATCACTACTGAGATGTGCGAGCCGGCCTCTTCCGGCAGGCCAATATGGTCGGGTCTCCATGAACTTAAAAAGATAAGATGATAAGTGTCCACGTGAAGCAGGCTCTGCGCATTTCTCCAAATGCCACGTGAATGGGGGATGTGCACGTGAAGCTGTGCACATTTCTCTAAAATCCACATAGCTAGTAGATGGGCACGTGTTGCTTTGCCCATATTCTAAAATTCCACTTAGGTGGTAAATAGGCACGGGATTCTTTGCCCATTTCTCAAAATCCTGTGAAGGTAAGGGTTACGAGTGCTGTCTTCGTTCCCTTTGTTTCAAAGTGGATTAACACCCCAGTACCCTAGGTTCCACTCAAATAGTGTGTCTTGGCCGACACACCCTGGAGACATCACTCCCCTCAACTCTGAGGAGTGTGCTGGAGCTGCTGTTCCCGACCGGCCATTACGTCCGTGTGACAATAGAACCCTAAGAGTGCTCTTTGCGCATCTTCTAAAATCCACGTGAGTGGTAAGTTTGCACGTTATCCTTTGCCGCTTTTCTTAAATCCACGTAAGTGGTGGGTGGGCATGTTAGGCTTTGCCACCCGTCTAAAATTCCTCCTAGGTGGTAGGTGTGCACGTTATGCTTTTGCCACTTCTCTAAAATCCCACGAATGTGGTAGGTGCGCACGTTCTTCTTTGTCCACCTCTCTAAAATCCTGTATGGTCAGTGTTACGCGTTTCTGACTTCGTTCCCTGTTTCGGAGAGGTTTAGGCCCCGATTTCCTGGGCTCCTCTCAAACAGTGTGTCTCGATCGACGCACTCAGAGGGCACTGCCCCCCTCGATATCAAGGGGTACTAAAAGGGTGTCGTCTGACGAGCAGGATCCTCTCCGAGGAGTTGAATCCCTCGCTCCATGGGCTGTCCTCGTGGTAATGTTTAGCACTGCTCCCCTTTCAGGAAAGGGTCACCTGGAATGGGGACAGCATTCCTCAGCTGAGGAAAAACGGAGGTGCCTCCTTCATGAGAGGCTTGAGCTCGCTGTCTTCCAGAAAGACCTCGTACCAGCTGCATCAGTAGGTTTGGGCCGTCCTCCGCCTCCCTGATGCGCTGGCAAAGTGGCTAGCCTGCAGTATGCTACCCCACTGATTATTAATCATGCTGCTGGTTGGGCCCCCCTCTCAGGTGAGAGGTGGGTTGGATCCCCAGCTAGAATGAGCTACTGCCAGCCGGGGAAAACCCGGCATTAGTAGAAAGGGTCGAGCCCCCTGGGCGTCGGAGGACCAGGCGTAAAAAAAAGGGTTCCCACGCCGAGATTGTTACTAGCTGGTTCCGCTAGCTGGAACGTGCTGCGGGTCGAGTCCCCTTCTCGGTGAGAACTGGGCGTGTTGCTCCCGCAGCTGATAACTGCAAGCTGTTCCACCAATGGAACGTGCTGTAGGTCGAGCTCCCGCTGAATGGATGTCTGCTCCCTCAGCTACAGGTTCGCGGCTAGCCACGCCAGCGTGATAGCCGTAGGTGAGACTGATGACTACTCAGAGTTCTATAGGCTGCCCTCCAGAAGTGCCGTGAGAACCCCCTAGAACGGTTGTATCCATCTACATATGGACATTCTAAAATCCACATGGTGGTAAGTGGGCACGGTATCTTTGCCCACTTTTCTAAAATTCCACGAAAGTGGTAAGTGCGCACGTTCTACTTTGCCCACTTCTCTAAAATCCTATATGGTAAGAGTTACGCGCACAGCTTCGTTCTCTTTTTCTGAGTGGTCTAAAACCCCGGTTCCGCCTGGGACCCACTCCTCATGGTATCCTTGAATACCTGCTCTGACAGGGTGTTTCCACTAGAGGCCTGTTGAGACAGGTCCTTCTGCAAAGTGAGGTAGCCCTGAGTGACAGGCCAAGACTAGTAATTGATCCAATAAGTAGGCTCTTGGTCGTATTCCCATAAAGGAATCCTTCATGATTCTAGGCCCTGCCGCCACCTCCGAGGAGGCTTTTTATGGAACAGCTGGTACGGGGGCCCCTGCCGTCCCACAGTTCTGGGCACCAAGCCAGCCGCCCTCATTACACCAGAGATCAATCTCGAGAGACTGATTCCCGTGGTAGACTATTGGTAGCCTGGGTTCTACTACCAATCTTGTCCCGGTGGGACCTGCACACTGTGAGGCTCTAGTAATGTCCCTTGGCAGCCTAGGCTTCTGGCCGCAGGGAGTAATGTCACTGACAGCCGTCTAGTCCAGGACAGGGGCAACTCCCATAGCGATTTTTTTAATTAGGGTGGTAGTGGGTACTTAGTGGCTCGCCATGGTTCTGGCTTGCACTCCCCTCAGCATGGCGGCGTGGGTATACCGTTCCCATAGCGACCCCTAGAGGAGCAGTTCGAAGTTCCCATGAAAGGAAACGTCTCGGGTTAATTATGAACCTGGGTTCCGAGGGAACGAGACACTGCGTCCTCTAGTTTTGTGCCATGCTGCGGACACAAGCTTCAGACGATGAAGTGATGATGTGCGCTACCGGCGCTTATTTTGTACTAGTTGCGACGGTAGTGACGTCATAGCTGTCGCCGCCAACGAGTTGGTGTTTTTTCAATGTATGCTCAGACACGGGTCACGACGAGGCGTTCCCATAGCGACCCCTAGAGGACGAAGTTCTCTTGACACCTCAGGGACAATGGTATAAGTAACCGAAGACGATATCCTGCAACTGATCCAGAATCAGAGAAGGTAACAATTTGGGGGGGCAGCTTGGACTAGGTGTTTGGTACAACCTTATTTTTGTATATTATTCACAAGTTATTTTGTACTGCAAAGAGTTTGTTTTGGCATAAAATCCTGCAGGAACTGGTGAAAGAAAAAGTTTCGAATGCAGGCGGTCTTTCCGTTGTGTGTGGACTTGAAATAAGGTGCGGAAAGCGGTTTCTTTAAGGAGCAGTTCAGAGAACAAGCATCTGACTCTCACCATGATCTCGTCAGGTTCTCTTCGCCAGATGTGCAGCCTCTCCAGCGGCCCATGAGTGAAGACGACGAACACACAATGATCTGATGAAGCAGAACCTTCTATTGAGAAAGAGAGAGAGAGAGGAATAACAATGGAGAGAAAGCGTCAATGTCAGGGAATATCAAAAGGGTAAACAGTGAGCTACAACAGAAATCAGGTAACAAAAAATGTATTTAGAATGAATTTTACGTATTTCCCAGCGCCAATTGCGCAGTAGAAAAGTTAAAATAATAAGCGGGCTTTCAAAATACTTGGTCATGCCAAGAGTGTAAACAAACTGGTGCCCCACTAAAAATTGGGGCATTATTTGTGTGAAGTGCGTGAAACGGGCAGAGTATGTAATATTGACAGATAGCGGATGAAATGGATAATGCAGTCCAAATTCAAAATATTGGAGAAGGTTGCTTTTCCTGTCCCCGGTCCTCAGACTCCACACTCATGCGGGTTGCCAGATTGGGAACACGTAACAGGAAAAAATGCAATACGCTGTGTTTTCCGCCAGTGTGTTGAAAAACTATTGGGTAAATTGGCAGTGGGCGGAATCGCACAGACCAAAACAAAAACAGACATTTTGACACAGAATGCACATTTCAAAGTAGAATAACTGGCTTTAGCATTGTTTTTCAGAGAAACAAGTATGTGAACTTAACGGTGCCTAAAAAAAAATCTGAAAAACATATGAGGATGTTTATGCGTTAGAACCTTATTATGCCCTTTAAGACAGGCTTTTAGCTTTGTTGTACCCTAATGACTTGTTTAAAAGCATGATGGCACCCCTGCAGACAGGGATGTCTCATAAACAAACACAAAGCTGCAGTGATGTCAATCAATATGAAAATAGACAGCTGAATGAGCTTGTTCAGACCTCCAGGATACGTGACAGCCATCAACACCATGTCGTCTTCAGCACAGTCGAGCCTTTCAGCCACAGTGCTCAGCAGTTCCTGCACAGACACCTCGCTATGGGTCCTCACACTCATGTATGAGTCTATGGTCACATACACACGACACAGCACTGAGGAGAAACACACACACACCCAGCGCTGCATGAATCAGCCACCAATTCTCATAAAAATGCCATAAAGCAAGATTCTCATGTGCTGTTATTCATAAACAACCTGCCGTGGGTCTCCAGCAGCTCTGCAGGCAGTCAGAACGCTATGAGAGTGTAGGAGAGGAATATGAGGAAATATTTTATGAGCTTACCTTCCTTCCTCTCCCTCTGAGCTCCTCTCACAGGGTGCCAGTTATCCTTCAGACTCAGCTGGTGGAAGAGAGCTTTATTCTGGAAGATAGTAAATGTGTGGCATTGAGAATATTATTGTTTATTAGAGATACACACACTGACACACACACACACACACACACAACGGTGAAAGCCTGACACTGTACAACGCATCCACGCAGCACTTGAAGGATACTTAATCTCAGTCTTGAAAATGAGTAGGTTATTTAAAGCTGCAGTCTGTAACTTTTTTTGGTTAAAAATTATCCAAAATCAATATTTGAGCAAGTACATAACCAGCCAGTCTTCAAAACTATCACCTTACTTTAGCCCGATTCACAACGACAGTTAGCTTATAATAATGTTTTCTAAATTGAGTGGTACTGGTAGGTTTTCGCGGGAAATTCGAGCATGGCACTATGTCACTTCTGTAAACATAAAAAAGTTGTCCAGGCTACTAGGTTGTCGCATGTGAGGATCCTGCAGGTGGCGGATCGTTTATAGCTTTTTCTAACAGCAGCTGGAATAATTAAATGTCAAAAAATAATTTTGATGGCGGATTGTAAATCCAGAAAGGATTATGTGTTTATGAAACAAATTATATTCCAGTTATAAATGTGCTTCTGATTACAGATAGCCTGGGATTACAAAGATTTGTATTTTAAAGAAAACCAGTTCGAGGGGGGGCATAGTTTGCTTTTTGGGTTAAAAGAATTTCTTTAGTATGAAAATCGAATGGTACGACAATTAGAGATTAGACTGTACAGAAACTGAAATCACACACTAATACACACTATACTCATAGTCACGCAATGCTGATGTTGTTAAAATTAACATTTTGAGAACAAAGTGTAACAGTAATAATAATTTGCATGGTTTGATGTGATATGAACTAACCGATGGGTTAGCACGATATATTGTAATGCTTTTTTTCTCAGTTGGTCAGAACAAACGTGGCAGACTTGTTACTTACTTGTTCAGATGATAATATACAGTGAAAATTCTTATTTGGGTCATATATTCCAAGACGTAGGCTAGAATCTGTGATTACTAAGTATAGGATTCACACCGGTGCAGTGACTGACTGCCACACACACACATACTCCTCAAAACATTAGATTCATCTGCGCTGGAGCCGTGCCGACTCACAACCCACGCAAGCTAGATAATTTCGCACACAGCTGCACTTCCAGGTTTTCAAACAGAGATGGCGCAAAAGAGGCAAAATTTACGGACTGCAGCTTTAAGTAAAACTAAAACAATGAAAACTCATTAATGATTTATGAAAACATTAACTGAGATATTTAATTAATTTAAATACAGCTGAAATTAAATGAAAATATAAAAATTAGAACTTTTGAAACGAACATGTGAATTACTATACTATGCTAATGACTAATTACTGAAAAATAAAGTTAAATATAAATATTAAAAATAATAAATGACAAAAGCACACAATAAGTACAACTTGGACTACAATTGTAAAAAAGAAAACTGAAAAATATCAAAATAAAAGCTAATTTAAAATATTAATAAATACTATAATAAAGCCCAGATATAAATAATACTAAAGAACATCTGAAACAAAGGGAATATTTTTAAGTCTAAAAAATATGATTCTAGCAGCAGAAAGAGTTTCAAGGTAAAATCAGCATTTAAATGCTTGAGCTTTTTAAAGCAGGATGGATTCTGATTGGCTGACTGGCTTTTGAAAATTATTCCAACTATATCGTTCTTCTGTGTTGTTATAATTATAGTTGTGGTGTGGAATTAAAACTTTATAGTTATTGTCCTTGGTGTGAACCGGCCCATATTTCACATTTTTATAATATTTCTTAAGCCCATTTTGGAAAAGCTCTCTATCGCCACCTGTGGTTGAAACATGCAAGTTACTTTAGGATGGCGTTTGTTTTTTCTTTTGTTTTTCTTTGTCGAAGTCGAATGATGGAAATGACAGAAGCCTGAAATGTCCTGTTTTTAAATTACAAAGTCTCAAGCGTGTGCAAGTGTCAATACAATGACTCTGAAGTGTCAATCTAGTGATTTCTGAACAAGTTTTCCCCAATATAGCCTCTTTAAGACACAAGGAGTTAATTCAAAGTACACTGAAAAAGTTTCATTGAGATTCTGTACAGGTAATACAACGGATGGTCTTAACTCTTACCTTCCTTTGCGGAGAGTATTCATCTACCGTGCTGAGAGATGAGAGGGGTAGGAAGACAGAAAGAAATAGAGAAGAATGAGCCAAAGGGATCACTTGAAATATAAATGTGCCATTATATCAATTCTGCAAGATGGCATCTCCCACCCGCTGCGAGGAACGGTCGTAAAAAGCCTTTTCTCATTCAGATCAGGCCTGAATCATCAGCGCTAACATTAAAGTCTGACACAATGTGATTTACTGATTGCCTCATCTAAATGAAAGCGCACAACGTCCTCATCCATGCACACCTCATTCTGATTAAACAGCCTGATAAAAACGGGCAATCGGCGGGAGCTTTATAGTTTCCATATTCCCCATCTGATGCCTCTCTAATTAATCATTGGCCTTTCATGAAGCACCAGTAGGCGTGTGATGTATAGCCGAGAGGTCAACGCCAGGACTTCTGCTTACTAAACAGAAATTCTGGATAAGAGCTCATATGCTAAGCTCTTTGACCTGGTGGAATTCATTCATTCTGCTCAGTCCGGATCAGACTGATATGAATATACAAAGCCCATTTCAAATTCTAGTTATGGAAAGTTGATGGTTTATGCACCAAAAAAGTGCAAAAACTGTAGTTACTGTATAAAGATGCTGTTCCAGGCTTCAGGAAAGACATTGACCAAAGAAAAAAAAAAAAAAAAAAAACTTTGTAGTGTATTGCAATGAATTAGAGTATAATAAAAAACATAAACAATACCCCCTCGCACCCCTCCGACGCACGCTAGATTATCGTGTGTGTGTGTATATTATATATATTATATATATTATATTTTATTATCAATACAGTATATATATATATACTATATATATATATCTACTTGTTAAGGCTTAATTAAACAAATTAAATTTGTATTACAATAACAACAATAACTAAACTGGCAGTAATCAGACTTCTAAAATAGACAAATATTTAAACCTATCATATAAAATAAATTTTCTAAGCTATAATACATATACCATATCTTATATATATATATATATATATATATATATATATATATATATTAATATATATATATATATAGTCTAGGATTAGCTAATAAGACATATAGTAGCACAGAGTGAGGGCATACATTTTTTATTGAAAAATGCAGCTGTCTAAAAATAATTACCAGACAACCCTATTTTTTGGAAAAATGGAAATATTTAATTCTTAAGTTTATGGAATTATTGAGTGCATTAAATCAAAATAAAGTTAAATACAATCGAGGACACTGCAGTGCACGACTTGGACCCGATAACATCCCTCGCGCCGTCCTTGTTGCCGGACCACGCGTCGCTGAGACTTGGCGTGGAGGTGTTATATATCGTATGGAAGAGGATGAGTGTGAAGCAAAGAAGCCAAAGTCTTCTAAATCCTTTTCAACAAATTAAAGCTCAATTATCACCCACAGCAGAATCTCTGTCATCTGGGACTGACTGATGAGGGTTTCAACTGTCAACACACTGTAAGATGAGAATCACATACAACAGAGCTTCTGTGTAACATCATTTCACTCCGCTATCATCTCTCTGTTACTGTATTTCTCATCATGTCTCCCAGGGAACACACAAAGGGAGGAAGTCGAGGAAAACCATGTCAAGTTGGGCTGGAAAAAGGGTTGCATGGATAAAAACTCCTCCAGCATGATTTATTCAAAAAGTAGATGGGAGTTTATAGAGCATCACTCTGTCTTTTTCTGGCTCTCAATTTGTTTTTAGGAGCATGAATAAGGGACGTGATTGTGTGAATATAATTAATGCATCTTAAAATATCTTCCATACCTCCCCGGGCGCCGCAGCATAAATGGCTGCCCACTGCTCCGGTTGTGTGTTCACGATGTGTGTGTTCACTGCTGTGTGTGTGCACTTAGGATGGGATAAATGCAGAGCACTAATTCCTAGTATGGGTAACCATACTTGGCCACATGCCACGTCACTAGTTACGTCACTAACAACGAGCTTCCCAGAAATCAGTTACGAATGAGAAATGGGTCATTTAAGCCTAATAAAACTCAGTGTGTAACATCAGCTGTGGTGATGAGGTGACTCACTGTCTCCTTTGCATCCGTAGAAGTTTCTGAAGTTCTTTCAGATCCTTCTCCAGCGAGGGAAACTCATAGAGATCATCCAGAACGTATCTGTACAGAGTCTGCAAATGTGAAATGAACACAAGATTCACATTTTTAGGTTGCAAATGGGGCGTAACTTATTACTATGGCAACTGAAAAATCAGATATTGAGTTCATTTAATTTATTTAAATAACAAAAACAGATAAACGCGCACCATTTCACCGAGATACATGTTCACATGCAGCGTATGATAATGAAAATGTCTGAGGCCATTTAAAAATCCTCTGAAGCCAGCAATAATCTCGCCATCTCATCCTCATTATGTGGCATTAAGGAATCAAGAGCTATAGGGGTGGTGGCATTTTTGTATTTCCAAAAATAATTCCCTCCCTTCTCTCCATCCGTACCTTGAGGAATAGTTTGGCGTGCTCATCGTCCCGGGGCAGGTCTGTGCACAGCGAGCTCCACTGGGACAGCAGGTGCAGCACTTTTCGTTTCCTAAGCAGAGTGTCTCTCCCCTCCTCTTTCATCCTGCCTTTCTTTGAACAATAGGTGGACCCGGAGCAGTTAAGGCATCAAATCTATTCCAGCACGCTAGACTGCTCACACACACAGTTCAGAGCAAGGAGGAAATGCCTGCGGATGAATTCTCTGTATTAAATTAACAGGGGTTCAGTAGCAGAGAATTAATTGCGTGCCCTTGGCTAAACGGCATGGAATTTGTTAAGTGGTTTAACGCCAGATAGATCGTGTTGTTAAGATCATGTAAAAGAACACGTGTAACATAGTGCTGCTCGGTCAAAGTACAGTTCTATGAATTGCTTATCGTTTCATTGGGGGTCTCAGAACATCTCACATTACTTTATTGAGAATTCAGAACAGAGGATACACAATATATAATGTAGAATTTACAACACATGCCTATATACACTGTCAAAACTAATGTGGTTTCATTCACACTTTTGAATTTATTTTCTAATGTTAAGGGCATATGCTTAAAGTCTAGAATTACTTTTTGTAGACCAAGATTAACTGCGTACATTTACATTTCAAAGCTAGGCCTATATCATTCATGATTTACGGCATGTAGACTTATCTATTTATAAATACTATAAATAATAAAACTGTATGAATTAATGTAAAATATTAATCTTTAATATTAAATAGTAATATCATATTTAGAATTAAAAGATATAATAGTAAAGTATTATGATACATATATACATATACCATAAATTTGAGATAGTCAAAGCCAAAATAATACTTTGTAGAGAAAAGAATATGTTTTATTTTATAGCAAGACAAATAAGTACATTTTTATGTTCAGCAAGGTGACGCAAAGTTAAAATTGCTCAAATAGTGACCGTAAAGACATTATATAATATATATATACGATATAATAATATATATACCTATATATATATACTAATATTATATATAACACATACATACCATTACGCGTATCTCACAGAAGTGAGTACACCACTCACATTTTTGTAAATATTTTATTAGATCTTTTCATGTGACAACACTGAAGACATGACACTTTGCTACAATGTAAAGTAGTGAGTGTACAGCTTGTATAACAGTGTAAATTTGCTGTCCCCTCAAAATAACTCAAAACACAGCCAGTATGTCTAAACCGCTGGCCACAAAAGTGAGTACACCCCTAAGTGAAAATGTCCAAATTGGGCCCAAAGTGTCAATATTTTGTGTGGCCACCATTATTTTCCAGCACTGCCTGAACCCTCTTGGGCATGGAGTTCACCAAATCTTCACAGGTTGCCACTGGAGTCCTCATCCACTCCTCCATGACGACATCACAGAGCTGGTGGATGTTAGAGACCTTGTGATGCTCAATAGGGTTTAGGTCTGGAGATATGCTTGGCCAATCCATCACCTTTACCTTCAGCTTCTTTAGCAAGGCAGTGGTCGTCTTGGAGGTGTGTTTGGGGTCGTTATCATGTTGGAATACTGCCCTGCGGCCCAGTCTCCGAAGGGAGGGGATCATGCTCTGCTTCAGTATGTCACAGTACATGTTGGCATTCATGGTTCCCTCAATGAACTGTAGCTCCCCAGTGCCGGCAGCACTCATGCAGACCCAGACCATGACACTCCCACCACCATTACTGCTTGACTGTAGGCAAGACACACTTGTCTTTGTACTCCTCACCTGTTTGCCGCCACACACGCTTGACACCATCTGAACCAAACAAGTTTATCTTGGTCTCATCAGACCACAGGACATGGTTCCAGTAATCCATGTCCTTAGTCTGCTTGTCTTCAGCAAACTGTTTGCGGTCTTTCTTGTGCATCATCTTTAGAAGAGGCTTCCTTCTGGGACGACAGCCATGCAGACCAATTTGATGGAGTGTGCAGCGTATGGTCTGAGCACTGACAGGCCCCACCCCTTCAACCTCTGCAGCAATGCTGGCAGCACTCATACGTCTATTTCCCAAACACAACCTCTGGATATGACGCTGAGCACGTGCACTCAACTTCTTTGGTCGACCATGGCGGGGCCTGTTCTGAGTGGAACCTGTCCTGATAAACCGCTGTATGGTCTTGGCCACCGTGCTGCAAGTCAGTTTCAGGGTCTTGGCAATCTTCTTATAGCCTACGCCATCTTTATGTAGAGCAACAATTCTTTTTTTCAGATCCTCAGAGAGTTCTTTGCCATGAGGTGCCATGTTGAACTTCCAGTGACCAGTATGAGAGAGTGAGAGCGATAACACCAAATTTAACACACCTGCTCCCCATTCACACCTGAGACCTTGTAACACTAATGAGTCACATGACACCGGGGAGAGAAAATGGCTAATTGGGACCAATTTGTACATTTTCACTTAGGGGTGTACTCACATTTGTGGCCAGCGGTTTAGACATTAATGGCTGTGTGTTGAGTTATTTTGAGGGGACAGCAAATTTACACTGTTATACAAGCTGTACACTCACTACTTTACATTTTAGCAAAGTGTCATTTCTTCAGTGTTATAAAATATTTACAAAAATGTGAGGGTGTACTCACTTCTGTGAGATACAGTATAACAACACACAACATACATATACATACATATGAAAGGTAAATCTAAAAAAATTTGAATATCATGAAAAAGTTCAATATTTTTTGTCACTCATTTCAGTGTGAAACGAGTGAAACCCATATATTATATAGATTAATTACACAGAGTGAAATATTTCAAGCCTTAATTTCTTGAAATTTTGGGTTTTCCTTATCATGTAAGCCAATAATCATCAACATTTTGGTTCAGAAAATTAGAATATGTGGAAAAAGTCAATAGTGGAAAAAGTCAGGTGTCACACCCTAATCAGCTAATTACCTCAAAACACCTGCAAAGGTTCCTGAGCCTTTAAATGGTTTCTCAGTCTGGGTCAGTAGGCTACACAATCATGGGGAAGACTGCTGACTTGACATGTCCAGAAGACAGTCATTGACACCCTTCACAAGGAGGGTAAGCTACAGACATTCATTGGCAAAGAAGCTGGCTGTTCACATAGTGCTTTATCCAAGCATGTTAACAGGAAGTTGAGTGGAATGAAAAAGTGTGGTAGGAAAAGGTGCACCAGCAAAAGGGATAACCGCAGCCTTGAAAGGATTGTCAGGCAAAATCCATTCAAAAATTTTGGGGAGCGTCACAAGGAGTGGACTGAGGCTGGCGTCAGCGCATCAAGTCCCACTACGCACACAGACGAATTCCACTGAACCACAGACAACGTCAGAGGTGTCTTACCTGGGCTAAGTAGAAGAATAACTGGACTGTTGCCCAGTTGTCCAAAGTCTTCTTTTCAGATGAAAGTAAATGTTGCATTTAATTTGGAAATCAAGGTCCCAGATTCTGGAGGAAGAGTGGAGAGGCACAGAAACCATGTTGCTTGAAGTCCAGTGTAAAGTTTCCACAGTCAGTGATGATTGGGCTGCCATGTCATCTGCTGGTTTTGGTCCACTGTGTTTTCTGAAGTCCACTGTCAACGCAGCCATCTACCAGGAATTTTTGAGCACTTCATGCTTCCTTCTGCTGAAAAGCTTTATGCGATGCTGTTTTCATTTTCCAGCAGGACTTGGCACATGCCCACACTGCCAAAAGCACAAAAAGCTGGTTCAATTACCATGGTGTGACTGTGCTTGATTGGCCAGCTGTGGTCTTTGTGTGGTTCTGAACCATAGAGAATCTATGGGGTATTGTCCAGAGGAAGATGAGAGACACCAGACCCAACAACGCAGATGACCTGAAGGACGCTATCTAAGCAACCTGGGTTTCCATACCACCTGAGCAGTGCCACAGGCTGATTGCTTCCATGCCACGCCGCATTGATGCAGTGATTCATGCAAAAGCAGGCCCAACCAAGTATTGAGTGCATGTACAGTAAATGAACATACTTTTCAGAAGCCTGACATTTCTGTTTAAAATATCCTTTTTTTTAGTGATCTTATGTAATATTCTAATTTTCTGAGACACTTAATTTTACAGAATTTTTCTGTAAGCCATAATCATCAAAATTTCAAGAAATAAAGGAAATATGAAATTGAAATATTTCACTCTGTGTAATGAATCTACATAATATATGGGTTTCACTTTCTGAAATGAGTGACAAAAAAATATTGACCTTTTTCATGATATTCAATTTTGAGAGGTACCTGTGTGTCGATATCTATATATATATATATATATATATAAACAATTTCAAATAGAAATTTTTTTTTGAACTTGGTTTACATGATAGAAACCTGAAAAAGTATAAGATATTAGTCTCAAAAAATTAAACAGAATTTAAATTGATTATAAGAAATGTTTTTGAGCAGCAAAGTCAGCAGATCGGAATGATTTCTGAAGGATCATGTGACACTGAAGACTGGAGTAATGATGCTGAAAACTCAGCTTTGCATCACATGAATAAATTACATTTTAAAATATATTAAAAATGAAAACCATTCTTTTAAATTGTATTAAGATTTTGCAATATTACGTTTTTTTACTATATTTTTGATCAAACAAATTCAGCCTTGGTTAGCATATAAGACTTATTTTAAAAATATTACAAATATTACTGACCCCAAACTTTTAAATGGTTGTTTTTGTTGTATTGTAAACACAGTTCACCTTTAAAAATGTAAGCAGGCAGCTGTTATAGCAAAAACAACATCAGCAATGAAGCATAAGAGAGCATGTGTGCATATCATGAGAAGGATATTGACCGAGTAGTGCTTGGCACAGGTCACTGGTGGACATGAACACAGGGTACGTCAGCAGGAAGTCATCCAACAGATTCTCTGAAAATGAACAGAACATGTAATACATATAAGACATTTTAGTAGGAAAACAACACAAAATCATGAAAAACTCAGAAGAAACATATCATATCATGAAGAATGTTTTTGAGATTTTAAAGGAATAGTTCAACCTTATATAATTTGTTTAATTTGCTTTGTCAGAGGAGACGTTTTGAAGAATGTTCATGCTGCTCTTTTTCAAATAATGATGGGGCTCGAAAGAAAGCATAAAATGATCATATGATCATTTTATATGACTGAAGTGCTATAGTCCAAGTCTTCAAGTCATACAATTTCTTGGTGTGTGGAAAAATAATTAAAAAATTTATACATATATAGATATATGAAGAGTTTGTCAGATGCAACATCCTCTAAGTGCCATTGAAAATTTCTTCCTAAATGAGCATTTTTATCAGGCTCTGTGTTTAATGTTCATTTATTTCACTTTAATGGATAGAAAAGGGACAATATTACATTGCCATTCAAAGGGAAATGATAAAATGGCTCATTTAGTGAAGAAATTTTAAGATGAGCACGTTAGAGGCTTGCATGCTGAACTCTTCATGTTATATATATATAATAATATATATAATACGGGGTACGGCAAAGTATTCAGACCCAGGTTTACAGTTTTCCTCTTTGGTAGATTGCAGCCATTTGTAAAATCATTTAAGTTAATTTTTTTCACTCATTAATGTACACACAGCACCCCATATTGACAGAAAAACACAGAATTGTTGACATTTTGCAGATTTATTAAAAAAAGAAAAAATGAAATATCACATGGACCTAAGTATTCAGACCCCTTGCTCAGTATTTAGTAGAAGCACCCCTTTTGATCTAATACAGCCATGAGACTTTTTGGGAAAGATGCAACAAGTTTTTCACACCTGATTTGGGGATCCTCTGCCATTCCTCCTTGCAGAACCTCTCCAGTTCTGTCAGGTTGGATGGTAAAAGTTGGTGGACAGCCATTTTTAGGTCTCTCCAGCAGTATGGCCAATTGGGTTTAGTCAGGGCTCTGGCTGGGCCATTCAAGAAAAAAGTCACAGAGTTGTTGTGAAGCCACTACTTCATTATTTTAGCTGTGTGCTTAGAGTCATTGTCTTGTTGGAAGGCAAACCTTCAGCCCAGTCTGAGGTCCTAAGCACTCTGGAAAAGGTTTTTGTCCAGGATATCCCTGTACATGGCCGCATTCATCTTTCCATCGATTGCAACCAGTCGTCCTGTCCCTGCAGCTGAAAAACACCACAGCATGATGCTGCCACCACCATACTTCAATGTTGGGACTGTATTGGACAGGTGATGAGACGTGCCTGGTTTTTCCACACATACCGCTTAGAATTAAGGCTAAAAAGTTATATCTTGGTCTCATCAGGCCAGAGAATCTTATTTATCACCATCTTGGAGTCCTCCATGCGGACTTCCATGTGTCTTGCACTGAGGAGAAGCTTCCGTCGGGCCACTCGGCCATAAAGCCCCGACTGGTGGAGGGATGCAGTGATGGTCGACTTTCTACAACTTTCTCCCATCTCCCAACTGCATCTCTGTGAGCTCAGCCACAGTGATCTTTGGGTGCTTCTTTACCTCTCTCACCAAGGCTCTTCTCCCACGATAGCTCAGTTTGGCCGGACGGCCAGATCTAGGAAGGGTTCTGGTCGTCCCTAACGTCTTCCATTTAAGGAATGGAGGCCACTGTGGTCTTAGGAACCTTAAGTGCAGCAGAAAGTTTTGTAACCTTGGCCAGATCTGTGCATTGCCACAGTTCTGTCTCTGAGCTCTTGCAGTTCCTTTGACCTCATGATTCTCATTTGCACTGTGAGCTGTAAGGTCTTATATCGACAGGTGTGTGGCTTTCCTAATCACGTCCAATCAGTATAATCAAACACAGCAGGACTCAAATGAAGGTGTAGGAACCATCTCAAGGATGATCAGAAGAAATGGAAAGCACCTGAGTTAATATATGAGTGTCACAGCAAAGGGTCTGAATAATTAGGACCATGTGATATTTCAGTTTTTCTTTTGTAATAAATCTGCAAAGAATGTCAACAATTCTGTGTTTGTCTGTCAATATGGGGTGTTGTGTGTACATTAATGAGGGAAAAAAACTTAACTTAAATGATTTTAGCAAATGGCTGAATATAACAAAGAGTGAAAAATTTAAGGGGGGTTGAATACTTTCCGTACCCACTGTATATATATATATATATTAGTCGATATATTATAGATATTATATATATATATATATTATATAAGTATATACTATATACTCTACATAATACATCTCTTTATTGTCACTTTTGATCAATTTAAATATATATATATCTATATATATAGATATATACGTATATATATTGTATTAATTAAAGAAACTGAAAAATTTATTATTGTTTCCACAAAAATATTAAACAGCATATCAGAATGATTTGATTTGCACACCGCGAACCCCACGATATAGCAAAGTGTCTCGATAAACACTTTATTCCACCCCCCCCCCCCCCCCCCCCCCCCCCCCCCCCGGTAACGATATATACCGTATACCACCCAGCCCTTTAATTCACAGAAAAATTATTTGTTGAATCTGTAAGTTAGTCACCATTCTCTTTCACTGTACTGAATAGAGAAGCTGAACATTACTGTCTTTGGTTTTGGTGTGGGTGTTCCTGGAAAAAGAAAATATGCTTTGCAAAAGACATGGAGATGAATAAACACTGGCCAAAATTTCATTTTGTGGCAAACTATTCCTTAAAGCCTGATGTTTTCACAAAGTAAATCACTGCAGCTACAGTGATACAGTAAAGCTAAGACTCTGGTGCATGTAGCATCATGAAAAATTCAGCACAGCTGAATCAAACCCAACAGGCAGTTTACATGTGCTCTTGTTTGTTTTCTTCTGTTCTCTCTTTCCTCCTGACCTCCTTTCTCCTACATTATCACACTTTACTATTGCACCACTTTAATTAGAGTTGTGTTTGCCTGGAAGCGTTCAGTGCCGCTGTTCATACATCATCTTACTGTGAAAGTATGACTGAAGGAACGAGCGCTCAGTGCGTGGTGACCTTGAGCAAGACTGCCAATGTTTTTAATCCCACTCTGCAGCGCATTGCACATTTAACCATATGCTGTGTAACCTTTGTTAAAGAGATTCATTTCATTCTGGAAAAGACGAAGAACCCTTTATCATTACACGTTACCTTAGTGTAACCTCATATGAAAGGAAGGGATTCTTTATGTTTCCATTATTTCATCTACTGGCAATAATTCTTAATAGAACAACAGTATCATATAGAATTATAAAGTCTCAGTGGAAAAATTCATGAATGAATGGTACATAGGATCCAAACAGATCTGATCAACTCACCACTATTCAAGTGAAACATTTCACAAAAACAAGTTTATTAGGCTTAGTTACTGTATATGTTAAGCGTATTACATATAATAATAATACAATGAAAACGGTATATATAATATAATTATATATATATATAGATATATATAGATATATATATATATATAGATTAGATATTATTACTGTATAATAATATATAAATACGAAAGAGAGAGAGATTTTATTTTTTTTTATTTTTAAACCCCATAGTTAATTATCTACAACACAACTCTTGTTAGGGACATTCAAATTCTTCAACAAATTGCAATGTATCATTTTCAATCCAGCACAAAACATTTTCTACACTCCAAACCTCTTCAAACTTTTCCAATTTCTTCATATGAGAGTAGAAATTAAAATCATGTTTTATTCTAGCTTTTATGAGTCCCTTGAACAACAATTCAACATTTTTACTACTGCCATGAGCAATTTTATATTTCCTACTAATATAAACTGCCATTTTGGCTTGACCCAAAATAAAATTTAACAACCGTCCTTTCCTCTTTTTCCTTTTGCAATATTTAAAACCAAAAATAAACACAATCATTGTAAACATTTCATTAACATTAGTAAATATAATCTCCAATAAAGCAAACAAAGGTCTTAATCTCTCACAATGCATAAAACAATGAAATATGTTTTACTCTTTGATCACAAAAAGGACAGCAATCTTGCACATTTGGATTCAACACACATTTGGATTCAACACTGAGATAAAAGCATTTACAGCAACAATCCCATGTAAAATTCGCCATTGAAGATCACCCACATTTTTAGTCAATGGTGGTTTGTAACAAGAGCTCAAAAAGGCTTAACTTCAATATGAGCACTTAAATGGTCTCTCCATGGTGTATCCATTTGTTTTAGTTTCTCTTTATTTATCACCTTCACACAAACTTTATATAAACTCATTGTATCAAAAGTTAAGTCTCTCAAATTCTCTGAGGTCATTAAAACATTTTCATTTTTAATTACACTTTTAGAGATCACCATACAAGGAAAAAGATCCGTTTTATTAGGAAGCACTTGACTCGACACAAAGTTCCAATCTTCTTCACTCAAATTTTCTCGCCACTTGTTGATTTAATTCCAAGTCTCTGCGCAAGTGCATCAGCATTGTCCAACGTGATACCAGCCACTTCTATTAAGTCCTTCATTTGAACAACTTTGGCTTTTGTTAACGTTTGCATCAACCATAAAGTTGTATGTCCACAAAACTCCAGTCGAGCACCATTAATCAAAGGTTCTTCCAAAAACCAATACAGAAACTTACATGACATTGATCTTTTAACCTGTACCATACACCATGCTCTTCTTACACTCTCATAAAAGGAAGAAATAGACTTCAAATGAAAACTCTTACAATCTGTCCAAAAATATTTCTTCTAAAACCCCACCCTCCAACCTTACTTAAAAGGCAACAGGCTGGTCCAAACCATGATATATTTGGACTATATAAAAACTTTTGAACAAACTGTAGCCTAAAAGCTACTTCTCCTTAATTCCATTTTCCAACCCTATATGCTGAACTTTTAGCCCAATTTACTTTTAGCCCAATTTACTTTTGCATAAATATTAACAATATCAACCAGTTTATCAATATCATCCTGTCCACTAGTTAAAACCAATACATCATCTGCATAAGCTGATAGTTTTATGGGTGGAAAACTTCCTCTATTGTTAAGGGGCATACCAATTTTGCAAATGAATCCTCATTCACTTTTGGAAGATGATCTGCCACAAATTCAGCCATTAACTGGCCATCCACAAAACTGCGGGTATACAGCTCCTTATAAAAACTGACTTTTACGAATGTCAGAAACCTCAGTAAGAACTTTTCCATCTTCTGACCGTAAACACTGAATACTTTTTATTTGGCCATTTTTCCTTTCCAAACTGAAAAAGAACTTTGACGGGGCATCCATTTCCAAAAGACTCTGAAATCTTGATCTAACCAATGCCCCCTGAGACCTTGGACCTAATAGATCTGCTAATGTTGCTTTTTTTCCTTTAAGAGCCTTTTCCTTTATTGGTTTTGATTTGCAGTGGCTCCATTTAAAGTCTGAAGTTCCACTATATCCATCTCTAGACTTCTTATGGATTGAACCATGTCTCTAGTAACGTTAAAAGTGTACTGATTACAGAGTTTTTGTATCTGCACCTTCCCAATATCCCACCACTGTTGTATTGATGTAAAAGAAGACTTTTTAGATTTCCACCCCAACCAAAAGAAAGAAAAACATTTACAAAAGTTGGCATCTTCAAGTAAAGCACTATTATAATGCCAATAGGCACTCTTAATTTTAACAGAATTAATAAAAACACATGCTACTACCATTGAGTGATCAGAGAAACCAACAGGACAAATATAACAAGATTTAAAACATTGTTTCTGATATTTAAAACAATAAAACAGATCCAGTCTTGCCAAAGAGATACAATTTTCTTTCACATGAGCCCATGTATATTGCCTTTCGTTACAATGAAAATTCCTCCACACATCACAAAGTTGCAAAGTTTTAATCATATTTAATAATTTATTTTTTGATGCCATATGAGGTTCAGTGTGATTTCTATCTGAATCATTGCTTGTACAATTAAAATCCCCACCCAGTACTAGAAAACTTTCCATATGACATTGGTTGACTACCACATAAAGTTTCAAGAAACAACATTCTTTCCATTGACTTTACAGGAGAATAGACATTTATCAATTCCATAGTAACATTTTCAAACTTTGCTATTATCTTAATTAAACGGCCTTGTATTACTTCAATAACATCATAAGATATTGGTAGGCAGGTCTTTGAGAACAAAACAGCCACCCAGCACTAAGAGCAGTCTTATGACTCAATGCGTGGGCATACAAAATAGTATACAAAATACTGCATCCCAGCACACATGACACGATGATGCACTGTGTCTCTCTCTCAGTATCTGGTTGACATGACTGTGCATGAATTGTGGTATAACTTTTGTGTCCGTGGTTAAAACAAGATGTTAATTTTTTTCTCCGGCATCTTGATTGATGCTTATAATGAAATTGTGGTGTTGGCAGGCGTGGCGTACTGGTGTGTTCTGCACAGACTCATTGGCATGATTGAGAGCAAACGTGAGAGGTCACGGGCCTACGGCAGGGTGTGGCCAAGTAAAAAATAAAAAATCTAAAAAAAAATCGCTAGTTTTATTTAAATATAGCTAAAATAGCTCCTTGTCACAAAAAATTTAAAAAAGTCGTAGCTACAATGAGAAAGTAGCTAAATTTGGCGACAAAATCCACAAATTGGCAAAACTGCTGGCGATGAGGTTGCTAGTGGGCGTTCTCAATACTGGTTGCCTTGACAGCGAATCAGGTTTCTTGCCGCTAAGTACAAACATTTTGGAGGCAAAAGACTAAATATAATCTAAATCTAAATTAAATCCGTACATACAAACAAAAATTAATGAGAAACAGAGCCTACTTTTTTCCATTACG
Source organism: Sinocyclocheilus anophthalmus (assembly GCA_018155175.1). Taxonomy (NCBI): domain Eukaryota; kingdom Metazoa; phylum Chordata; class Actinopteri; order Cypriniformes; family Cyprinidae; genus Sinocyclocheilus; species Sinocyclocheilus anophthalmus. The sequence continues at coordinate 546,168 of JADLZN010000559.1, read as the reverse complement.
TATGTTTATCTACGTTTGAGAGGAGAACGATCACATGATTCCTGCCGTCTTCTTTCCTTGTTTCTTTCCTGAAAGTCGCTCTTCATTTGCATAAAGTTGGATGATTCTGAACTTTGTCGCGTCGCTGGACACGCCCCATCCGGACGCCAACGGTCGCTGTCACTTGCTATCGCTCGTGTCGCCGGAAATCGCCAGCTCTCCATTGAAATGAATGGGATTGTGTCGCTTTGCTGTTGCGTGTCGCTTGACTTGTTTTTTTTTCCTCTAAAAAACATTTTTTTTATACGTGTAGTGTATTTTAATCATGAAGCAAATATTTGTAAATATTTTGATAAATTACTGAAAAAAAATTAATAAATGACTTTTTAAAGCGTTTAACTGATTTTATTTAATCGGTCAAAATTAAATACGGTCAGTTAACGGTTAAAATTAACATCACTAGTTTTGACCAATCACAGAAGACGTTATTGAGACTAGAGGTATGAATCTTCACTTATTCAATTCGATTTGATTACAAAAACGATTTAGATGGTAACAATTTAATTATAAAACATTATAGATGAATCACGATGCATCTATTCATTATATTAATCAATACAGTAATTTTTGTTATTTAATCTGTTTTATTCCCCAATGTTCATTTAAGACATAACAGATTATGTTTGCGTGAATACTCATCAAGACAGACATCTTGAAATACTGTAATTCTATTTATCGGGATCACAAGCTGTCTTAGAGGCGTCTTAGTGCGCACGCTCCGGATGTGTCAGTCAGTGCAAGTAAGAAACTTTTCGTGGCTTATCGCTCTTAATATCTATTTTAACATCAATCAAGTCCTGCAATTTATATTCTCATTCCTGCATATTCCTTTCAAAACCAAAAACCGAAACGTCAGATGCAAGCGCTTTGCTTCCGATGTACAAACACAACTTTTTAAAACAAAGAAGTTAGACCTCTCAGAAAACGTGCAAATAAAGATAATTTTAAATGTTTAATTACTATGTGGAGCATTGGGATGGCTAGATGAGGGATTAATGAACTAATTTTTGTGAACACCTCCCAATTTTACTAAAATATTTTGGTAAAATATATTATTTCATAATCTGTTTTTGGCTTGCGAGTAATTTAGATGCCTTAAACGTACATTCTGAACACCTTCCAACAAATGTAACAACACTGAGCAAAACCTAATGTTGTGCTTCACTTGTTTATTTTTCAATTAAACTTATTACTCAAATTATATCATTTGTAATGAAAAATTTTTTTTTTTTTTTTATCTAAATACTGTGAAAAAAATATTAATAAGAGGCTAATCTGTACATTTTAAGTTTCTTTATTCAAACCTTTATCAACGAGATGCACAAAACTAATGATTTTCAATGTGACTTTGGCACTTTAAATTGAAGTTCTAATAATTATTAGAGAAAATGGCTCATAATTAGACACAGAGGAAACATTACATTCACTGAACACATGACCGAATGCAAAAATACAATAAACCAATCCACCCTCTTGGCGAGAGGACCAATAAACATTATCGCTAAAATCAAATATAAACTGGTAATGAAACAGATCAGATTTGTCCATCAAATCATTATGAATTACTTATAGCCTTTCAAAGATGCACAAACATTCTTTAAGCATAAAGCTTACAAGTTAGAAGATTTATACTAACACACATATATATATATATATATATTATTTATATATATATATATCTAATTACTGTGCAATACAAAGTCAGAGGAGATAGAAGTTCTAGTGATTGTTTGTGTGTTAATATTAAGTAAAATTGTAAGTATAAATGCAGGTCTTAGGATTCCCTGAAAATGTAATTAAACAGAGCCAAACTAACAGACTGCAGCCATTTCTAACAGTTAGATTTAAGGCACTCTGATGTTTATTCCAATTACCGCTAAATTAGACTTATCCAACTCAGAGCAAAGTAGGAGGGAAGGAGGGTGGAATGGAGAGGAAGAGATCATAATGAATGAGTTGAGTGTTTTCTGAAGCAGTGTATAGTGACAGAGGGAGTCCTCCATAAACTGTAAATCCTATTAGTGACTCTCTTCCTGCGGGCTGCGGTGTGAGCGTGCTGCATTGGCACTGTTGTAAATTCTTCCTAAATTTCACACTTACTTCCTTGAGCTTTGTGCTTTCTGCTCTACTGAACTGCTCGCATCATTATGGTAATCTGCAGCGAGCAGCTGTACACACCGCCCGCCAATGGTGCTCGCTCACTCACACAGACAGATACTGTGTCCAAATATGAATACTTTCCAACGCTGTGACAATGCAAAACAGAACATGTCAAATGAGTTAGACTTCTGAAAACAGTCATGATACTGGATGACGTACTGCATCTGCTGATAATCTATGGTCATTTTCACATTTAGTTCATCTGGTCTGCTTTCCTCCTTATTAGCAGGCACCAAACACACCAAAACAATCAGACAAAAGCACCATGAAGAGAAAAGGTGTGTGGTAATACTGTATAATATAAGCAGCCTTAAAGGGATAGTTCACCCAAAATTAAAATTACCCCATGATTTACTCACCCTCAAGCCATCCTAGGTGTGTATGACTTTCTTCTTTCAGACAAATCCAATCCGAGTTATATTAAGAAATGTCCTGGCTCTTTTAAGCTTTATAATGGCAATGAATGGTTTATGGTTTATTATAAAGTTTTAAAAATGGATATTTTTCTTACACAAACACATCGAATCACTTCAGAAGGCCTTTATTAACCCCCCTGAGCAGTGTGGAGCACTTTTTATGATGGATGGATGCACTTTTTTGGGCTTCAAACTTTCGAACCCCATTCACTGCCATCATAAAGCTTGGAAGAGCGAGGACATTTTTTTTATATATAACTGATTGTATTTGTCTGAAAGAAGAAAGTCATATACACTTAGGATGGCTTGAGGGAGAGTAACTTTCCTTTTTGGGTGAACTATACATTTACACGGATAGCAAATAGCTGTTAATTCAAATAAAAAAAAATATATGACTGAATTTTACCAGTTTGCATGAAATTTGTTCAAGCTTTTTTCAAGTGTCAGTGCTATAAAGTACCAAAAAAGTTGCTCCTCATAATTAAACTGTACTTTTCAGTAAACTGCTTTCACATTTGCTGTGGCTCAAAGGACGCAGAAGACAACAGCAACATGACAGATATAGTATGCTTATGCAATTATGCTACACCTGCAAACATACAGCATGTTCTTCAACAGTTAAGGAGTTTGTTCTTCAGTGCATACCACAAAAGAACGCAATCAGAGAGGTTTAAATTATTATCTGTTTTTACAGAAAAAGCTGCACTTTCACCAAACACATTCAGCTTGAACATAAAGCTTGAACAGTCCCACTGTAATCATTGAAACACAGCAAGTGTGCATTTTCATAATCTAGTTTTGTTGTGCTGTGCAACTCGAAACAATGCTAAACTAGTTAAACTAAATCTAATCATCCAATCAGCAGCTGCAAGCAAACGCACACACATAGACTCACTAATTTGCAGAGGCACTTTCACAAGAATTCTCATTAACAGGCTCACTCTGCAGCAGCAGATAAACCTCACTCGCACTTCTCCAGCTCATTTTTCTACTATCACTAGAACAGGATGCATTTTTCATTATCTGAAGAATAAATGACTTTACTGCAGCACAACGCGACACTTTTCCTAGAAAAAAAACTAATTCTCTGCCATGAGAAAGTGCGAGACCAGCAAAGGATTAGACATACTTGACTTGCTGTGTAAAAACTGTTTTCACTCCATGGTAATTGTGCATGTAGCAAACCAATAAACTGACCATGACTAAGTGTAGACTGAATCTAGATCAGATATATATATAGACCTTATGTAGTACCGCCCCTTTTCAAGCACGGCGTCATGTTGCTCTGCCATTGTATTTCCACACCGTGAAGGTAAGGTCGTACGAATTTATGAATCAACCGTTCATTTTAATATCTTCTCAGTCTACTGACATTTTTCTATGACCTCGCTTAAACAGTGACAGGGCATATTATAAGTTTACTTACTTACATAAGTAAAGCTAATTCACCAGCTAATTACTCTTCAACAGCAATGCTATAGAGCTACCGCAAAAACGGAAGTTCAAAGACAAAACTGCACACTTGTTTCTCTGATGCATAAGGTCTATGACATATAAAGAATGCAGTGAGATAAGTCACAGATGACTCTTACAAAGCCTATGAGAGCCAGGTTATATTTCTCCCCAAAATAGAGTACACAGTTTTTTTGAAACATGAATTAACCTATTTTATAAACCTTTACCAATTTATGCCTTTTGATACAATTGGCATTTTTAATATAATTTTCATACTGTACCACAAAATAATCTTATCATTTCTATATAAAAAAATCTCCTTCGCATTACTGTAAGACAAAATGAAAAAATGCCCCATTACTGTAATATGAAAAAAATAAATAAATTAAATAAATAGATAATTATATATATAATATATATCTAATATATATATATATATAATATATATATACTCGTTATATTCTATATTATGTATAAATAATATATATATATATACTGTATATACAGTGGGGGAAAAAGTATTTAGTCAGCCACCAATTGTGCAAGTTCTCCCACTTAAAAAGATGAGAGAGGCCTGTAATTTTCATCATAGGTATACCTCAACTATGAGAGACAAAATGAGAAAAAAAAATCCAGAAATCACATTGTAGGATTTTTAAATAATTAATTCGTAAATTCCTCGGTAAAATAAGTATTTGGTCAATAACAAAATTAATCTCAATACTTTGTTATATACCTTTTGTTGGCAATGACAGATGTCAAACGTTTTCTGTAAGACTTCACAAGGTTTTCACACACTGTTGATGGTATTTTGGCCCATTCCTCCATGCAGATATACTCTAGAGCAGTAATGTTTTGGGGCTGTCGCTGGGCAACACGGATTTTCAACTCCCTCCAAAGATTTTCTATGGGGTTGAGATCTGGAGACTGGCTAGGCCACTCCAGGACCTTGAAATGCTTCTTACGAAGCCACTCCATCGTTGCCCGGGCGGTGTGTTTGGGAACATTGTCATGCTGAAAGACCCAGACACATTTCATCTTCAATGCCCTTGCTGATGGAAAGAGGTTTTCACTCAAAATCTCACGATACATGGCCCATTCATTCTTTCGTTTACACGGAACAGTCGTCCTGGTCCCTTTGCAGAAAAAAAAACCCCAAAAGCATGATGTTTCCACCCCCATGCATCACAGTAGGTATGGTGTTCTTTGGATGCAACTCAGCACTCTTTCTCCTCCAAACACAACAAGTTGACTTTTTACCAAAAAGTTCTATTTTGGTTCCATCTGACCATATGACATTCTCCCAAACCTCTTCTGGATCATCCAAATGCTCTATAGCAAACTTCAGACGGATGGCAAGTAAGGCTAAGCCGGGGGACACTTCGGGCACGCAGATTGGGTCCCTGGACGGAGCAGGATGTTAATGATGGTAGCTTTGTTCTTTGGTACCAGCTCTATGCAGGTCATCCTAGGTACCCCGTTGTGGTTATGGGATTTTGCTCCAGTTCTTGTGATCATTGACCCACGGGTGAGATCTTGCTGGGAGCCCCCAGATCGAGGGAGATTATCAGTGGTATTGTATGTCTTCCATTTTCTAATAATTGCGCCCACAGTTGATTTCTTCACACCAAGCTGCTTACCTATTGCAGAGTCAGTATCCCAGCCTTGTGCAGGTCTACAATTTTGTTTCTGGTGTCCTTTGCCAGCTCTTTGGTCTTGGCCATGGTTGAGTTTGGAGTGTGACTGTTTGAGGTTGTGGACAGGTGTCTGTTATACTGATAACGAGTTCAAACAGAGGCCATTAATACAGGTAACCAGTGGAGAACAGAGGAGCCTCTTAAAGAAGAAGTACAGGTCTGTGAGAGCCAGAAATCTTGTTGTTTGTAGGTGACCTAATACTTATTTTACCGAGGAATTTACGAATTAATTATTTAAAAATCCTACAATGTGATTTCTGGATTTTTTTTCTCATTTTGTATCTCATAGTTGAGGTATACCTATGATGAAAATTACCGGCCTCTCTCATCTTTTTAAGTGGGAAAACTTGCACAATTGGTAGCTGACTAAATACTTTTTTTTTTGACCACTTATTAGATAATATTATATATGTAAGTTGTCTTTATCCAGCATGGACTTATTTGATGTACTCCTTTTAATTTACATTTATTTAAATCTAAACTAATAGGTCTTAATGTGAATGTGAGCAGAATTATTTGAAAAAAAACCCAGACTTAAAAAATGAAAGTAAATAAAATAAATAAAGGAAACATTCATCATGGTAGTGTTCTTAATGGTCATGACAATGATGTCTCATTTAAAAATGCCTTAATTGTTCTAAAAATAGGTTAGACTTATAGGAACTGTAAGGCTATATACTGTATATATATTATATTTATAGATTATCTATATAATCTATATATAACTATTATATATATAGATTTAAATAAACACTGACAAAAACTATAATATATATATATATATATACACACAACGGGTACGGAAAGTATTCAGACCCCCTTAAACTTTTCATTCTTTGTTATATTGCAGCCATTTGCTGAAAACATTTAAGTTAATTTTTTTTCCTATTAATGTACACACCGCACCCCATATTGACAGAAAAACACAGAATGTTGACATTTTTGCAGATTTATTAAAAAGGAAAACTGAAATATCACATGGTCCTAAGTTCAGACCCTTTGCTCAGTATTTAGTATAAGCACCCTTTTGATCTAATACAGCCCTGAGTCTTTTTGGGAAAGATGAAACAAGTTTTTCACACCTGGATTTGGATCCTCTGCCATTCCTCCTTGCAGATCCTCTCCAGTTCTGTCAGGTTGTATGGTAAATGTTGGTGGACAGCCATTTTAGGTCTCTCCAGAGATGCTCAATGGGTTTAAGTCAGGGCTCTGGCTGGACCATTCAAGAACAGACACAGAGTTGTTGTCAAGCCACTCCTTCGTTATTTTAGCTGTGTGCTTAGGGTCATTGTCTTGTTGGAAGGTAAACCTTCGGCCCAGTCTGAGGTCTGAGCACTCTGGAGAAGGTTTTCATCAAGGATATCCCTGTACTTGGCCGCATTAATCTTTCCCTCAATTGCAACCAGTCGCCCTGTCCCTGCACCTGAAAAACACCCCCACAGCATCATGCTGACACCACCATGCTTCACTGTTGGAACTGTATTGGACAGGTGATGAGCAGTGCCTGGTTTTCTACACATACCGCTTAGAATAGGCAAAAAGTTCTATCTTGGCCTCATCCGACCAGAATCTTATTTCTCACCATCTTGGAGTCCTTCAGGTGTTTTTTAGCAAACTCCATGCGGGCTTTCATGTGTCTTGCACTGAGGAGAGGCTTCCGTCGGGCCACTCTGCCATAAAGCCCCGACTGGTGGAGGGCTGCAGTGATGGTTGACAACTTTCTCCCATCTCCCGACTGCAACTCTGGAGCTCAGCCACAGTGATCTTTGGGTGCTTCTTTACCTCTCTCACCAAGGCTCTTCTCCCCCGAGAGCTCAGTTTGGCCGGACGGCCAGCTCTAGGAAGGGTTCTGGTCGTCCAAAACGTCTTCCATTTAAGGAATGGAGACCACTGTGCTCTTGGGAACCTTAAGTTGCATCAGAAATTTTTTTTGTAACCTTGGCCAATTCTGTGCCTTGCCACAATTCTGCTCTGAGCTTTCCGGCAGGCCTTTGACGCATGATTCTCATTTGCTCTGACTGCCTGTGAGGTAGGGCTTATATAACCGGTTGGGGCTTTCCTTTCAAGTCCCATCAGTATAATCAAACATGCGGACTCAATGAGGGTAGAACATCTCCAGGATGCTCAGAGAGAGGACAGCCCCTGCGTTAACTATATGAGTGCACAGCACAGGGTCTGAATACTAGGACCATGGATAACAGCCCTGTCCCTCGCACTTGCATAACTCTGCAAAATGTCCCCACTTCGGGTTTTCTGTTCCCAATCTGGGGTGAGTGTGTACATTGAGGAAAAAAACTTAACTTAAATGACTTTAGCAAATGGCTGCAATATAAAAAAAGAGTGAAAAATGTAAGGGGGTCTGAATACTTGCCGTACCCCTGTATATATATATTATATATATATTTTTTTTTTGTTTTCTTTTTGATAACACGTGTTAAGTGTTTCAGGACGTGGTTCCTGAGAAAATGCTATTTGCAATCATTATGAATACTAAGACGCCTGAAAACTCATTATACAGGAAACTGTTTTGCAAGAGAATTTTGTTGCAAAAACCTTGGCTAAATAACAGCAGAAACAAGGTTTCGTGTTTCCTCTTTTAGTGAAAAAGTAGGTCTAACTATATTCTCGGTGTCTCTTGCATCTTCCAAGCTCTTTCAAGCTCTTCCAAGCTCTTCCACCTACACTGCAGGAACGATCAGACAGAGTGTGACAGCTTGACTAGAAAACATGATGTAAAAAAGCTGAGAGTTAATGACCATCTCTATGACTGAGGCAAACCCTGGAGGTCAAATGAGCTGCTGTCTGATGCTTTGATGGACAGCTGAGGGATACCAGAGTTCATGGCTTTGCAGGCACAGAACCGGTGAACTCCTTATGATATTGACAGATGCATGCAAGAAACCCGAGCATGCAGAAAACAGAAAATGAGACTGTTACAGTTAATGAGAGGGTGAGACAGATGATTGACTTTAAACAGCTTCATCTCATTAAGTGTTTGCACCAAATTTACCAGCATTCTTGAAAAGCACACATACACACTCACTCCCCTCCTTTTGTTTTTGACATCTAGAAGTAGTATTTTACACAAATTATCTCTGTTTTGCATAAATCATGCTCATAAAGCATGAATAATAAGCTCTGACAGCTTCGGGCCCATTTTGCTCAGGATTCGCGTGGGAGTGTTCAGTAATTCTGGTGTGAGCCAAGTTATTATCATCAATGAAGCCATTCCCACAAGTCTCTCCTTCAACCATGTGGACAGGGTTTGATTATCGCTCATTGACCAGAGCTCGCCAATTACCCTCAGCAGGCCTTGAACAGAGATCCGACCAGAGCGCTGTTCAGGCGATTGACTTCATTTAAGGCCGGAATAGAAGATATTGGATCAGGGAAAACCTATTTGCATCCCTTACAGAAGCACATGAGCTCGTCCTTTATCATATTTGTTCAATATCGATTTGGACTGTTAAAGAACACTGGGTTACTACAACATCAATTCCCTGGCTGATCTAGATGATCAAGATGTAAATCTAAATGTTGTGATTATATTATTACATTATATTATTATATTAAATAAAAATATCATTACAATTATAATATGTTATAAATAAATTTAATTGGGTTATTAGCCAAAATGTTAATGTCTTTGAAAAGACGTCTGCTCTTCAATGTCCGCATTTATTTGATAAAAAAAAGCAGTTAAAAATTATAATACTGTGAAATATGATTACAATTTAAATCCTCTTTTCATTTTAGCATGTTTTTTTAAAATGTATTTCTTTCATGGATTCTGTGATGGTAAAGCTGAATTTTCAGTCATACTCCAGTGTTCAGTGTCACAGAAATCATTCTTATATGCTGATTCGGTGCGGAAGCATTCCTGTAACTAACAATGTTAAAAACAGTCGTGCTGTCATATTTTTTTGAAAGTGTGTCCTTTTGTTTCTTGGATTCGTGTATGACTACAAGTTTAAAAGAACAGATTTATTTGAAATAGAAATTTAGGAAAAAAACTTAACTATCTTACTTTCACTTGGTCAATTTAAGTGTTGCTGAATAAAAAGTATCTTTTTTAGTTTGTGTAAAAAAAAATTTTTTATAAATTTAAGGCCCTAAAGTTTGAACGTAATGTATTTGGAATTTTTAGTAGTTGTAACTTTTTATTGTTATATCCAAGTTTGTTTTAAATTCAAACGTTCCCAAAACAACATGTGTTTTGCTGAATAAAATTATTAAGTATTTATATAATACTAATAATACAATTTATGGACCCTAAAGTTTTAAACGGTAATGCATTTTGGAATTTCACATCATTGATCTGTAAACACTTTTCATTATTACATGCAGAGCACTGAAAACTGAAAATGACTGGAGAAAATGGTCCATATTGGAAACAAAGGAAACATTACATTCATTGAACACATGCTAGAATCTAAAAATGCAATAAAACGATAGCCTCTAGGCTTGAGGATCAATAAACATTATCACTGAAATAATCAAAGACGAATTGGCAATGGAATTGATCAGATTTCTTTGCTATCGGCAGAGTTCTCCCGGAATCCTTCAACCTCTTGCAAGCACACGCAGACTAAAAGCAGAAAACACATGGCAGCATTACAACAAAACTCTATTCCGAACGAATCACTGTTGCAAAATTGTAACATTTCTTTTTTGACCATAAAATCTTCTTTAGCAAAAGCACTGAACCACAGGCAAGCACATAAACGTACCAAACCACTACCTATCTCTTTATTTCATTGCACATCTTCTTTCTGTATTTATTAGCATTGAGAGATGCCAAGAGCTCCAGCTCTGTTGGGAGATACAGTTGGCTGGATAGCTTTCATTTGGAAAAACAATAAAACAACCTTTGCTCTCCATAAACGAATCAATACATTTACTGCACGCTTCCCTTTGGCTTCATACGTTAAACAACAAACGTTTAAATCCCTTTGTGTACAGAAGCTGCCTGTCCTGCAGGATGTAAACACGGAAATCTTATGGGATCAGCTGATGGATACTTCAGAAGATATCAAACTCCCTACACATGTGAGGGGAGTGCAAGCATGACAATCCCATATAATACACCAGCAAGCTTCATGTCCCCTGAGACCTGTCCTCTGGGAATCTCTGTCTCTCTTTCTGTCTGTCTGATTCTTTCTTTGTCTCTCTCCATTCACAAGAACACACAAGTCTGTACCAAGTCTGTACCAATACAATGAAATATAGACATACACAAACACACTAAAAGCCTTAGAAAAACTATGCATGGATCACCAGGCATTCTGAGCCAATGTAACGATGGTGCATTTCAAAAACTGCATCAAAAAGCCTCATTTATTCTCTGTCATACCATTTAAACCATAATAGCCTTATAGTGTTTACAAAACCCTCCCAGCAGAATAGAGCTTACCAGGCAGTTAGGAGTGAATCCACTTCATCTGACAGTTCATAGATCATGGCGGCCTTTTCTACCACCAATATGTCATTGTTAATTCAGACAACATCTACATCTTTTTTTTTTTTTGTATAGTAGAAAGGTGACAATAAGAGGTGTTCTTCAATAGCACAAAGTGTTTAGAGGAACAGTTCAACTAAAAAAAATGTATGTATTTAATAATTAGTTGAAGATGTATGGCTTTCTTTTGTAGAACACAAATGGAGAAGTTTAGCAGAATTTCCAAGCTGCTCATTTACATGCAATGAAAGTGAATGGGGACTTTAAAAAAAAAAAACATTTTTTGGTCAATAACAAATGTAAGTCTTTTTCATACAAATCTATTATATGGTTTCAGAAAACTTGGAAATCCAGTGCAAAAGGATGCATTTGGACTATGGTGTTTTTGAAATCTCCAGTCCCCATCCACTTGCATTGTATGGAGAAAATAAAAACTTCCTTCAGAACGTTTCCTTTTGTGCTCCACAGAATAAAATCAGTCATATATATTTGAAACAACCTGAGTGTGAATAAATGAGAAAATGACAAAAATGTAATTAACTGAATTAACTTTCATTTTTGGATCACTTTTGGATGCATCTCTTTAAAAAAACGATTCACACTCCACAATACAAGTACTCGTTTTGTTAATTTATGAGTATAAGTGGTCTTGTTGTACTGTACAAACGATATATTTTCCTGTGTTCAGCAGTGGAGGAGAGTTCTGGAATTGCATTGAAAGCAAACAGAAGAACTGCAGCAGTGCAGGATTTAAACAGACAGACTCTGTGCGCACAACAGAGAAGTGAGCTGAACTATAGCGATTAGCTATCAATGTCTTTAATGAGGTTAGAACTCACTCCGCTGGACTGACTCGCCATGCAGAGGGAGGAGGAAGCAGAGTCAGGCTTTTTCTGAGGGGAATAACACTTACTCATTCCTCTAATCTAGTCTGAGAGACATAATAGCTTGATATCTAGCACACACTACTTCAGCAATTCAGAGTACCAAAGCATTTTAAATAAGCTTGAAAATGAATTTGTTTCTTTGTTCAGCTTCAAAACATAACTGTGAACAAATCCCACAGTTTCACTCCACATTTGACCCAGACCTAATGGCTTTAGGGCTACAGAGATGTTCTGTTCCCTATGGAGAATCCAAATCAATACTTTTACAACAACCATTCCTGGTGGAAAATCAAAAATTATGTGAGCCCAGCAGGCGGAATATCTACCTCTCTTTGTATGTCTGCAAAAAGGACACATTAAGTAGTACAATAGTTTTACCTCATATGACCCAGATATGATCATGCTATAACCATTCAAGAAGTTAAGGTTTTTAAATGATAAATTATACAACGTGCATCCCAATAGGTGGAACTACCCCACAGTCTGCCTAGCTTGTTTAACTGTTGCCAGTTAAACCTGGAGTGCAGCATGCCATCCATGACGGCAGGACAGCAGGAGATAATAACTCCGTACCAGCAGGATAGAATATAGTGGGGCAGTCAGCTAAAAGCAGATCTAGCTGCATATCATTAACCTTATAGCACAAAAACAAAACAAGAAAATGTACTGCTGTTTGAAGCACATGCAACAAAATTTAAAGTGCACAGCTGATTGAGAAAAAAAAAGAAGAAAAAAAGCAATTTCTTTATTTTTTGTGTAGGTTTCCAGAAGGTTTTTCAGACTTGCAGCTGGTCTTGAATAGTCCAGGTACTAGATTCAGATCTACTATTCCTAAAACAAGAGTTATTAAAGGGACGGTTCACAAAAAAATAACCTATGAAAATCCTGTCATCATTTACTAACTTTCATGTCATACATACCCTGTATGACTTACTTTCTTCTGCAGAACACAAAAGAAGATATTTTGAAAAGGTTTCAAACTGCTTTGTCCATATAATGAAAGTCAAAGCCCAAAATACTTTGGACCCTATTGACTTTCATTATGGAAGAAAAAAGGAAATTTTTCAAAATATCTTCTGTTGTTTTCCACTGAAGAACGAAGGTCATTCAAGGTTTGGACCAACATGAAGGTGTGAAATTTCATTTTTGGGTGAACTAGAAGGGATGATCAAGATAATGATTAAATTATTATTAAATTATTATTTCAAGATGATGATTACATTATTATTTTCAGTTATCATTTTAATTTTAGTTTAGATAGTTATTTTATTAGTTATTTTTTTGGATTTAGCTTTAACATTTCTGAAATAACATTTTTTATTTCAGCAATTTTAGTACTTCAGCTTGCAATTGTATTTCTTTTAAGACTTTTTCATATCTTTTATTTCAGCTAACAAAATTTGAATAGTTCTAGATTTGAACAATAACAGCCCTGTTTCAGATTTCTACAGTGAACTAAAAACACTTGTAGTAGCCACTGATCTGACACTTATACCAAGTCATGAATTATTAGATAAATGAACTACAATCAGGCCGACACAGAATCTTTACCTGTAGAATCCAAAAACACTTGTCAGATTTTGCTTTCAAATCAGTGCAGAAAGCACTGACCCTATATGTGTCAGCACTGACCCTATATGTGTCACCACTGAGGTGAAAGGTTACGGCTCACCTGTCTCTCTGCTCTGGGGGCTCTTCTGCTCCTCATCCAGCCTCAGGTGGCCCAGCAGATGCTCTAGAACCTTTTCAGGGGCGGCAGGCATGGCAGCGTACCTGTGGGAGACAGAAGAGTCACTGGAGTCTTCCTCTTCGATGGAGGACAGGGAGCGACTGCTGCACCAGCCTTCCTCCTCGCCCTCTTCCTCCGTGCCCTCCTCATCAATGTATCGGAAATACGGCACGTCGAACGTGAGCACGGTAGCTCGGTCAACGCTGCTGGTATTGAAGGACTCGTCCTCATCCTCATCTTCCTCCTGTTCCACCAAAGCGGCCGGCATTAACCTGCCGTCCAGGCGCGGGTCCGGGGCCACTGCACGCCTGCTGCCCATGTCGGCATCGACGCCGACTTACCACATTGACCTGGAGGAATCGAGGAGTCTCAGTACGACAGCCTGACGTCCGTCTCTCTGCGTTCTTGTGAGGTTTAAGATCCCTCACAAGCCAAACGGATCCACAGGAAAGAGCGCACAGCAATGCAGCACATCCTCGGACGAGTGTGTGTGTGTGTGTGTGATTGAGTGCGAGAGAGAATGACTTCAGGGAGATGAAAGAAAAAAATAAAGTGACAAAGAGGCAGGGCTGGACAGATTACATGCAAGACGGACTGACAAGAGTGAGAAATGAGAGATGAGAGAGAGAAAGGGTGTGCGTGCTCTCAAGCGCCGCTCGCATGTGAGAGTGGGCGTGTGACTGCTTACCTCCCGGTCCAGGAGGAGGAGGAGGGGGCAGCTCTTGGTGACGTCGTCCTCTGAGGCAGCAGCACTTCGTGGCTCCGCTCTCTCTCACACACGCGGACTGCTGCGTCACTGGAGGGCTGCGGGGGGAGGGAGGGAGGGAGGGGTTACATTATCACCAAGGAGATTCCCTGTCTTCCCATCCCCGTCTGTCTCCCTCCCCTGATTTCCATCACAATACAGTTTTAAATTAAACAGCCTACATCAAAAGGCGCTGTTCAATGGGTTCGCTTTATCCTACACAATGCTACTGTAAGCGCAAGGCAGCATTTATATTTTAATGTTTTTCTTGTTGGAAAGGTGGATTAATTCAAGTAATTTAGTTATTTGATATTGCGTAATTATGAATTGCAATCAGACTATGCTGAAATGTTATGTGTGATGAGCTGGTTTGTTGGTTTAATATATACGTAAACAGTATGTATGTGTATGTATAGTGTATAATGAAAACATATTTGAATAGGGATGGCCCACACAAAAATGAAAATTATGTCAGTATTTACTCGCGCTCATGTCACTTCAAATCTGTATGACATTTTCTTCTGTGAAACACAGAAGATGATATTTTGAGGAATGTTGGTAACTAAACAATTTTGGTTCCCATTGACTTCTATTGTATGGAAAAAAAATGGAAGTCAAATTTTCTTCAAAATATCTTGTTTTGTGTTCAGCAGAAGACAATACAGATTTGGAGTGACATGAGGGTGAGGAAATGAAGACAATTTTTATTTTTTTCCCCCTTTTAAGTCAAGTTGAACAAGATATGAATGCTATTGTATTAGAACAAAATATAAACAAAGCATCGTTTATTTTAAAGAAAGATAGCACAAACATATTTTCAAAGCATTTCACAAAAAAAGGTGTTAGTTAGGATTTAAATTCATTTTAAAACTTAACTGAAAATGTCTGAAACTAAAATTGCTAAGAAATGTTATTTCTGAGAAAACAGCAACATTTGTTTGCAGATGCCACTGACGGAATTACTTTGCATGGCTTGCAATTTCATAAAGAATTGCAACATGATATATGGTTCAAGGCAAACTAATTATGCATTATGAAAGAGATTGATAAGAATAATAATCACACATGTGAAATATAACACACAACTCTGAATCAACAGAGCTAAATACTGGCTCATCTTATATATGATGGTGCGAGCATCATGATGACTAACTAATCTGTCAATAATATGCAAAAAAAAAAAAAATCAATAGTCCCATTGTCACAATGACAAGAATATAAGAATTCTGTTTCTCAACCTTTATGAAATATTTATGGATGGCTGGTAAATGTTCACTTACCATTAGCGGGGTTTGCAATAAATTAATAAATACATAAATATATTTGGACCCTTGAACATTTGGATACATGCATGTTTAAATGGGGCTTTTAGTGTCAAATACTTTTTTTGGGCCATTGCATTGTATATGTGCAGTGGTTTTTTTGGTGTGTGTATTTATATATATGTAATAAATATACACAGTACACACACTATATATTATGTATAAACACACACACACACACACCCACACACATTTTGTGTTAGTGTGTGTATGTAAGCAGGATTCTGGGAGCCAACATTTCCCTGTTATTGTCCTGTTAAAGCCCTGTCACTTTACCCTGTGTGTATTATCAATCTTACACAGCTCTCTGAACATGCTGAAACACACACACACTGAGAACAAAGCACTCAATCCATCCCATCTCCAATACTCATACACCCTTAAAATTCAACCATCATGTACAAACACAATTCACTACATCAGACATAACCATTGCTGTATATAATTCTATATACATAATGCCAATTTCTTAAACACTCAGGTGCTCAAACATTGACTTTAATAGTGCAGACTAAACCAGTCATGGAAGACCCTAATAGACTGTCTGAAATGGAAAGAAAGTGGTGTTTGCATCTAACTCTGATCATATGATCAATACTTAAAATCCACTCTAGACTCTGAACGCTAATAAAGGGTCTGTTTGTTGTAGTTTAGCCAGCATGTGAACTGCAGGCATGACTCACGGGCAGTGTTGGGCAGTAACGCATTACTTAGTAACGCGTTACTGTAATTTGATTACTATTTTCAAAATAGTAATTAGAATATAGTTGCAAGCCGAGGTCTCTATACGTTACTGCCACGTTACATTGCTGACAGAATGCAGTGTTTTATAATCTAGAGATTGTAAAAAGGATGTAGCACATGCACTGTCGAGTCCAGTGCCAGTGGATTAGAGACCTGCTCCCGCGAGACCCGACGCAACAGAGCGTGGCGTGGGACAAGATGGGTGAGTAGACACTTGTTTGTGTGCGGGATGCGGGAAAATAAAATGATTCACGGGACTCCCGCAAAATAGAAATATCTAAACATAAAATATCTCAAACAAATACATTTGTTATTCATCTATTGCACAAAAGCAACAATAACCAATATAAAATACAAATTATTAACAGGCGCAAGCATAGGCAGAGTTTCTATTTAGGCTATAACACGTGTTTGCAGCGTTGAGCAATGCAGTGCTGAAATGTGCATGCTCACGAATTCTCTCATTATAACACACGAATTGTAGACATTATGAAAGATTCATTATGCATATATTTATTGTGTTATAACAGAGATTTGTGAGATTGCGATGAACTGAAATGTCGTTTAGAGATTATAAATGCAGACTCTTTGCTGTCATTCTGCCATGCCAAACCATGCACTCAGCAGCCGCTTGCTTTAGTTAAAAATAACAGTGTTCTATGAATGTTGATGCTTTAAAAACAAGTATTTATCGGGAGAGTGTATGCTGGGATTTCATAAATTTCACTAGTAAACTAGTAATGTAACTAATTACTAATAACTTTTGAAATAAAGTAATCAGAACAACGTGATTACATTTTTAAAAGGAGTAATCATAATTTGAATTAATTTTCAGAGTAACTTGCTTATATACATTCAGAAAGTCTTCCAGTTTTGTGGACATTCATACAGAGATCAGTCATTGGTCAGGTGGCTATACAGCATTTGACCACTGGATTTACAAAAATCATTTCAGGTTTGAGAAGTGTTTCAACACTGCATCAACTACTGATGAACGCATTTAGTTTTTATTTGAATTATCACTCAGTTGGTTATTTAACCATATATTACTAATCTGTGGAAGGCTTCGGTCTAAATCACATTAAAATGCACAAATTCAAAAAAATGTTTACATGTAATACAGGCATTTACAAACGTTTTTTTGTCATCTGAACCTCTTTCACCTAACATATTTATTTGAAGTACCCCTCAGATTTTAAAATAAATATTTTAATAACTAAGTATCACATTTGCATGTTCAAGGTTCTCTGACTTTGGTTAATGGTCACATGACATGCAGAAAAAAAAATATATAATATTTTTTTAGTAAGCATTTTACTTTGCATGATGTTTTTTAAAATGATGTTATTTTAATTTGACATTTTTATTTATTAGCTTTTCATTAAACTCACGAAACCCCTATATATTTTCTTACTCTTAGTTTTTTATATCAATATGGTACACGATTATCAATTCAATATAATAAACAAGTTAGGTCAAAAGTTATCTAAAAGTAATCAAAAAGTAGTCTGATTATATTACCTAAAATGTGTAATGTAATGGATTAAGTTACTAACTACCATTTTTATCATGTAATTTGGAATCACAATTTGTAAGTAATCTACCCAGTTCTGGCAGTAATTAATGAATAGGTCATTTAGGGTTTGTTTGTGTGTGTGTGTGTGTGCACGTTTTAATGAGCTGATTTTCATGCTCTCTCTCTGTCCCCGGACCACAGCAAACAGCACATCAGTCAATGTGGCGCGTGTGTACGGCCGTAATTAGGCAGACAGACAGGCTGGAAGGACCAGCACTTTTCTGCTCTAATTGCCCATTGCACTGAATCACTGAGAGACCTTCAGTAATCTTGTGCGCACACACACCCGCGTATGCATGTGCACACTCCAATCCCCACACACATTCATGATGATCAGCACAAACTGCATTTAAAAAGCCACAATCTCAGACTCATCGGCTTTGGCCTGGCAAAAAGCTCCATTAATGGCAGCGTACTGTAGACAAATCCTGTATCCCATGTATCAAGAGGTGGGGGGGGGGGGACCTGAACGCTTGAGCAATGACAGGAACATTACGTAGGATTGAAATGTAGCATTAAGACGTGGTTAGGCTTTTACTGGTAGTGAAGTGAAAACTTTTGGGCTGTTAAAATGCCACCTTCTTCAGGTTTGCTGGAGGCAAACTCAAATGAGCAGCGCCTGTTTGATGCAAGAATCTATTTGTTTATTTTCTTTCTACCCACCGAGTATCCATTTACATGCATTTTTGAAGGGGCACCAGTGGCAGCGTATTTGATGTCCTAGGCAAAATAAGAGGAGGTAATTCCAAAAATTGTCTATTGTCAGTAATGTAGACGTATGCAGCACAGCTCACACATAAGTCACTTTCAAACCAAACAGATTTCTGCTGATCAATGTGGCAAATTCACGTGACCAATTGAATCCTCCTCATGAAAAATTCCTAATTACGTACATTCCTACAGAAACGACTGGATTTCACCAGCAAAAATGTACCAAGCAATGGTAAAAGGGAAAGCACATTAAGTGTAAACTAAAATATTTTTATTGTGATACCAATTTTGTTTAGCAAATTTAATTCAAGTTAATTTTACATTTCATATTTAGGCATATTAAAAAATGTCAGGTTGAAACAACGGTCCTGAAGAAAATTAAGAAACCATAATATTTTAAAAACCTTTCTCCAATTCAAAGCAAAAAAATAATAACTATGAGAGGATCCCCCTGCAGATCTTCAATACTGTTAAGCTCAATAAATATCTTCAAATATAAATAAATTTGAACTTTTTATGACAAGGCAAGGTTAGTTCAGGCTGTAAAATGCCATGTCAAATGCGGCAAGTCACATTATTATTCTTAAATTAATAATTAATTTGTCCTTTTTTATTTTGAAAAAACATTTTAAAAAGTAATGATGATTGTACATTCACATGCAATCAAATTTTTTTTTATTACATTTTACTTGATGGATACATCAAATGACATTAGAGTGATTCAGTTCAAACTTTTCTGGAAAATGGTATAAAAGAAACCAACATGAATATAAATACTACATTTTTAAGATTTTTTTATTATGGACACACTTTTTTGACCCATACCATACAAGGACAATAAACTCTTTCATTAACAACAATCATGCAAACATTTCTGGAAGTCAAATTTAAAATCCAGTTGACTCAGGAAGTAAAGGATGCAGGTGCCCTTTCTATTGTGAACTGATATTTCTTGGTAACGGGACCATTAAACAACAAAATAAGTTCACTGAACTGAGGACTGCAGGAGTCATATTCCAAAAGAAAAGTTATTTTCGACTTGAGAGAAACACTACAGTCCCACTAAAAGGTCTCCTACTTCCCCTGTTCCCTTCTGAAGCTTCTGCATGCATCATGATTGGCCTCTGATGACCAGTTATGTGATTATACAGGAGCTACTCTTATTATAAGCTTCAGTCAAAAGCTACAAAATGAATCACCTCAGTAGTGTAGAGTATACTGCATATGAGAGAGTCAGATGACTGTAATGCATTTATTAAAGCCACTGTTCTCAAAGACTGTCACTAGATAACATATCTGTGGGTCCGAAGGAAGTCGTTTTTTTTTTTACAGCACACAGAAAATGTCATATTGTAGTCAGAAACTATCTATCCATTTTGAGTCACAGAAGTCTTTTTTGCACACTTGCACATTATTATACAATATAAGACATTTTAAGTATTAAAAGGACAAACTGTCTAGTGCAGAAAGGTTCAGGAAACTTAAAAATGTCTTTATACCTTTGAGCAACTTTCTGTTTCGTCTATCCCCTTCTTAAATTTGTTATTACTTTAATGTAAAAATGCTACAGTAAAAACCTGTTAAATGGTTAACGGTAAATTCCCCTACTATATACAGTGAAAAACCGTATTGGACATTACATGTATTGAGAAGGGTATAACTGCAGCCTGGAAATCTCCAAATGGGGGAGGGAACTCCAAAACGGGGTGGGAGCTCCAAAATAGGGCGTGGCTTCCTCCCATTGACAGGCATGCGCAATTTTTTCTCCCAATCCAGTTCAGTGGAAACTCCGCCCCACAGCTGATTCTAAAGATTTTATTGGTTGTGTCAATCACAGTGTTGATTTCCTACGCTATGCTACAATAAATGCTAACCCCTAAGCCTACCCCACACCTGACCCTAACCGTAGCAGTGATATTGACTGCACGGCTGAATAGCGTGGTAAAGAAAGTTCAGGAGATAAGCAGTTAATAAGATTATGTAATATGAGATTGCCGAGCCGGGCCGTTCCGTAACTCCCCAACCAGACCTCACCGGACAATGGCACCTTTTTAGTTACACCCAGCGTCACTACCCGCTCCTTCCCTGCGAATTTCAAGCCCCCCGTTGGCTAAAACAAAGCGATAGAGTAAAATCTTTCCCCTGCGCTGCGCTGAGACGGCTCACGGGAGAGCTCATGGGTGATTCCCGTTTATTAAGCAGAGGTTCAAACTCCGGTCCGAACAACACTGGCCACGAGCTTTGGGCTCTGCTCTCAAGGAGAATATTTATTTATATAGCATATTTTATTTTAGATCAACTAGAAAAAATTTTTAATTTATAAAGTTTTGTTTTGAACTGTAAGTCAATAACAATTGGCCGAAGTAGAGTCAATGGTGAAAGTCTTTGCGCGAAGAGACCCCGCCCCATTTTGGAGATCTCCGGTCTGCAGTTATACCTACTTGGATGTATTTTCGATATCATTGTCGGTAGTGTACCGTTTTTGGAAGTGAAAAAAGACAGTATAATTTACAGTGAATAACCATAAACTGACATTCCCAAAATTCCGTGCATTACATTTCAAATTTGATGTTTCTTTTCGTTGAAATAACTATGTTTCTTAGTTTCTTCTTATCAGTTTTGTACATTAGGATTGTATGTTACATCCAATGTTGTTAAATTAATTATTGCATTATTTCAGTATCATGGGCGTTACCATGATGGTGTTTAGTGTTTGTGTGAATAGGGCCTTGCGCCACAGGAAACCTTTAATAGTACCAGGAACTAATTGTGGAAACTACCAATTTTTCGCGACGTTTTCGCACCGCCGGAACTGGGTGTGTGATTTTAGTACCGGACTGCCTTTTTTTGAGAACCAAATTAGCTCATACTCCGGAGCAGGGTCTAACCAGGCAACTGGTACTAATCGTGACGTAAGTTGACATTGATTGGCCAAATGCGTATGAAAGCACCCTCGCCCGCCATGATTTAAAACGCAATCTAAACATACTGTAAACATTGTGTCAACTTATTTCACAAGTATGGAGAACAGCGATAGATGAACAGACGCTGAAATGCAGGCACTTGTAGCAAATGTAGCAATGCCAGTTGTCGTTGGAGATTCTTATTCCTCCTTCCCGTTCTTTCAATCGCTTTAAGCAGCCTATACGTCGACATTTCATGTCCATTATTGTGAAACCCACGAGACACAACAAACACAGCTCCAAACACAGCGTCCTCCATCCTCCTGTTGTTAATTTTGTTCTTCTTTGTTTCCGTTTTTGAACGCCGCGCACAAATGACGTCGGTGTAGACCGGCTTACATCACTTTTTAGTACACACTGTCTGTGCGAATGCAACTCTTTAAATGGTACTGGGAAATAGTTCGCGCAAAATCGTCCCAGTACTTTAGTACTGTACATTTAGTTCTGGAACTAAAGTGGTGCGAAAGGCCCTATTGACACTGTGCACCTTCTATATATGTTATTATTTAAAAGCTGCTTGTGATGGGCTTTGGTTCATCATGTGACTTTCTCATCACCACCAGCATTTGGTGGTTATCGGTGTATTACAAAGGTACAGAACAGATTTCAGTACTTCAATAGGTTGGTATATTAACATTATATCAGTTAATGAAATTATGGTATTTAACTGTAAATTTAAGTTAAAACCGTAAAACCTAAAATGTTGCTACCATATTTTTTACGGTAAAATTCCGGCAACCACAGCTGCCGTTTTTTGCCGTACATTTTACTGAATTTTGTTTACAGTGTAGGTCTACTCAAAATTAAAAAAGAAATGAAAAACACTGCGAAAAACTATGGAAACTTGCATGAGTGTTATGTAAATTGCAAATGCTTTAGTCACTGAAACAAGGAGCAGAAGCCTCTGGAACAGTGCTGTGTTTATGTAAGTCACAAAAAGACACTGTGATATTTTAAATCATGTCCTGGTCTGTTGACATTACTTTGTGAAGGCTTCCATAATTCCCACTGGAATAAACAAAGAATACTTTTTTTTCTCCTTTTCATTTATAGCTCCTAAGGGCTACATGGATAGAGGATACATATCTATAACCAAACCCACTACAAATAGATTAAAGCATAACAAAAAACAATAGCAAAAGTTATTCTCCATTAACAAATACAATAAATCTGTGCCTAGGAAACAGACCCATAGTTTAATACTGATAAAAACAGAATAATATTTAGCTTAAATTCATGTATTTGGTTCCCTACAAAACCAACACATAAGCTAACTTTCAGACCAGAACACTGACAGCATATACTTCTACTTCAAGCCTTTAGTTTACTCTATCCAAGTCCTTGCCACTGCAAATAGGCTACACAAACTAATAAATTAAAAAAGATTACATCACTGAGATGGTGAGGGAAAGCAGAGCACAAGCAAAAGGTATGGTATGGTATGCACTTGAAAAAGGGTTTCTTAATCAAACAGCAGACCTCATCTCTCTGTACAATGTCTTTACGTTTATCCTGTCTTTGTCTCACAGCTGTCTGCTGTGTTAAAGGGTTAGTTCACCCAAAAATGAAAATTAGCTTGTGTTTTACTCACCCTCGAGGCATTCTAGGTGTTTATGACTTTCTTCTTTCAGACGAATCAGTCAGAGTTATATTAAAAATTGTAATTGATCTTCCAAGCTGTTTAATGCCACTCAGCAGGTGTTGCAGTGGAACAGTCCACGAGTCGTCAAATTTCAAACGTAATAAACACTTTTATATCACTTCCGCCAACTGTCATACACGGAAGCCGTTCCAGGAGATGACGTAGCATGTCGGCGTTGCATGATTAGCGACGAAAGCAGAGAGAGAACAAAACAAAACGCCAGTCACGTATTAGAAGCACAAAACGAGGATTTGCAAAGAAAAATGTTGGAGGATTTCGATACAAACCAAGAGGAGACTGGTTCCCTTTCGATTATACACCACCCGTCATTCAGCAGTGAAACTGCAGGTTTATGGTTCGTGCAGTGCTTAAAAAACGAACCAATGACTAGGCAGTGGAGCTGCACAAGCCTATGGTGACGAAGCCTGCCAAGCCTGCCAAAGCCTGCCAGAATGGGCGGGGCATCTGGCTATATAAGTGGGCGTTCGCCACAGGATTCTCAGAT
Source organism: Sinocyclocheilus anophthalmus (assembly GCA_018155175.1). Classification (NCBI taxonomy): domain Eukaryota; kingdom Metazoa; phylum Chordata; class Actinopteri; order Cypriniformes; family Cyprinidae; genus Sinocyclocheilus; species Sinocyclocheilus anophthalmus. The sequence goes on along the minus strand of JADLZN010000559.1, from coordinate 522,119 downwards.
TTCTTCTCCTTCAGCGACGACTCTACGCTCATCGCTGATCCTTAAAGCCTGATCCTGGATTGAGACCTCCCTGCTTGGCTGACCGGCTCTCTTCGCGCCTCAGCATCTCAGCAGTTCCGGTCCTGTTCCCCTGCCGCCATCCGGCGATACTGAAAGAGCTTATTTCTAGCAGGTAAGCCCTAAAATCTTTTTAAAAGAGCTAATTCTAGCGACGTTGTTGCAAATGTTGCGCTGCGAGTGTGGCTCGTGCAGGGAATATTGCACGATGCAGAAGGGCAGTGAGTGCCGTCACCTGTCTGGGCAGCCCCCATGCAGAGACTGCTCACTCACTGAGATGGAATGCTCTCGTTGAAGCATGAGTCTCGCCCTTCTCCACTCGCGGACCACTTTCACTGAAGGCAGCCCCGCTCTCCCGTTTCTCCTCTCTCAGCAAGCCTCGGAGAGAGAAACGGCGAAGCCTGGGAACTAAGCAACTGGGTCTGAGCGATCTCACGCCGACACAGAGCCTGCGTACTCACTCTCCCCGCTGCGCTTTGATCCGAGTCTTGCACGTAAGGATCAGTGTCCCTCTTTACATCGAGCGGCTCTATCTTCCTAAGTAGATCGGAAGGGGGGGGGGCAGGGGGGGGGGGATGATGCCAGTGGCCGCTTTGACTGTGTGTGTCAACTATGACTGCGCTCACCGACACGGGGTCTGACTGTTACCACGAAAGCAGTCTGCACCGGTTCGTTCGCGGAAGGCGGCCCCGCCTCCCCGCTCTCATGTTTCTCTCTCCCAGCTTCCTCGGAGGAAGCAACGGCGAGCTCGAAGGTTGTGCGATCAGGCAGAGCAATTTCATGCTGACACACATCAGGCGTGTTTAATCTGCCAGTGTGTGTTACACATGAGAATCAGTGATCCTCGTTCACAAGCAGCTTAATCCTCCTGGGCAGCAGATTAAAGCAAAACGCCTGCAGATTCGATGTGTGTGGGGTTCACGGAGCCCCACCCAGCCTCACCGTGCTTGTGTTTCTTCCTCCCAGTACCGGGGTAGAAATTATGACTCGCTGTATATAACGCATCAGGTTTTGAGTGATTTATTTAATGCTCGGCAAGCCCCACATGCACACTCTCCACGCAGATCTTTGATCTGCCATGCTGTTTTGTTTACACCGAGGGGATCCGGAGCCAATCATTGTTCGAGCGGATCTCAACTTTGGACTGTGTGGAGCAGAACGCTGTCACAAATGATTCAATCGCTGACAGCTTTGTATTTTGAAGTGCCTCTCTCCTGGGCCACCAGACCACGCTGAGGAGCACTGCTGAGACGACTGCTTTACACGAGAGCTCATGTCTCGCTCTGCTTTGCTCGCGGCTTGATTTTTTCAATGAAGACGGCCCCGCCCCTCCCCTCTCGCTAAGAGCAGATTTGAGAGAATGTGTGCACAGGCATTTGTGATTATGACAGAATGTGTACACATAAAGTTAATCAAAACGTCTCTTTCAACAATGGTTTGATCTTTTTAGGCGGATTTAAAGAGAATGCTGTCACTAATGATTATTCTCACTGACAGCTTCAAATTGAACGCGTCTAGGCCACGCCCACGCTGAGGCTGCGTGCACGGGCTGACTGCTCTGCTATGAGAGCATTAAGTCTAGCGAAACATTCTTTGAAAGCATTTTCAGGGAAAGCAAATTTCCTCTTCTGAGTGTGGGGTCTGCATACGGTGACCAGCCTCTGAATTTAATCCAACCCCTCGTCACATGGGCTGAGGCCTGTCGGGACATCCCTGTAGTGCCAATCTGGGTGTTGGAGATAATAAAATGAGGTTATTCACTGCAATTTGCTCAAAGACCCCTGCAATTCAGCTGTGTGGTTCCCACCTTGGTTTAGAGCAAAGACGCACACGTCCTGCACTCCGAGGTGATTAATTTGCTGGCGATAGGAGCCGTAGAAACTGTTCTCCCAGCTTAGAGTGAGTCAGGCTTCCACAGCCGCTAATTCCTCGTCCCCAAAAAGGAGGGTGGCCTCCGGCCCATCCTCGATCTCAGACACCTGAATCACGCCCTCATGAAAAGGTCGTTCAGGATGACTATGCTGAAACAGCTCATTGCGCGAATTCGCTCAGGAGACTGGTTCTTTTCGCTGGACGCATACTGGTCCCTGCACTTTGCATTTCCCCAGATCGCTCTGATCCCACAGGTAATCAGGCGAGTAAGGGAACAAAAACACAAGGTGCTACTGGTGGCCCCCCTTTGGATGAACCAGCTGTGGCTATCAGAGATAACTCAGCTGTTGGTAGCGGCCCCTTGGCTTGCTCCAAGCTCGCACAAAAGACGGGCTCTTCCTATCTTCAACGCGTACGGGACAATATGGCATCCTCGGCCCGACCTATGGGCCCTGCACCTCTGGCCGCTCGACGGGAGCCTTTAAGCCTCCCAGAGTGAGTCTTAAACACAATATCAGAGGCTAGAGCCCCTTCTACGAGGTGCCAATATGCCTTAAAGTGGTCTTTTTTCTCCGCTTGGTGTCTAAACCTCGGCAAAGACCCTCATACTTCCGATTTGACAGAGGTGTTGTCATTTTTGCAAGAGCTGCTGGATAAGGGCCGTTCCCCTTCCACGCTCAAAGTCTATGTGGTGGCTATAGCGGCCTCTCATGCCCTTGAGGGCCAATCGGGGGGCAGAAACAGCGCAGTCATCCGCTTTCTAAGGGGTGCCAGGAGGCTGAATCCGCCTCGTCCCCCTACCGTCCCTTCATGGGATCTGCCCACTGTGCTGAGGGCCCTGTAGGGCCCCGCTTTCGAGCCGCTACAGTCTGCCAACATTTGTTCGCTATCGCTGAAGACTGCTCGGCTTCTAGCACTGGCATCAGTAAAGCGAATAGGGGACCTGCAGGCACTCTCTATTAGCCCTGCCTGCCTGAAATTTGAGCCTAATGAATCTAAAGTCGTCCTGAAACCAAGGCAAGGTTACGCACCTAAGATGCTCTCCACTCCGTTCAGAGCACAGGTCATTATGCTCTCCACGCTTCAACTGAAGAGGACAGAGAACTATCTCTGCTCAGCCCCATCAGAGCTCTGAGAATCTATATTGAGCATTCCACCCCCTACAGGTGATCGTAAAAACTCTGTTAGCTTCGGTAACCACACCAAAGGGCTTCCGGTTATGAAGCAAAGACTCCATCTCGCTAGCATACTCTTCTTTGGGCCTTCAATGCGCCAGTGGAGTACGGTCCCACTAGACAGAGGCAGCGCTCGTTCTTGGCCAGGTCGTGGCGTGCCATCGTGGATATTTGTGAGGCAGCACGGGATGGGCCGCGCATGTTCAATTCGCAAGGTTTTAAATGGAAGTACGCAGTGCAGGACGGGGGGTCTTTACGCTTGAACTTAGTGACTGTGCTGCGTAACAGATCTGGAAGAGAGCCCTTGCCGGTATCTTGCTAAGCTCTCGGAATTGTTCACCTTTAGTTCTCGAACCCGGGTGTGTCGAAGTTACAGGGAGTACTCTGGACGATTAACCAGGAGGGTCTGTGACCAGGAAGCTCAGCCGTCTTCTTCTTGCCTTGGGTTGTTGTAACTTCTCTATGGGCATTGGGTGCTTCTGACGTTGATACTATGTAAGAAGAACTACTTTGATTCAGTCGAAGTAACGGAGAATCCTGTGGCGAACGCCCCGCTTATATGCTAGATTGCCCCGCATATTCTGGCGGGGGGCTTTGTCACCATAGGCTTGTGTAAGCACCCACCTGCTAGCCATAGTCGTTTGGTAATACACTGCACGAACCAAATGGCCGTGCAGTTTCACTGCGTGAATGAAGAAGGGTTCAGTTCAGGAGAAAAAAGGCTTTTTTCACATATGCGTCTTAAGCAAGACGCAGTAAGAGTGAAGTAATAGAGAGGAGTACCGAGGTTTACGTTAGTAACCGTGTACGTTTTCCTTTGCTAAAGTAAGAAAACTTTGCTTCCTTTGCTCTTATAAACAAACTCGCGAGACTAGCATATGTCAGAGGCGCGCTCTGCGCATACGTGCTGCGTCATCCGTCGGAACGGCTTCCGCGTATGACAAATATCAGAAGTAAAAGAAAAGTGTTTATTACGTTTGAAATAAGGATATTTTTCTTACAAAAACACATGGATTCGCTATAGGAGGCCTTTATTCACCCCCTGGAGCTGTCTGCAGCTCGTTTTATTATGAATGCTTTAGTTGAGACTCGTGGGGATTGTTCAACTGCAACAACCCGCTGCTGGCCACTGACGAGCTGGAAGAGCCGAAGGAACATGTTTAATATAACTTCGACTGGAGTAGTCTGAAAGAAGAAAGTCATATACACCTAGGATGCCTCGAGGGTGAGTAAAACACAAGCTAATTTTCATTTTTGGGTGAACTAACCCTTTAAGGCTTGCATGCCGTCTAAAGCGACCTAAGACTCCTACATGAAAATATCAGAAACAATTTTTTTGACTACAAAACAATTCAGTTTCACACCAAATCTGAGTGAATTTTCAGCATAATCTGAAAATAGGTATCAGAATGAACTATTCAGCTTACAAACAATTAAATAATTAAATCATGAATCAGAATAAATAAATATAAACAAACAAACAAAAAACTTAAAGATGGATCATATGCCATGCTATTTTAGAATTAGAGTGAAAATATAGGCATCCATTTCATTCATGGGTGTCAGATAAAAAAAAAAGTAGTGAGGTGTGGCACAGTCTAATACATTTTTATATCACATGAATATTAATTCATATTAAATTATGCACAAATAATTTAATAATCTTCTGTTTGTCTAAATGGTCAAATGAACAAAAATCCTCATTCCTATCGCTGTCTTAAAAAAACATTGTAAAATCTCTTAAAATGCAAGTTTGCTTCTCATATATTTTCATATTTACACATTTTTTCTAGAAAACTTACTAAAAATTCTGTTTTAAGCACTTAATTTGATACTGTATGCAGGGTCCTTTTTTAGGTTTCAAACCTAAATTGAACAATGTTCAAAAAACAAAGCATTGGTATAAATCATAAGTAATGCTTTTAAATAGAACCACTTTTTTTTTTTTTTTTTTTTATTACATTTACACAGTTAAAAGAAATACAAATAATGATGATACGTTATCACCATGTTATTTTTATATTTATCTCTTGTAATTCTTTTGTCATGTAATTTAAAAAAAAATCAGATCAGTATAAATCTCTGTTTTTTTCTCTTCTTGTCACACCAACACAATCTTTTTGATAATACAGCATGAATACAGCCAATCCTGACAGCAGAAAACTCCCGAGGCCCAACCTCAAATGCTGCAACATTTTCTGAAACTCGAAAGTGATTTGAATCAAAGGATTTTGAATATATGACAATACATGATGACAAGAAGTGGCTTCTTTTAAATAAACTTTAAAGTTCCTTATGATGGTTATAAGTCAAATTAAGGACAATTCTACTTTTGTTTCAGAAAGGTCGAAGAAATATGCCACCCAGTGAAAGAGGAGTGACTGGTGGCCGGCAACCTTACAGCGCTCACGTCAACTCTTCCTGTCATTGTGACTGGCGGCCCATATCAGGAAGAGGCAAAACGAGACTATTGTGGGATCAACCAATCAGAGACTAGCATGAGATTGGTGCCCTTTTCGGTTTTAGAAAATTTCTCCTGCACTAGCTTCAGAGCTGAATACAGATTCACTGATAAAAAAGGGACATCAAACAGTGACTTCTCATTTAAATAAAGATAATATCAATCCTCAACAAATCCTCAGTCAAATGCTGCCCAAAAGGCAAAACCAGCATACACAACATTAAATATATATATACCATTATGTTTTCATAATAGGGTGTTTTTTCCACTATGGGCAGTTTTATGTCTATTCACATTTATGTTTGTTTTATTAAAGTCTTGGAAAATGCTTACCAAGATCTTCCTTCTTCTGTTATTATTATTTTTTTTTTTTGAATTTCATTATTGTATTTTTGTTACCTTTCGAATGCAATTTTTTTTTCTTCATTTTTTTTGGCTACATTTTGTATTTTTATTTTTCCCTCATCACAGACCTAGATTTTCAATCCTAAAATATGAGAACTCATTAAAAAAAGGAATCATTACATTTTTAAAAACAGAATAATATATACAAAAAATGAAATTAATTAATACAAATTCAATATTTATTATGCAAAAACTACTCAAAAATTACTTGCTTTTTATCAATTTATTGTGGCATCATTTCCACCAGGACCTACAATTTAGCCACTAATAAAGTTTTTATTATTTTTTTTTTAATTTTTTTTTACAAAGATGTAAATGTCAAATAATAATAAAAAAAGTGTAAAAAAAATATCTTTAATTGTTTTAATGTTTTGTTATGTGTAATTTAATTTTGTGGATATTTAAAAATGTAATCCGAAATTAGATTTGGCTAAACACGGAAGTGTCTGCGTATTTATTTCTAATCTTCCCTGGCAAAATTAGCTTTGGCTAAACAACGGAGTCTGGTATTTTATTCTAAAATGTCACATCTCAAATTGGAACAATACTGTGTCAGAAATGACATTTGTTGGCCCTGTTTCTGAAGTTTCCAAAAGAGCCCAGAGTTGAAGAAACAACCAATAATAATATTGTGTATGTGGATCGACACACACACATACATGAATATTAGTTTGCACCTCACCTCAGCAGGCCTTTCGGTAGCTCTGAGCGGGCTGTGTAGAAGGCGGCATCCGTCCTTGGCCAGTCTCTGGACCATCTCCAATCGGCTGATATCCTCTCTATCGCGTGTAGCAGTTCCAGGGCCCTGCTGCAGTGCAGGGGACACAGAAAACACATACCTCAGGCCACAGTCCCACGCCATGAGACTGCAACACACGCAAGCAGGGAGCTCTCAAAGTCACTGAGAGTTTGACAGCCCGTCTAGCCGTCTTTACTCAGGTGAGACTCAAAGCCCCTGACTGTGAGTTAGCTGAAATGGTCACGCTAGTCCTGAGGGTTAAATGAGCTCCAGACGCACGCAGTCGTACAGGAGGAAAGCTTCAAAAAGTGAAGCCTTAGAGACAGTGTTGCCTGAGGGGGAGAGTGAACCTGACTTTTCTCTTTCCTTTGCCTCGCTATCTTTCTCTCTCTTACGCACATAGCCAGGGTGGGGGCGACCAGGAAACATCTGGCAGTCCCTCCAATCCTGAATAGGAAGTATTGCAATCTCCAGAAATCGAGCAGAAGGGCCAGCATGGGGTCTAGGAAGGCAGGTTACTGATGAGTTTACCCATCATGTGAAGTAAAATGCTACAAGTGATTCATGAGGTCAAGTGCTAGCATTCACCATCCTAATATTATATGGGGCAATGACAAATAAGAGTGCCCACAATAAAGAAAAATCATCTGAAAATCTAGGTTAAAACACATGTACAAGTTTTAGAAATGTACTCTTTGCATGCTTGTTTGTTTCATATGATTTTGAAAAATAAATATACAATTTTCAGTAAAAGTTTCATTGTAGTGATATATATATATATATTTTTTTTTCAAAAGACTTTTTAAAAAATGCTATGAATTATTAATACATAAATACCATTAATATTTTTAGGAGTCACACCATATGACATTATATAACGTTAACTATTTTTGCCTCGTCATAAAAAGGTAATCATCTGATCTTTTAAGAAAGTTCCTAACTTGAATCTGGAGGGGTCCTCTTTATGATATAATTTCCTGTTTTGATTATGTTTTTCTGCATGTTGGTTGAACCACATAACTTGTCTTTTGCATCACATGACATCAGATTTGTGTGGACAAAGCTTTTTAATATTTAAAGTTGCAGTATTTTTTTTAAAATATGTTTTCTAAATATTTTTATTTAATATAAGTAATGCGTTTTTATGCAATTACTTTACTATTTTCAGTGTTAAAGTATTTAGTTTAGTTTAGTTTTTTTTAATTTAGGCAAATTGTATATATATATATATATATATATATATATATATATAACAAAAAACAAGCAGCATCTGCAAACAAATTATCCAATTTCTAACAAATCACTAAACTTTTTTTGCAATAAATTTTATGGTAATTTTAGTGGATATATGAAATCAGTTCCCCTCAAAACTGCAGAATAACACACAGATCAGCCTACCAAAATAGCCTAAATAGTAACTAAACAGAAGTCTAGAATATAAATGCAGCAATCGAGGATGTATCCTATTTCGATTTCCTGCTCCATTTAAACACAATGGCAAATACCACACGCCCAGAGAAGAAACCTGTGACCTCATTCTCTGAAGTAAGAGAAGCAGGGAGGAATTTGTCCTGAACACACTCAAGTATTTCCATATCAACTCAGCTGGCTATATAAGGAATCAAACCTCATGCTAGACAAATTCGACACAAGCAAAGACCCTGACATTCTTCAGCACTGCAGTGTAGCGATGAATATAGAAAACAATAGACCGTTAGATTGAACTATACTAATTGCATAAACCTGATAAGAGGGAATTACCAGAAAAAGGCAAAATGATAAGCTATTGAGATAACATAACCAACCATGACAAAACAAATATCGATGGGAACTCTCAAATACAATAAGGCTAATGGAGCATTTTCTTTCATTAGAGATTCAGAATCACTTCATCCATGAAATATTACCAGAACAAAAGCTCATGCTGCATGTGAAAATCTAAGTACAGTTTACAGCAGCAGTCTTCCTCTGGTGGGTCATGATGCAAAAATTGGTTGTAGTAGGCATGCTCTGACAGGGTCAAACACAATGCTGAACGTAATTAGACGCATAATCATGCATGGTTAGACATAACTTAGTTTTGTTTTATTTCAGTTAAATAAGTGCATCATTTGAAGTAAATAAGTGTGAATTTGAAGTGCACTTTTTTGGGGGGAGTTCACAGCGAACACAATACTTAAGGCCTGTTCACACCAAGGACGAGTTTTGTGTCATTTGTTGTTGTCCTAAAAAAACAAACAAACAGACTGATATCTAATGTTGGTCAATATATTGGTTATGGACATAAATAAATAATTATAAATAAACATAAATAATTATTGGTTATAGCAGCCCAAAATCTGTGCCGTTTTATAGTACTCTGAAAAGATGGTGTATATGTTACAATCTGTACAGCCCTGCCTTTGAAACATCATTCCTTGTGAAGCTCTGCTATTTAGCTGTCTTGATCACAGTCCCGTCAGATGTGCTGCAGTGAACCATCAGCTATTAAAACCACACTGTGGAAAAGCTGAGAGCTTCATAGTCAGGCACATGGCTCTGTCCTGACACACAGTTATAGAGTATCCTTCTATCTCCAATCAAAGGCTCTTTCTGCCAGTTCAAGGGCTTTCTACTGATGACTGAGCTGCGGGAAAGCGGTGCTCAATCAGGGGACAGATGGACAGCCCTGGACAACCTGGACAGCTGTTGAGCTCAGCAAAACATACATGCACACCAGCACATACACACACTTTCACTGTTAAGCCCATTGCCTTTAAATCTGTTTTCTCATTACCTTATGCACAGCAGGACTGGGAGAGGATCCTGGGGTGTTGGTGTTCTGCTGTGGACTGCTCTCCTCCATCACTGGAAAACAAGAAATGTACAGCTGAGAAGCAGTGGAGTGTGATGAACTGTCTGGCTTTGCGCTTTTCGGTAACACTTTACTTGAAGGGGTGTGCATAAGACTGACATGACACCTTCATAATCATGACATGACACATGTCATGAATATGAAGGAGGTTTTATGCATGTTTATGACAACTGTCATTAAGTGTCATTAGCTCAGTTATGTCATTTTTAATGCAAATATGACATTATTTGACCTAACCCTACCCCTACCCTTACCCGTAACCATAGCCCATAACAAAGACATCTCAAACAATGTCATCTTAGCATTAAAAATTACATAACTGAGCGAATGACACTTAATGACAGTTGTCACAAACATGCATAAAAAAACATCATATTCATGACATGTGTCATGTCATGATTATGTAGGTGTCATGTCATGATTATGAAGGTGTCATGTCAGTCTTATGCACACCCCTTCAGGTAAAGTGTAACCCGCTTTTCTTTAGAGCAATATACAGTGGGGAAATATTTATTTTTAGAGAGGATCTGTAAAAGAGGAGCGGATCAAAATCTCTCCTGAGATGTGTGCAAACCTGGTGACCGACTACAAAAAACGTCTTACCTCTGTGCTTGCCATCAAGGGTTTCTGCACCAAGTACCAAGTCATGTTTTGCTTGGGGATCAAATACTTATTTCACTCACTGAAATGCAAATCCATTTCTAACCTTTATATAATGTTTTTTTCTGGATTTTTTGGTTGGTATTCTGTCTCCATACGTTAAAATAAACCTACCATAAAAATTACAGACCCTTCATTTCTTTGTAAGTGGGCAAACTTACAAAATCAGCAGGGGATCAAATAAATATTTTCCCCACTGTACAGTAGATTAATGTTCCAGTTCATGTGGAACACTTAAACTTGCACTATCAAATAAATAAATACAATGAAATCGAATACTATTTTATAGCAATAGTTCAATTTATAGTTAAGTTCAATTTGTTAACTTCAGTTGAAACATGTCACCTTTTTCACACTTTTTTTGTATCCTCTGCAAATACCACAGGTGACATGCAGGTCATAGCTTTAATCGAGCTGAGTGGTCACTAAAACTATTTCACTGAAGTTCAAGTTATTTTTAAGTTCAAAAGTGGTGCTGTCCGAATAGGTGAGCTGTTTACTCGCCTACTGAAATAATTGTTTATTTCCACTTGTTTGACCCATTCATGTGGAATTCTAGACCAGTTATGAACATGATAGGCAGGCGTTATTACACTGACAGGGTAATCGGCCAATCACAGTGATGTGGAGGCACTGCTTCCTCTCATTTGACTTGTTGCCTGTATTTCTTTTCCCCATAAACACCATGCTCAAATGAGAGGTCAATTAGAACACAGTGTCCTTCTCAAGGTGCTACTTTATAAAAAAGAAGTGATTTAGAGCTGCCAACAGTTCATTCTGTACCTATTAAAAGATCAATTCATTGTATGGTCAGTTCTTCTTTTAGCAGGCAGATTAAAAAAAAGAAAGCTAACAGGATATCTGCAGGATTTTTAAACTCAAATTTAAGACTTTTTAAGACCTGCACAAATAAAATGAATGCCATATGAGCGGGGTAGGGCAATGTGTATGATAACATATAATGACTGTAAAAAGCATGATTTACAGCTCAGATTCATATTTTCACAAAACAAAAAGTTTTATAAAAATGATAAACTTCACATTTCAGCCTTTAAACCATTTTTAAGAAAAGTCAAAAGTATCAATTATTATTTGAAACAATTAATATCAATCAATTGATATTATTAAGCCATACTGCAAATCTTGTCTTTCCGTTCCCAAATTTAAGCCCTCTTGAAATCATAATGAAAGCAGCACTATGTAACTTTTGGCGCTCTAGCGGTTAATAAACAGAACTGCACACATCCCGCGGAAGAACATTCCAACCGGAGCTACTTCTCTAAGTTTATGTCTATGGCGATTCACGCAGGTATGTGTTACTCCGCAGCGGTGACGACCCGACCAGGCTACAATAGTCCAAATATAAGTACTTATTATAAGTGTACCGCAGATATTCGGAATAAGACAAAAACGAGGTTTGGAAGATTAATTCATGTATGATGTACTCGCTCATTATATACATTTAGCAAATTTTGAACACAGAAAAAGTTACATAGTGCTGCTTTAAGACTTTCTTGTACCATTTAAGACTTTTTTATGGCCTTAAATTTGATACAACTAAATTTAAGACTGTTATAAAACCCTGTTATTCTTTTAGCACGACTGCCTTTGATTTCCCAACTGTTGTATAATTAATTTGAGGATCCATAAAAACTTTCAAATGATCAGTTCGTGATCTGACTGCACTCTTCCCAAATTCGTGTGTTCTGATGTAGAGACTGTGCATTGAAACCCCACAGCACACGCCATATTATGAATACAAATGTATCCAATCCATCAAGCCTCTGAAAGGAAATATTAGTCACTTATGAGGGGAAGTCCATCTGCTGTCTGGCCATAGGTCTGTGCATTAGTAAACCAGGTGTGTAATGGAGGTGTTTAACTGTGCTTAGTGGCCCATAAAAACTACATGTCCTATGGGGCCGTCCGATGTGGCAGCCCCTGTTCTGCTCAGGCAGAATATAAATGGAGCTGGACTGGAATTTGTGCCACTGTGATCATGTGACATGCATTACTATTGTCAAATACTATTATCATTTTATTAGTATTATCAATGTTGAAAAAAGTTGTGTACTACATGAATGGCAAATACTGTTTAAAATGATGCACACTTACATCTGATGAGGGCTGTAATCATATGGCCAAGAAAAAGCTACTTAATTCTATTTAAGGTTGATGACAAACATATCTGTGAATAAAAAGAAAAAGCTGATCATCTTAAACCTTACATAAATATAATATTCTGTCAAACTTCATCTGGCAAACTTCTGGTGATTATGCATAGATGTGGCCTAAACACCACCACAAGCTAAAGATCTAGTTCATTGATTAAGTCGACAAACTGAGCATCTCAACTGTTCAGCTGAACACAGCAATACAAAGGTTCAGGAGAAATTTATAGTGAGCATCATCAGTTCCCCAGGGTGTCCGATGCAAATACATTTTTTTTTAAATGTAATAAAACTGCTATTTTTATATTATATATTTGGAAAACTAAAGTCATGTGGTATAACCAACATGCAGAAAAAAAAGAAAATATCATAGAGAGAACCCAGGCAGATCCTTACAAGTGTGTGTCAAGGTTAATAAGCCTTAAAATATCAGATAATTTGACATTTTTATGAAGAAAAAAAACAAGGTTAATTCAGATTGAAAAGTGTCATGTAGTGTTTTTTTTTATCATTCATTTATTTTCATCAAAGAATACTCAAAAAAACATTGTGGTTTCCACAAAAATAGTAAGCAGCACAACAGTTTTCAACATTAATAATAAGAAGAATAACTGATAACACTAAATAACAATAACAATAAACACTAAATCAGCATATTAGGATGATTCCTGAAGGATCATGTAACACTGAAGACTCGAGTAATAATTAATAGGAATATATTTTTAATTTAAAATTTATTCAAATAGAAGTTATTTTAAACTAATTATATTACAATGAGTCCTGTTTTGCAACTAAAATAGTAATATTTAAATAATAATAATAATAATCTTTTATTGTGAGACTGAACTGTTAAAAACGCAAACATTACCATTTTAGACTGACTGTGCTGGCTAGAATACTAGCAAAACTCCAAAATAATGTCCCAAATCACAATAGATTAATCAGGCCATATGGAAGTGCAGACAGAGGGACCTAAAAAAACAGGTCAGATCTGGCTAAATATGGACATCCTGCCTAGACAAAGCCATTAGGACAGAACCTGACCGACTTTCCCAGCAGACAGGAAATGATCCAGAGGGACACGACCTATAGCTCAACTTCCATTTACATCCATTGACCCCTGCTTACATACTGTTTACCAAAGTGCTAAACATCATTGATCTGGGCGAGTGAGGCCAGAGCTGCATGATCACAAGCAATGTTCCCTCTAATTTTTTTCTTGTGGCGCAAAACTTTTCTCTATTGGGTGGACATTTCGGCCACTTGATCAAAAACATTCTTTATACCAGACCTGTATAAAGCACACACAAAAAAAGTGTGAAACTTTTAACTTTAATGTGCTATTTATATTTGATTTGACCCTTGATGTAACTAAATGATGCACATTTTAGGTTATCTGAGTTTGTTTTTTTGTTTTTTACAGTGCTGTGTTAACAAAAATTATATATAAAAAAACAAGAATTGAAAGAAATCTAATGCAGTACAATTCAATTCTTTATAATATAATGTAATATAATATAACATAACTAATATGAAAAAATTAAGCAGTTATTGCTCATGAATTCCCTTTTAGAAGTCAATATAATATAATATAATATATACAAATATTTTCGATACCTATTTTCAAAAAACCGTGAACGTGAATAATGAAGTATCTAAACATCCCCATGTAGTAGAGTTTGCGCACTACTACACCTGTGTGTGACTGTAAATGTCTGAGATTTGTTTACTGTTCTGTGCCCATCATCCGCTATTTCCACTACTTAATCAAGCCACTCTTCTTTAAAATATGATGACGTTTTATTTCACATGTCATTGCGTTGGCTCTCGATTTGAGCTATTTCATCCACAACCATTAAAGTATTCGATTTCTACAGTAACTCATTTGGCGCACATCATTCTCTTCCTATGAAACCTGTAAACTACATTCACCGGTTCTATAGTGACGCCAAATCTATAGCAGAGCATTGCAATTATTTCATTTTTGCGTCTGTCCTGTACTATTTCATAGTCCATATTATTTCTGACAGATTTTTAAGTTTTATTCATAAACAATTTTTTTTACATGTATCATTTTGAATTTCTTTTATGTTAAATTTTATTTAATTTATTTTAATGTTATAAGCAACGCATTTTTATAGTATTCATATAGTGTTATACATAAAAGTTATAATTTCGTTTTAAGAATATATAAGTAATGTTATATTTAATATTTATTTTAGGTATGAAATTATAATACATTATTTGACATTAAAGAGATTTGGAAGTTGTGTACACATCTTACAAATCTCTTTACATGTCAAAAATGTATGTATAAAAGTTTTAAAAATATATATCATTTTCGTTTTAAAGATATAGCTATAAGCTATAATTACACTGAAAACTTTAGAACTTTGAAATCTCCTTGTGGAGCTATCAATAATGTTTCAAAACTTTTGGAAGATCCAAAAACAACAAACGCATAATAGCACAAAACAAAAGTGCAGAGGCAGCGGGGGAAGAGGGGGGGGGGGGGGAGGGGAAGGGGGGGGGAAAACAGACGGATAGACGGCATCTTATACTGACATGTCTGTTAAGTGATGAGATATGCTTTGAGAGACAAGTGAAAGGTCAAAAGGAAAGCTCTGTGCAGTGGGGCGACACTCGGAACAGGTTGACTATGTCTGAATATCTGAAAGTGAGACATACAGAGCCTGGAGCAAAAGCATTCATCTGTCCTACACTCAGACAGCTGTACTCTCACATAGACATCTGCTGGTGAAGGCCGACACTGCAGCTGACATTACTACATTAGTATGCTCATGGAGAGATCCTGAATGATGACTGTACATTAGATTCTCTACAATCCCTACAATCATCTACAAGCTGTCCATATCATAGGTCATTGGTTTTGTAAAACATGGTTCACAGATTATACCAAGGCCCATTTGCCTTTTGTAATTTGTGTCTTAAAGAGACAGTTAATAAAATAAAAAAGTGTCATTTACTCGACCTAATGTCGTTCCAAACCTTGTTTCTTCTGCAGTGCAAAATATATTTTACAGCTGTCAAAATATCTTTGATGTTCCACAGAAGAAAGAAAGCCAAAAGCTACTAAAGTGTAACAAGTGAATATATGCAGCTCTTACCTCAAGCCAACAAAAAATCTAAACTTTATGTTCCTAATTCCTAATCATTTTAACCAATAAAAAAGACGGGTATAAAGCAAACAATTCAATTGACTGCTGCAGGGATGACTTTTTGTTGGCCAACCCAGAAGTTAGCATAACCCTAATCCCTCGACAGAAATCCAATAGGATTTTTCCATTGCCTTTTGGATTATTGCAGAGAATAAGAAAAAGTTTATGATTTTTACATAGTCTTCAAAAATGAGCACAACTTATATGATTTTTGAAGCCTAAATAATACAATCACCAGAAATAAAAAGCTAAATGCAGGCTAACAAACTACGAACAAACTACACCATGGCCACATGACTTCAACGTCACCACCATTAAGCTTATAACAACTCTTTCAATTTTAATATTAAATCTACAGCTTGGAAAGACAGAGTTAGAATAGTTTGAAAGAGTGTGTGGAATAGCTGTAAAAGTGGACTAGGGAGTGGGTGACTTTTCCAGTTTGGCATTATATGTCCCAGATAACCTCTTTAGTCCCTTTTAGCCACTTGTTATCAAAAAAATCATCAATGTGGTATTATTCATGGATTTTATGCTGTTCAATAAAACATAAAAATATTTTGAGCTTTGTTTAAATCAGGCATTTAAACAAAACCCATTCAAAATACCCACTGACTTAAAGGGGTCATATGATGTTGCTAAAAAGTACATTATTTTGTGCATTTGGTGTTTAATGATAATGCAATGCGTTAGCGGTTTTTTTCAAGTTCAAAAAACACATGATTTTCCACATACTGTACATTATTGGTACTCCTCTATGCCCCGCCTTTCTGAAACACGTCAATTTTTACAAAGCTCAGCGGTCTGAAAAGCGAGGTGTGCTGTGATTGGCCAACTATCCAGTGCGTTGTGATTGGCCGAATACCTCAAGCGTGTGACGGAAATGTTACGCCCCTTACCATACTGTGATGCCCTGTCCGGCCGGAGTGACGGTTCAATAACATTAAAACCCATTATGAACTAGGCATTTTTTGCATCCAGTGGGGACATAATTACAGATTACAATGACTTATACTGTGTTTTTACGCGTTGCGTTGCATTGAGCTGCGTAAAAATAAAACCATGTCTGCATTTGTGAACAGAGAAACGACAAACAACATGCGCTACTCTACACTATTCAAAACTCGCGTTTGAATCATCAGTGGCAAATCTTTTAAATTAAAACGTACTTACAGTCTGTGAGTCAGAACAGCCGGCATTGTAGTCTACTCCACCAGGATCAGTAAACAGTCCTCCATAAAATGTGCGGCACACATCTGAATATTTGAAGTGTTCTGGAACAGTGTTGTAAAAACAACTTAACCATGATTTCTAGTCGTGTCCTCCTTTTGGAAGGCCAAACAAAGTAGTTTTGCTTTCACAACGAAACACGGCGGGCTAGAGTGAGCGGCGGCCGGAGAGCTAGAGTGAACGGTGGCAGGCGGGCTTGAGAACGGTGCAGCCGGCGGGCTTGCGGCAACCACATGTGACGACCATGGGCTGGACTCCGCTTCGTCCATGGTGAAAGCCAATCTGGCGATCCACAGCGCTAAGTTTATGTATTTCCTCAGCGACCAGGACGGATCAGCTCTAGGTATGATGAAGCGGATATCGTCCTATTTTGGAAGGCCAAACAAAATAGTTCACATTTCAGTCGGTTCCACTCCGAGTCCACGTCGGTGACCGGACGAATTGGGATTATCCGCCCTTAAAGCGACAATCCACTTCGAGTTGTGTAAAATAAAGGAGCCAAGCACATGGCTGCGATGATGCATTCGCTGCCGCTGATCACAGTGTGAGCATTAAAAGGCAGCCGAGTGCAAACACATTGTACCAAGCTTTTCGCTTCGGAGCCGAGCGACAACATCGTTCTGCTCCTACCAAAACTGCTCATGTGGACGACGTCTTAGCGCGCTCTCGGGAGGCTTTTTGTTGGCGGACGGCGCTTCAGCGATGGTCGTTCCTCTGTCGGAGTGGGGTTTTGCGCTTCAGGCTTGCATACAATTCGTGCTGCAAACGGCTGTTTCCCCTGTGCGTCTCAGCACGTAAAAGAGCATTTCCTTAAAGAGAGGAGGTGCCTGCTGGTTCTTCCTCTCTCACCACCCTCGACGGTGGTGCAGCTAAAGGGTATACAAGGGTCCCCCTAGTGGAGCGGTCGGTTGCGATGCAGTCGTGTCCTAATACCGCCTCCACCCGGCAGGGCGAACCGTGCCTCCCCTCCCGGGTCTGTAGGTACTCGTCTGGCCTGTCCGGCGATGCTTATACAGCCTGTGGAGAAGCTGCCTCTGCCTTACATGCTACGGCGTTACTGCACTTCATCAGGCCAAGGCACTAAGGGACCTGCACGAGGGTGGTCATGATCCAGAAGTTCTGAAAGAGCTCCGAACCGCTACTTAGCGACGAAGGTCACCTTAAGTTCTCTGGGTCATGCGATGTCCACACTTGTGGTCCAGGAGCGCCATCTCTGACTGTGTCTGGTTGATATGAGGGGTGCCGACAAAGTTCGGTTCCTTAATGCCCCTGTGTCCCAGAACGGCGTCTCCGGCAGTGCAGTCGAGAGCTTGCCCAGCAGCTCTCGGCTGCACAGAAGCAGACTGAGGGCAGTCGTACCATCTGCCCTGGAGGGCGCATGCTGTATCCACCCGTTTTTTTCACCGGCCACAGTGGCCCAGCCTGCTTGTCGCCGAGGGCAGCCCCCTGTGTCCTCCCCTGCTCCCGCGCCGCATCCACAGCAGTTTCCAGCAAGCGGCGCCATGGAGCTGGGCGTAGGCAGGCTGCCAAACCTATCCAGGCCCCCGTCAAACCTGGCAGTGAGCGAAAGAGCAAGAGGCCCTGGGACGGGTGACCCAGAGAGGGAGGAAGCTGCTCTTTGGGGGATGGTGAAGGCACCTCTCCCTCCCCCGGAGGAGGGCCGGGTGGAGAATCTGGAAAATCTCGACGAGAGAGCGGTTTTCTCTATCTCTGGTTCCCAGGAGGGCACGGAGAATCACGGACGGCCAAACACCGGACCTCACTCATCCTCCTCCTTCGCCAGATGGCAGCAGCGGGCGGTTCGAGAGTATCAACAAAGGCCCTACTCACGCACCCTCTGCCAACCAGTGGAACCAGGTAAGCATTGCACTGCACACTCAGACCCCTCTCCGGTCCACTCACAAGCCGCCCGAGTTGGGTCCCTGCGTTCCACCTCGCTGCTCCACTGCGGGTATGGCGGTGGTTCCGCTGGTCCCGCTTGCCCGGTGTCTGGGTGCCTGGCTAGCGCTACCCAACCCGTCTCATTGGCCTTCTGCAGACATCAGCCTCACTATGCGATTCAGTTTGCCTGCATCCACCAATGTCAGTGGCACTCCGCTTCAACAACAGTGAAGGCGGCGATGCTCCTGTCTTGCGTGGGCGGAGAGCTCGCAGTCCTGTCTTGGTGCGTTGAAGGTGGATGCGATATGTAGTTGTTTTTTTTTTTGACGCTGGGTACTCCGCCGAATATGAATACAGGGCTTTACAGTCCCTTACTGCATTGTACCCAAGAAGGTGGTGGGTTATGACCAATCTTGGATCTGCGTGTCTTGAACCGGGCCCTTCGCCGGTTACCGTTCAAAATGTTGACGCAGAAACGCATCTTCGGGTGCATCCGTCCCCGAGATTGGTTTGCAGCGATCGACCAGAAGGATGCGTACTTTCATGTGTCGATCCTTCCGCACCACAGACCATTTCTGCGTTTGCGTTCGAAGGATAAGCAGTATCAGTACGAGGTCCTGCCTCCGGGCTGTCCCTGTTGCCCCGTAGTCTTCACGTAAGTTGCGGAGGTACCCCTTGTTCCTCTGAGAGAACAGGGCATTCACATTCCCAATGACTGGCTCATACTAGCTCAGTCTCAGCATCAGTTGTGTGCACACAGGGACTTGGTGCTTTCGCACCTCAGCCGGTTGGGCCTTCAGGTCAACTGGGAAAAGAGCAAACTCTCCCCGACGCAGAGGATCTCTTTTCTCTGTATGGAGTTGGATTCGGTCGAACAGACAGCATGCCTCACAGAGGAACGTGCACGGTCGGTGCTGAACTGTTTGAATTTGTTCAAGGGCAGAACAGCGGTCCCAGCTGAAACAATTTCAGAGGCTCCTGGGGAATATGGCAGCTGCAGCGGCAGGAAGCCGGCTTTTGGGGGGGGTTGCTTCATATGAGACCGCTCCAGCACTGGCTTCATGGCCGAGTCCCGAGGTGGGCATGGCAACGCGGCACTCACCGGTTCCAAGTTACACCGGCCTGTCGCCAAACCTTCAACCCGTGGTCAGACCATAGGTTCCTCCGGGCAGGAGTGCCCCTAGAACAGGTCTGTAGGCATGCTGGGGTTTACACGGATGCCTCCACCACCAGCTGGGGTGCCACGTACAAAGGGCAAGCAGTCTTGGGGGTGTGGACGGGCCCCCAACTGCACTGGCACATCAACTGCCTAGAGTTGTTAGCAGTGCGCCTTGCCTTAAACCGTCTCAAAGGGTGCTTACGAGGCAAGCACGTACTGGTCCAAAAGGACAACATGGCGGACCGTTGCTGTCAATAAACCGACGGTGGTCTGCGCTCCGCAAATCGCCCGCCACCTCCTCCTTTAGAGTCAGAAGCATCTGAGGTCGCTTCGGGCCATTCACAATAGAGAGTCTGCTCAACCATCCGGCAGACAAGCTGGGCGAGAATGGAAGACATCCATCCCCAGATGGTAAGCTGTTTTGGAGACGTTTTGGAGCCGCTCAGGTAGACCTGTTTGCCTCTCCAGAAACCTCTCACTGCCAGTTGTTCTCCCTGACTGAGGGGACACTCGGCATGGACGCATTGGCACACAGCTGGCTGCGGGGCCTTCGCAAGTATGCGTTTTCCCCAGTGAGCCTTCTCGACAGATACTGTGCAAGGCAGGGAGGACGAGGAGCAGGTCCTCTCAGTAGCACCGTACTGGCCCAGTCGGACTTGGTTCCCAAAACTGATGATCCTTGCGACAGCCCCTCCTTGGCAAATTCCTCTGAGGAAGGATCTACTAACTTAGAAACAGGGGACCCTGTGGCACCCACATCCAGACCTCTGGAAACTTAATGTCTGGTCCCTGCGGGAGGTTCTAGGTGACCTACCCCAAGAAGTAGTTGACACCATCACTTCAGCGAGAGCACCGTCTACGAGACACGCTTACACCTTGAAGTGGAACCTGTTCGTCAAGTGATGTTCTTCTCACCGAGAAGACCCCCGAGGGGGGGTTTTTTTTGCCTGATCAGGGTCATGCTTTCCTTTTTTTTTAGCAAGGGCTTCCTCCACCCTTAAAGTCTATGTCGCCGCGAAACCATGACCCCGGGGAAGGGAAGTCGGTACAGAAGCATGATCTGGTCATCAGGTTCCTCGGGGGGGCCAGAAGGTTAAATCGTCCCCGGCCCTCCTCTACACCCTCTTGGGACCTGTCTCTAGTGCTCAAAGCACTACAGTAGGGCCCATTTGAGCCTTTGCAGTCAGTCGTGCAAAGGCTCAAATGGGCCCTGCTTTAGTGCTTTGAAAGTTTCTTTTAATGAAAACTCTGCTCCTGCTTGGACTGGCCTCCATCAAGAGGGTAGGGGACCCGCACGCATTTTCGGTCAACGATTCGTACCTAGAGTTCGGGCCGGCTGACTCCCAAGTAATCCTGAGGCCCCGGCCCGGCTATGTGCCCAAGGTTCCCACTACTCCCTTCAGGGATCAGGTGGTGAGCCTGCAAGCGCCTCCCCTGGAGGAGGCAGACCCAGCCCTAGCTTTGCTCTGTCCCGTCCGACATTGAGATCTAGTAGATGGACACAAAGCTTTAGGTCTTCAGAACAGTCTTGTTGTTACGGGGGTCGCAGACAGAAGGGGAATGCTGTCTCTAAGCAGAGGATGGCCCACTGGATTGTTAAATGCGTCACCCGGCTGATCAGGCACAGTGTGGCCCGACCCCCCCCAGCTTAGGTTGCGAGCTCACTCTAATAGGCAGTGTTTGCATGTTCCTGGGCGCTGGCTAGTGGTGCCTTGCTGACAGATATTTTAGAGTGCGGGCTGGGGAACCTCCCAAAAAGGGGCACTAGATTCTATAGCCTATTGTGGAAGCCGTTATTCTCTGGTTCTCACTCAAGGGTAGAGGCGCTGAAAGGCCACGGTTCTGTCGGCTTGGCTAGAAAATTCTCCAGAGTGTCCGTTCTGTATACACTGTCGAGTCCTCCGTCCCTTCGACACCAGACGTTGGCGGAATGTTGGACGCCAGGCCTCACTCGGATGAATGTGAGAAACACCGGTAGAGGGCTGGGTTCCCTATGTAGAGACCTAAGTGGATTCTATATGTGTAAAGTCCACTGTATAGCCTTGAGCCTGTGTTTCCACGGCAGACTTCTGCCATTCCGAGAGGGTTACAATCACCTCCATTATTCCATATGAACCTAAGGAATGTTCATTTGTGTATTGCTTCCGAAACCTCCTTCCGGAAGGATGGGGCTTCCGCAACGTTCATGTCCCAAGTGGTACGGGTACGTTTTCCCAGTGTTATCCAAATCTCACTGAGTGGGTAGTGCTACGAAAACAGTGACTGGTCTGAAGGATGCAGTACTTTCATGTGTCATCATTCCACGCACGACATTTCTGCGGTTCGCGTTTCGAAGATGAGCATATCAGTACGAGGTCAAAAGGGGTGCAGGTGGCTCGCACAGGGCACTGGAAGGGGCAGCATCCATGTCGCTTTGTTCCCAATTCGTCGGTCACCGACGTGAAGTCGAGAGTGACCGACTGAAAGGGCACGTCTCGGTTACGTATGTAACCCTCGTTCCCTGAAAGGAGGGAACGGAGACGTCACGTCCCATCGCCACGGCAGCTGTACCACCGCTGAGCGGCTGGGTCACTGGCTTGGCTCCTCAGCGAAAACCTGGTATGTGTTGCACCGCCTGCCTTTTTATGCTCCCCCTGTGATCAGCAGCAGCTTGTGCATTGGCTCGTTTAGTTAGTTTACACTCGAAGGGGAGGTCTCTCTAAGCGAGGGATCCCGCACTTCGTCGGTCACCGACGTGAGGTCCGTTCCTCCTGCCAGGGAACGAGGGTTAATACATAACCGTGACGTTTCACTTTCACAACGAAACACACAGCGCCTTCACGACATGGCGGCAGCAACAATACTACAGCGAGAATAAAAGTTACGCCCTTCGTTCTTGCATGTGAAAACATTTGGGCAGCGTATGCAAATCTCCACATCGTGACGTGACATGTTGGGGGCGGGTCTAGAACAAGCCATTTAGGTGCATGGTTGACTTCACTTTGATAAAGAATATCTCTTTTGCTTTGAGACTTTAGTCTTTGCAACTTTAACCAGACTTCTTATGCACCAAGAGCCTACACTGAACACTTCAACAAAGAGAAAGGAAAATTTTAATTGCATCATATGACCCCTTTAAGGATGATGAAACAGGAAGTGCTAAAATGCTAACTTGTTTCCAGTTTTTAGGACTCATTCCTACAGCACTCTATTCATAGATTTGTATTAAATCTGAACAGAGGTAGCAAACAGGAACTAGAACTGAAATTCTAAATTGAATTTAGAAAAGTAGAAATTAATTAAAAGAAAATCATATAAGCAGAGCCGATCCTCCCTATACGCAAAAATATGCAAGCTGCGTAGGGCCCCAGAAACACCAGGGGGCACACTTGCTCTCAAAGATGATTTAATTTTAATTTCGTTTTTGAATTTGGCCAGCAGTTATGAAAACATGAATGATCATTTATTTTAATGCAGTGCACTGTCGCCCTTTATACGTAAAAATCAGTCAAATCATGTAATGTGAATGTCGTACAGTCTTGTTCGAGACAAAAAAAAACGAGTTGAAAGCGTACCAAGCCACGGAAGAGACATTGTTTCTCAAGAGCTTTCCGCGAGTGCGTTATGAGATGGAGTGAAACACGGACAAATGTGTTTCATTCATTCATTCATTCATTCATAACCACTCATACCCCACTGCATCTCCCCCCCGGACACAGTTTTGCGTAGGGCCCCCAGAAGTCTATGATCGGCACTGAATATAAGTATCAACTTACCAAAAAAAAAACAAAAAGAAAAGTCTCTTAAGACAAACTTTGCGCACTGGCTTGACAGTCTTGTTTGAAAGTAACAAAAAAAGTTTAAAGGTCTGAAGTGTGAAAGTTTATATAAGTTTATGGAAAAGAGTGGGAAAAACTCAATTTAACCAATATTAGGCTTACTTACATTTCTTAATTGCAATTGGGTGTCGAAAGTCACCAAACCAAACTGGATAACAAATCTCATCATATTCGCTTGTTGAAGACAGTATTAAAGGGATAGTTCACCCAAAAAATTAAAAATCCGTAATTAATTACTCCACACATGTCGTTTGTAACTCTGTAAGACCTCTTAGCTATCTTCGGAACACAAATTAAGATATTTTTGATAAAATCCATGAGCTTTCTGTCCCTCCATAGACAGCAACACAACTACCACGTTCAAGGCCAAGAAAGATAGTAAGGACATCATTAAAATAGTCCAAGTGACATCAGTGGTTCAACCGTGATTTTATGAAGCTACGAGAATGAGTCGTGGTACTCTCGTGAACGCGAGTTGAAGACTGACACGGAAGAGAATTAATTGTTGAATAAAGTCGTTATTTTTGTTTTCTTTGTGCACAAAAAGTATTTTCGTAGCTTCATACATTACGGTAAAACTAAAGATGTTATGGGTTTGGAACGACCATGAGGGTGAGTAATTAATGATAGAATAACAGCAGCGTGAACTGATGGCGATATCTATGGACTTTTTAAAAGTAATCAGCTAACCTAGCTAGATGTTTTCATTGTTGCCATTTTATTCAGTAATATCTGAATGTTAGTGAGAAGAAAGAAAACAAAAAGGCATCATGAGTAAAACAGCTCCATATTTAACGACGCACATACAAAAAGACCTAAACCGGAAACCATGAAATCCTTTTTACAGAATACGTAAAAGACGTTTGTTGTGCATAACCCCATTTATTAAATTCCACTTCCTGTCACTCTAATTCAAATTCCAATTCACTTCAAACACTCATGGACTGAAACAGAGCCAATTCTTACTGTTCTGAATTTCGCCCAATTCAGACCTCCATCAAAATAATATTTTACATCCCAAGCCACGAAAAACAATCCAAGGGGTAAATAATCACAACTGACACAGTAATTAAAAGCCTCTTTTTTTATATGTTTAGCTGTGCTAAGGTAATCAGTAATGGCTGTTGTCGGGTCTAGGCACGTTCTGTTAGTACTGGATGGTAGATTAAAAGCTATTAAGTTTTACAATCCTGTGGGACAAGGATACTTAATGACCTTCGACCTAAGAAAAACACTATCATTAAGCTTTACGTAAACATGTGCTCACTGCTTCTGGGTTCCACCGCGAAGCTGCACATATGGGACCAGCTGTAGCAGCAGATGTACTGCACTCGGCCAGTTGACCTGATTTCTGAAATCACAGCTCCGGGCCTCACATTCCTCAAAGGTGAACTGGTACAAAGACCTGGAGTCCTCAAATACATTGTTCTGCTCCACTGGACACAACAGGGGAACAACAGGGTTAAACATCTGACACAAAGCAGTCTAGACAAAGCTTATGTACATTTTCTTTTCTGCTCAAGCACCTCATAGGGAGCCAGGCTTATAATATAATCAATAAATCATCCAAACTCTACCGCATCTGCTTGTGCCTCCGATCCAATCATTCACAGTAACAGTATATCTGTGCACCTGAAAGCAGAATGCCCAATCCAGGAGTATGTTCCAAATTTTGGAAGCTATTGTCCTGTTCCTGATAAATTCACAACGATCCATCAGCCATTCCACCAGCTCCAGACCGATATATGTCCTCCTGAGAATGTGCCAGATGAAAACATTTTAGAGGTTTGTTTTACAAAATAAAACCATTATGAATATAATTAAGCATTCAATAAATAAATAACCAACCACTGGCCTGATTGTTTAAAAAAGATATATAAACCACTTGTACATTTTTACACATTTATATATATATAAAAAATATATAATAATATACTCATATACGACAGTGGGTACGGAAAGTATTCAGACCCCCTTCATTTTTTCACTCTTTGTTATATTGCAGCCATTTTCTAAAATCATTTAAGTTAATTTTTTTTCCTCAATTTACACACAGCACCCCATATTGACAGAATTAAAACACAGAATTGTTGACATTTTTTTGCAGATTTATTAAAAAAGAAAAACTTTAAAATAAACTTTGAAATATCACATGGTCCTAAGTATTCAACCCTTTGCTGTGACACTCATATGTTTAACTCGGGTGCTGTCCATTTCTTCTGATCATCATTTGAGATTGGTTCTACACCTTCTTGAGTCCAGCTTGTTTGATTATACTGATTGGACTTGATTAGGAAAGCCACACACCTGTCTATATAAGACCTTACAGCTTACAGTGCATGTCAGTGCAAATGAGAATCATGAGGTCAAAGAACTGCCTGAATACTCAGAGACAGAATTGTGGCAAGGCCCAGATCTGGCCAAGGTTACAAAAAAAAAAAAAAAAAGTCGGGGCTTTATGGCAGAGTGGCCCAACGGAAGCCTCTTTTCAGTGCAATACACATGAAAGCCCGCATGGAGTTTGAAGGACTCCAAGATGGTGAGAAATAGATTCTCTGGTCTGATGAGACCAAGATGGAACTTTTTGGCCTTAATTCGAAGCGTTATGTGTGGAGAAAACCAGGCACTGCTGTTCACCTGTCCAATACAGTCCCAACAGTTAATCATGGTGGTGGCAGCATCATGCTGTGTTGGTGTTTTTCAGCTGCAGGGACAGGAGGATTGGTTGCAATCGAGGGAAAGATGAATTTGTACAGGGATATCCTGGACAAAAACCTTTTCCAGAGTGCTTAGGACCTCAGACTGGGCTGAAGGTTTGCCTTCCAACAAGACAATGACTCTAAGCACACAGCTAAAATAATGAAGTAGTGGCTTCACAACAACTCTGTGACTTTTTTCTTGAATGGCCCAGCCAGAGCCCTGTTTTAAACCCAATTGAGCATCTCTGGAGATACTTATAAATGGCTGTCCACCAACGTTTACCACCAACCGACAGAACTGGAGAGGATCTGCAAGGAGGAATGGCAGAGGATCCCCAAATTCAGGTGTGAAAAACTTGTTGCATCTTTCCCAAAAAGACTCATGGCTGTATTAGATCAAAAGGGTGCTTCTACTAAATACTGAGCAAAGGGTCTGAATACTTAGGACCATGTGATATTTCAGTTTTCTTTTTTAATAAATCTGCAAAATGTCAACAATTCTGTGTTTTTTTGTCAATTTGGGGTGCTGTGTGTACATTAATGAGTTAAAAAAATTTACTTAAATGATTTTAGAAAATGGCTGAAATATAACAAAGAGTGAACAATTTAAAGGGGTCTGAATACTTTCCATACCCACTGTCTTATTAATAGTAATTGATAAGGATTGTTAATGTGACTTGGTAAATAAACTTGTAAATTCCAATCAGTTTCTCAGTCTAAAGTTACAAAGTTAATGTATGTAATATTTAATGATTGTGTGATGTACTATATATCCAAATGATTTTCTGTTGAATGATGTGTGGTATTTTGTACGAAGAAGTTTGATTTAAATAGTGAAGAATCTGAAATATATCTTTTATATAATAATACGTTTTTTTTAAGATTATTCAAAATCCCAGAAACTTTTTATTTGGTTAAGGATTTGCTTAGTTAAGTTGAATGTTTATGAATCTTTCAGTGTCAGACTTTTGGGCCCAACTATACATGATACAATATGCGATACTTCATATTAAAGGCCCGATCACACTAAATACAATAACGATTATTATATTAGCATCCACACCAATGATGTTAATGTTCCGTTTATAATAGCATGCTACAGTTATGTCGTCTGATGCTTTAAATGCTTGAGATCCTTAAATTCAGGTGAATTCAGATTGTTAATGTTTTTATATTACATCAGCAGGAAAAAATGTTCTGAAACTGATTCCAATGATATCATTCCTCTGTGTCATTAAAGTTATATTCTAGCTGTGGTGTGGACCTCCTTATTGTTATATAATTAGATTACGGTATTTTTAAAAGTTTGCCTCAATTTCTAATAATTTTGTATACATGTTTATATAAAATACCAACATTTTATGCAAAATTCACTTTAAAGAAGATCTACATTTCTTAATTTCATTCATGGTGATAACATGAACATTTTTTTTTTTAAAGCAAATGTAGTTTAAGCATATATGATCCTGAAATACCCCAACAGAGTAAGCGTTCAACTTTATAACTATAGTTATAAAGGACCTTTAGTGTGAACGGTCCTTAAGGCTATATTTTATATATAAATCATAAATTATTGCAATGAAACCTACCTGATGATTCTTGCCAGTTTAATATGTGCTTTCCAGTTATCCTGACCATTGGATAAGAAAGCATACCTAAGTGCTCGGTCGGCACAAGATACATTATTCTCACAAGCCTTAAAAACACATAGAGAACATTCTTAAGTCATGACAAAACAGAAAGATTTTGGCAATAAAATGTAATAACGTTGTCAGGTCAGAATCAGAACAAGAGGGTCAGAAGTAAATAAGAACAAAATATTAAACACCATTTACTCAAAATATATAGAACATAAACTGTGTAAATACTCTTCATGTGTTTCCCATGATGTGTTTTTAATAATCTCGACCTCCCAGTTGGTTAGAAAGCTGTATCTTAACAGTTATATAACCTAAAACAAGTGCCGACAATAATTCCATTCTATCAATCAACTGAATTACACTTTGACACCATGAAACAACCAGATTTCCAAGTCATTGAAGGGCTGAAAGCAATAATAGGAGGTAAATGCCTGATATACCTTGTGTCTAGTCTGTCCTGCATTTGAACAGCAGATGGACTCAGGTGGCTGCTTCTGAGATATAATCTAGCAGGAAGAGAAAGAGGTTAAACATCTAAAAAAACAATACAACTCTTTGCCATGAGACAATACGCTTTGTCTGCTGTATCTTATCTTAAATCAGCAGTGATGACAATTACATAAAACATTCATTCATATCAACATCATGTCTAGGTTTTCAACCACTTTTTTTCACAAAATGTCAGTTTGTTGAAAGATCAGATTGGTTGAAACATCCACCTAACAGTGATAAGACCTGCGAGAACATACAGATTACAAAACAAATAGCCATATAAACAATAAAATTGTTATATTATCAAAAAATATATATTATCAAAACACAGGCAACAGAATTGTGAGATATACAGGTAGCTGACAGCATTGTGTCTCCAAAGAAAACACCAGTTAACACATCAAAAGAGACACCTGTACAGTGAAAGCCTTATGGCGAGAGGGGGATGTATGGAGAAAATAGCTCCTTACTATTGTGTACTTTAGCTAATTGACTCATATGGGATGTTGGGGAAACACACGGTGAAGTCATTTTTCTTGTCAGTGTAAACAGTAGCTCTAAACCCCATGTCTAGAATTTGTTGAAACAACCATAAAAAGACAGGGGCCATTTATTAATACTATTACATAATGAAGAGATCAGCAACACGTGATGACCTGAAAGCTGCTTTAGTTATTATTGTGTCAAACATTAGAATTATTTTGAGACCTTTTCTATTTGTACAAACAGATGTCAAAGATGTCAAGTTCGACTTTACTTTAGGAAAAGTATTGCTCTGTGAAAAAAGTGTGTTAAAAACCATGCAAAATGCAATATTGAAATTATATTTTCTTGTGTGTGTGACATTCTGTACTTCTAAAACCTAACTATACTAAACTAACAATTTCTTTATAATTATGAATACAATCGGTTTTATGATTTTAATTGATCCACAAAACAAAACTGAATATTTGTGTGTGCGTATGTATATACTTTCCTATATATATATACAGTATATATCTATATATATATATATATAATATACGATAATATATAGTATATATATATATATATAACACTGCTCAACATTTCTGCATTCCTCACCAAAGCTCACCAAGATTTTTTTTATGAGAAATAACTAATAAACTCTATTCAGTTCTTTTAAATTGGTTGTACATTCATTTCAATAAATGCTGTTCTTCTCATTTTTCCAATCATCAAGATCACTGAAAAATGTATCATTGTTTCCATCCACAAAATTAAGCAACACACCATTTTCAGCATTTCTAATCTATTCTGAATTTTTATTGAGCACCAAATCAGCATATTGAATGATTTCTGAAGAATCATGTGACACTAAAGACAGGAGTAATGATGCTGAAAATACAGCTTTACATCAAAGGAATAGCACATTTTAAACATATGTATAAAATAGAAAAACTTTTCTATGAGTATATATATTTCAGTATGTGCATTATTGATCAATAAATGCAGCCTGGGGGTTAGCTTTATTTAAAAAAAAAAAACTTTTTTTTTAAAAATCTTACAGATACCAACCTAATCGGGTTACAGACATAAATACATGCATATATATATATATATATACACACAAATATATATATATATATATAAATATATATATATATGTATATATATATATAATACCGTATATATATATATCTATATATATTATACGGTCTATATATATTAATCGAGTTTACCAACTAAAACTTATTCTTATTCTTAGACTACATAAAAAATATCTGAAATAATCTTCTTGCTTCTTGCACTGACAATGTCTTTGTGTTTCAGAAACATCACCTCATTCAAGGTTTAAAATCCCACCCAACTGGTTTCCCTTTAACCAATCTCATATTACAGCCTGTCCAATGAAATGAATTAGTTCAGCTGTTCACAAAGTCACTGTTGGGGGCAATTTCCAAAACAAACTTTAAACAAACACAACACTTAAATGTACCACAAGCACAAGCACAAGCACAATCAGAGCTAGTGTAATCAGTTTGTAAATGCACTTACAACTTCCAGGTTCTTCTTAAACTGAGAGCCATTCTTCAGTAAGAGAGGAGGATCAGCTCTGCTCCTGTGATCTTCAAGGGCTTTACTTATGAGACCCTTCACAGAAACAGTCGGACTCTCGTCCACCATCAGCATCATCATCATCATCTCCACGTCCAGGAGAGTTAGCACAGGTTGGAAGTGAAAAGTTCGGATTCCCACATAGAAATCAGTGACGGATGTTTACAGCAGGTGTGCACATGAAAGCGACAATCGTCTATAACCAGAAAAAGTACAGGGCTCGTTTCCACACAGCAGACATCATGACAATGGCAGACACATGAGTAAACATAGGTGTGGGGTTGAAAAAGGTAGCATTGTCACTTGACCTGAGTGGGCTGCACCTATGAGATCACTGAATATTGTTGTTTAGTGTTAACCTGAATTAAATGAATGAATGAATTTTTTTATTTTTTTATTGTAACTGCATATGCCACTGTGGTAAACGGATAGTATTTACTGTTCCCATTCAGTCAGTCACGTTCTACGTTACGTCAGTGACTGACGAATTGGGATCTCGCCCGAGAGCCCAATCACCTTCAAGTGTAAACTAAACAAGCCAATGAGGATCCGTGCGGACTTACCGGTTCGATCTAAAAGCACAAAGCAGTTTAGGACTTTAACAGGAAATTTTTTTGGAAACGGATCATCATATTTATCGGAAAGTACAGGCGGTTGAGCACGACTGCTCCGTGAATGGATTGGAGGTAGGTAGGTGGGGGGAAATGGATTATAATGAAGATATGTACGAAGGAAGAGGAGGGGAAAGGAGGGGTCGGTTGAGTGATAAAAGGAATAAAAGAGTAAGAAGTGACAAGGGAGAGGAGTCTGAAAATGATGATGACAGAGGGGAA
Source organism: Sinocyclocheilus anophthalmus (assembly GCA_018155175.1). Taxonomy (NCBI): domain Eukaryota; kingdom Metazoa; phylum Chordata; class Actinopteri; order Cypriniformes; family Cyprinidae; genus Sinocyclocheilus; species Sinocyclocheilus anophthalmus. The sequence continues at coordinate 490,718 of JADLZN010000559.1, read as the reverse complement.
ACTTTTCAGAAAGAAATAAAGGAGAAGTATGAGGTTGTAATTAGGTTCAATGGAAAGAGTCAGGATATCATGAAGAAAGTCAGCCCATTTGTGTTAACCACAACTCTGGCAAATAAAATAGGGGAGATTGAGTTTGCGAAAATCCTTAATGATGGTAACTTACTGGTTAGATGTGCCGATGCAGGGCAAATGGAGAAAGCTCTAAAAATTAAGGAAATCGCAAAATGTAAGGTGGAAAGTATGGGAAGGGTGGGAATAAGGGAAAAAAGTGGAACGATAGGAGTGATTACAGGGGTATCAATGAGTGTAACAGTGGAGGAAATAAAGAGGAATATCAAGGGAGCAAAAGTTGTAAGTGTTCAAAGAATGAAATCAACAAGGGATGGAGTGGTAAAGGACAGTGAAACAGTGCTAATAGAGTTCGAAGAAGACATAGTGCCAAAGAAAGTTTTTTTTGGGTTTTATGAGTTACCCAGTGAGGGTGTACGTGCCAAAACCACTGAGATGTTTTAACTGCCAAAGGTTTGGTCACATTGCAAAAAATTGTAATAGGCAGAGAAGATGTGCAAGGTGTGGAGGGGACCATGAATATGGAAAATGTGGGTCAGGGGTACCACCAAAATGTTGTAACTGTGGTGGTGACCACAATGTGGCTTTTAGTGGATGTGAAGTAATGAGACGAGAGACGAATATCCAAAAGATAAGAGTGGAAAAAAGAATAACATATGCTGAAGCTGTCAAGGTATCAGGGGAAAAGAATAATAAAGAGCAAAGAGTGGATACGGATACACTGGTGCAACAGCAAGGTAATTTTGAAGGAATCTTTGTGAAAAAATTTGATTTGGTAACATTCATAGCAGGTGTGATAAATAGTACAGCGGAGGTTAAATCCAAAAATGAGAAAATCCAGTTGGTGGTTAAAGCTGCAGTCAATCACCTAGGATTTGTAGGACTGTCATGGGAAGAGGTGAGGGAGACCCTTACAAATCAGTCATGTCAAGAGTTATCATGGGTTGGATAACAATAATAATGGTTATAATTTTACAATGGAATGCTAGGAGTATATTGGCCAATGGACAGGAGTTTAAACATTTTATTAATGAGCTAGATGAGAGACCAGATGTGGTGTGTATTCAGGAAACCTGGTTGAAACCAAATTTGGATTATGTGATACATGGATATGCAGTAGTTAGGAGAGATAGGAATTATGGAGAGGGTGGAGGAGGATGTGCAGTTTTCGTTAAGATGGGAATTCCATATAGATTACTGGGGAATGGTGATGATCAGGAGTATATAATGGTGGAGGTGTGGGAAGGGAGAGAGGCTATTAGTATTATCAATTACTACAACCCCTGTAAGAAGTTGGAACTAGGTAAGCTACTAAGAATAGCAGGGCAAGACAGACAAAAAGTTATCTGGTGTGCAGATTTCAATGCCCATAGCTCAATATGGGGAAGTATACACACAGATGCAAATGGTAAGGTGATTGAAGAACTGATGGATGAAAGAGAATTGGTCTGTTTGAATGATGGCAGAGGAACTAGAATAAATGTATTAACAGGGATTGAGTCAGCATTAGACATAACGTTAGTGTCAAGTGTCTCTATAAGAAGGCTCAAGCAGTAGTTAGAAGAACAGTATGCCAAGTAAAGCTGGAGGAAATTTTGTGACAAAATAGGAAGAACCACACCAGTGGGAGAAGTGTGGGGAATGATAAAAAGGATGGGAGGAGACAGAAGGCAGTGGGAATACCCAGTTATGGCATTTGAAGAGGAAATAGCGGTTTCAAACAAGGAGAAAGCAGAGATTATGGCTAAATCATTTGTAATGGTTCATAGTTCCTAAATTTTATTTAAATTTATTTATTAATTTAATTTGTTTTTGGTGGGGTGTTTTTTCTTGTTTTTAAAGTTTAGTTGTTATTTTTTTAGTTTATTAAAATGTTTTTTAAATTAGTATCTAATATGTTGAAAATATTGGTGTTTAATAAAAAAATAAGAGTTGTGTTTAAAATATTATTGACTGTTTTTATTTATCATTTTGATTTTAATTGTTTTGAAGTTTTTAAAAATTTTGTTTTTTTTAATATTCTTAATATCTACTTATAAAAAATATAATTTTTGTTTTTTTATGATCAGAAGAAGGGAGACGGAGAAGAGCAGTATCCTTGAGTCAGCATATTCATGAATTAAATAGGAAGGAAGAAACTGGAAATGTATTGGATGATCCATTTGCCTTAGCAGAGATGGTGAGAGCAATTAAAAGAGCAAAGCCTACGTCTCCAGGAAAAGATCAAGTCTGTTATTTAATGTTAAAGCAACTGGAGGAAAAGTCACTGTTGAAACTGCTGGAGATGTATAAAAGTATGGGAGGAGGGAAAATTACCAACTACCTGGAAAGAAGCAGTAGTGATTCAAATAAGGAAACCTGGTAAAGATCCTACAAAACCTATTAGTTACAGACCAATAGCTCTTACTTCAAATTTATGTAAAATCATGGAAAGGATGATAGCAGATAGATTGACCCATGACCTTGAAAAAAGAGGAGTATTGGATAACTGTCAGAGTGGCTTTAGGAAGGGAAGAAATACAATAGATTATGTGGTAAGATTAGAGACTGAAGTAAGGAAGGCACAAGTGAATAAAGAGAATGTAATAGCAGTATTTTTTGACATAGAAAAGGCCTATGATATGATGTGGAAGGAGGGGTTACTGATCAAACTGAATAGGGTAGGGGTTGGAGGGAAGATGTTTAATTGGGTAAAGGATTTTCTTTTCGAAAGGAAAATACAAGTAAGAATTGGGACAGACATGTCAAATCAATATACAGCTGAGAATGGCACACCTCAAGGGAGTGTGATAAGTCTGTTACTCTTTATTATTATGATCAATTATGTATTTGGTAGAGTTCCAGAAGATATAGGAAGGTCGCTATTTGCAGATAATGGGGCATTGTGGAAGAGAGGTATATGGAATTTGCAAGCAGGAAAATACAGGAAGCAATTGATAAAGTGGTTGAGTGGGGATATGATTGGGGGGTTTAGGTTTTCTATAGAAAAGACACAGTCAGTCTTTTTTACAAGGAAAAGAATTCCGGAAGGAATTAAGTTACAAATGTATGGAAGAGACCTAGAGAGGGTTGGAAGGTTTAAATTTCTAGGAATTAATTTGGATTCACGATTAATGTTTACAGATCATATCAGGAAAATGGAGGAAAAGTGCAAAAAGGTAATAAATGTAATGAGATGTTTGAGGGGAAGAGAGTGGGGTGCAAGCAGATAATCTCTGAAAAGAATATATGTGGCTCTAATACGGTCAGTCTTAGATTATGGAAGTGTAGTATTTGGGTCGGCAGCTAAATCGCAGTTAAAGTTAGATGTAGTCCAGGCACAGGCACTGAGAGTATGTTGTGGAGCTTTTAAAACAACACCAGTGTCAGCCATACAGGTAGAAATGGGGGAATTGCCACGAGTTAAGAAGGAAGCAGTTGATGGCTAACTATTGGGCAGGGTTACAAGGGCATAATAATTCACATCCCACTAAGGCAGTATTGCAGGAGAGTTGGGAGAATGGGAAGAATCTAAAGGACAATTTTGGTCGGATTGGAAATGTTGTAGCTAAAGAATTAGAAGTGTTTCATTTGAGGATAAGTTCTACGGTAGTCTATCCAGAGAGTGCTCCGTGGAAGCTCTTCTGGCCTGAGGTAGACTGGTTTGTGCTAGAGGAAAAAAGGAAGGCAAAGGAGGATATTAATTTGGAAAGGGTGTTTAAGAATTGGGTACTGGAAAAATATAATGAATATATAAAGATTTATACAGATGGTGCTAAGAACCCAGAGACAGAAGTAACATGATTGGGGGTGGTGTTAACAGATAGAGGTATAGGAGTAAATAGAAGAACATCTGATAAGTTAGGGGTTTACACAGTGGAAATGCTGGCCATGTTAATAGCATTAAGATGGGTGGAAAAGACAGGACAGGACAAAGTTTTGATATGCTCAGATTCGGCATCAGCTCTAGCTAGTCTAAGGTCATTCTATTCTAAAAGTCGTCAAGATATACTGTTTGAAGTACTCCAGTCAGTGACAAGAATAGTAAATCAAGGAAGACAGGTGAAATTTATATGTCATGTAGGGATAAAGGGGAATGAAATGGCAGATAAATTAGCAAAAAGGGCATTAACAAAAGGAAAAATAGAAATGCAAGTAAGTGTTAGCAAAACAGAGGTTAAAAGTGTAATATAGGAGAGAATAAATCAAAAGTGGCAAGAGAGGTGCGACTGAGAAGGGAAAGGTAGGCACTTATATCAAATCCAAAGGGAAGTTAAACATAAAATTGTTGATAGTGGAAATCGGAGAGAAGAAATTGTGTTAACTAGGCTAAGACTGGGACATTGCTTATTAAATAAAACACTTAAATTGATAGGGAGGCATGATACTGGACTGTGTGAGGGTTGTCAGGAAGAGGAGTCAGTAGAGCATGTAGTCTTGAGATGCAACAGGTTTGGAGCACAGAGAGAGGTGATGAGGAATGAGCTAAGGGAGATAGAGGTTCATGATATTACATTAAAAGGATTATTGAGCACAGAGCATAGGGCACAGACCAGAATTCTTATAAACTTTTTAAGAGTAACTGGGGTTTTTAATAGGATATGAAGAGTTAAAGGAATAGTGAGGTAGGTAAAGTATTATTGTTGTTGTTGTTGTTGTTGTTATTAATGTTATTATAAAGCAGGGCAGGGATAAGGTGTGCGTGTGTAGGTATGTATGTGTCGGGATAAAGGTGGGAGAATGGGTGATTTAGTCTGTAAACCTATTTTCTGATCCACACTCCGGAGGTCTCCCTGGAGCAGAAGGTGGGCGGTAATGCACCATAGCTGGATGCCACCCGCCGTAAAATATAAGAAAGAAAGA